>JAJGRW010000598.1:216792-609627 GCA_025461045.1 Carex parvula | reverse complement strand
CTCTTCATTTATAATTTGATAGGAGACTTTAGCTAGCAGTTTTTTTTCTTTTTTGAAATAATGATTTAGACTTAAGAATGACAATTTCATGCTAATGTTTTGTGACAAATAGTCTAAACAATTTTCTAAAGACATGCACGTGTGAAGGATCAAGAAACAACAAATTACAATCCAAGTGGTGCAAAAGCAAGAATCTTGCTGAAATGTTTCAAGAACAGTTTTTTTGTGGCCCTTTTGAAATATGCACGTTTTACACCCTTAGAATCAGTAAATATCACCTTGTAAAGGAAATTAATTTGATCAATATCTAAAGCAACATCATGTGAAATAGGCAAGAATTAGGCTGAAATTTCAGGTTCAAGTTAATTTTTTGGACTTGAAAGGACATGGACAGCAGGAATCCAGCTGAAAAAACACAACTTGTTTCTTGGCTGGTTCTACCATTTGCAAAGGTGATTTGAATATATATTTTATGATGATAACTTATCACATAGTTACTAAATTCATTCATTGAACTTTTCTGAAATTTCTTAGGCTTTAAAATAGTATAATCATGCGTGAAGCTTATGAGATGTAATATTTCTGGATTTTTTGCAACATCAGAAAATATATTTAATAATTCTAGAACACTTAGATAAAATGACTTGTTCACAAAATATCATCCTTTACATATTAAAAAGTTTTAATTTGGAGATGAAATAATATAGCTTGATAAAAATATATTCTAAAGTTAAAATACGTTATTGGATGTAGCTTGTAGATTGATATAACTCAGTTAGAATTCTTATCATAATTTGATAGAATAACGCATAGCATGGTGAAATTAGTATGCAATGTTGAAGATTTGTCCGAGCCAGAACAAGGCACTTCTCAATTTGAAGCTAAATTAGTCACTTAAAATAGTCTATATCATAGTTATAGATTTTATCTTAATTTTGCGAGATGATATATATTTGAGAAACATATTTTTGAATTTTATCTAATTTTATGAGATTATATTACTAGAATTTGTTTCAAAACCGTGAATAATAAATGACTAATGTCATCAATAAGCCAATGAAAATAAGTTATCCTATGGATAGAATTATTGAGAAATATACGTTACAATATTTTCTTTCTTAATTTCATGTAATAATGCGTTGTCATAATTTATTCTTTCCAAATTAGAGCATTTGAAAATTATGCGATTTTAACATAACATGAATTCTTTTAAGCTTAACCCCATAATATCCAACTTGTTATGTGCATATTCAACTTGAAACTAGGCAATAAATAATATTGATCGAAAAATTCAATTGCAAAGCATACCTTTTTTTGCATACGCCTGGAAATTATATTCTTGATTCATCATTGACTTCATAACTTGCGTTTGGTGCAAGCATATATTTTGTTTTCAAGATTACACAATTTAGGGTGTCTACAGCTGCCCCTCTTCAGATAGCTTTGTCTCACAAAGCCATGCTGAAGCAACAAGACACCCGTACATTCATGAAGATATAACTATTGGCCTGGTACATATGGCTCTTATCCTTGCACTTGAGTTCATTTAATGGGTCCCTAAGGCATCATGCATTCTAGGGTGAAACCCATTTATCTTACTAAGTGCAGGTAAAACACTTGGTACCCAAACCTTAGTTATGTTTTCTTAGCTATATATATATATATTTTTTTTTTTGTAATTTTCGCAATTACATACCTGAAAATGAAGTGGTGAGACACATCTTGTAGTTATGTTATTACCCATTATTGTTCCATCCATTGACATTATGAGTCTAGATGGTTAACACTAGGGTGCCTTCGAAGTGATAGTGTTCCCTTGTGGTATTTTGCCTCAGATGCCCATTGAAACATATTTTTATCCACGAGGGATTTATTTTGTTATAAGCAATCATCAACGGCACCACAGGGATCCACTTGGTACCTGCAGGTTAGTACAAAATTTTTTGTTTGGGGCTTACTTGGTGAAGTTCAAGACCATACCGGTTGACTCTAACTCAAAGTAGATAAATTATTAAACTAAACATTTAATTTTCATTTTTTTTTTTTGGGTTTTTTTGGGTCATGGAGGCAAATGGAACATTATGGTTAAATGGATGGTGGATTTAGAGGAGAAGAAAAATTGGAGAATATCTAAGTTTCATGAATGTCGCAAGTGTTTTCAAACTAAGAACTTATTTAACCCCATAGTACAACCTGAACTCATTTGATCGCTTTCAAGGTTTCTTCTTTGTTTGGTTAGCTGACCTGACCCGCTTATTCGGGATGCCACCTCATTTACCTTCACTTTCGTATGCCTCTTAGAGTGCCAAATTTCTACCTTTCTTTTCCTTCCTCATTTTGCTTTAGTGCCAAATATTATAATGGGGCTCGGCTTTCGTGGATGCAGCGCCGGTTAAGGTTTTCACTGCACCCTCTCGTCACTTCCTTTTTTTTTTTTTTTTTTTTTTTTTGGCGCACATATGCATCAAGTGAATCATGCTACATACATTTCTCTTATGTTCTTCCTTTTAACCTAGTACATATATAATACTATGGAATCACAAGCATTTGGGTTTATGGGTATTTAGAAATAGGTGAATTCATTTTGTGGTGAAGTTGAAGATATGAAATGGATTTTTTTTTTTTTTGAGATGGTGAGGTTTGTTTTTGGGGCGACAAAGTGACACCATGGAGTACAAAAAGGCTTGTCTCTCTCTTCTTCTTTTTTTTCTCTCTTTTTTTTTCTTTTTGGAAAGCAACATAAGAAAACAAAGCAATAACGTGATTCAAAAAGAGATATTTTCTCTTTTTTTTTCCATTAGAACATAGCAATAAAATGACCTGCACATAAAATTTTTTTTTTTTTTTTCTTTTTGATTTTTTTTCAAACAAGTAGTAATTAATCATAGACTTCTCCAACATCTCCTTCCTAGAGACAAGCTGTATGTATTCATGAGAGGCTTTGGTTCTTTTTTTTTCATGGAAATTGGGTAGTTTGGTATTTCTCGGTTGTTATGAGGTATAGTGTAGGCTTGAGTCCTTTTGCTTTGGGGTTTTTTGGAATGCTTGTGATTTCCAAAAGTATATACGGTACTTAATTAAAAAAAGAAAAAATAAAGAGAAAAGGACTAAGCATAATACCTTTTTACATATTGTGCGTTGATTGGTTCCGAGTGTTCTTCTCCATCCATGTCTTTGAGTTGAATAGCGTTTCCTGCATATACTTCTTTAACCACATACGGGCCTTCCCAATTAGGTTTGAACTTGCCGTCCTTGCCCCTAATCTGTTTTAATACCAAATCTCCTTCTTTGAATTCACGTGGTTTGACCTTTTTATTATAAGCCCTTGCCATTCTTTTTTGGTAACATAGTGCATGACATAAGGCTTTTAACCTTTTCTCTTCTATTAGGTTTAGTTGGTCATACCTTGATTGCACCCATTCTGCTTCTTTCAACTGCGCCTCCATAAGAACCCGTAAAGGAATTTCTACTTCGATCGGGAGCACCGCCTCCATTCCATAGGTTAATGAGTATGGGGTCGCCCCGGTGGAAGTACGTATAGAGGTACGATAGGCCCATAACGCAAAAGGGAGCATCTCGTGCCAATCCTTGTGGGATACAACCATTTTCTCAATTATTCTTACAAGGTTTTTATTGGCTGCCTCGACTGCACCGTTCATTTGAGGACGGTAAGGTGAGGAACGGCGGTGGGTAATTTTGAACTGTTTGCATAAATCCTCTACTCTTTTTGCGGTTAAATTTGTACCGTTATCGGTGATTATTTCATTTGGCACTCCATACCTACATATCAGGTTAGTTTTAATAAATTTGGACACATGGGTTGCGGTAATTGAGGAATAGGATGCCGCTTCGACCCATTTTGTAAAATAATCGATAGCGACCAGAATAAACTCATGACCATTTGATGCCTTTGGATTAATTTTTCCGATAATATCAATTCCCCACACAGAAAAAGGCCAAGGAGATGATAAGTTGTGCAAACAAGAGGAGGGGGCATGAATAAGATTACCGTGGACTTGGCACTCATGACATCGCCTTACGAAATTACAACAATCTGCCTCCATGGTTAGCCAATAATACCCTTGCAACATTATTTTCTTGGCCAGCATTAAGCCGTTCATGTGTGGGCCACACACTCCGGCATGCACTTCTTGCATTATTTCTTGAGCCTCTATCATCTCATCGACACATCGGAGGAGGATATGATTGGGAGATCTTTTATAGAGGTGGTTTCCACACAGTGTGAACTGCATGGCTAAACGTTGTAGTGTACGTTTGTCAGTTTGATTGGCTTCTATGGGAAATGATTTGTTTTTGAGGTATTGTGTTATGTCATGGTACCAAGGTAGGTTTTCGTGTGATTTATCGGTTTCAATGTGGAGGCAATATGAGGGTTCTTTGTGGCTGTCTATTTGGATCGTCATGGTTTCATCAGTTAATTCTATCCAGGCTGCCAATGTGGCTAAGGCATCAGCATAAGAGTTTCGATTTCGGGGTAGGTAGGTGAACTCAATTTCAAAAAACTCCTCCACCAGCTTCTCTAAGTACTCGAAGTATGGAATTAATTTTTTATCTTTTGTTTTCCATTCTCCTTTTATTTGACTGATTATAAGGAGTGAGTCACCAAAGACATGAAGATGAGTGACTTTTTGTTCTAAAGCCATTTTTAACCCGAGTACACATGCTTCGTATTCTGCCATATTATTAGTACACTCAAATTGTATTTTAGTAGATGCCGGGTATTTACTCCCCCATGGTGATTCTAGAACTGCCCCTACACCTTTCCCGTGTTTATTAACCGCACCATCAAAATAGACCTTCCATGGTGAATTTAAGTTGGTACATTGTGAGGTATTTGAGGTGGTAAATAATATGTTTTCATCTGGGAATTCTTCGTTTATTGGTTCTAGATCGGAAATGGCTGAGTCAGCTAGATGATCAGCTATGGCTTGCGCTTTCATGGATTTTTGTGTAATATGGGTAATCTCAAATTCAGATAAGAGCAAGAGCCATTTGGAACTACGACCCACTAATGCTGGTTTTTCAAATAGGTATTTTAGTGAATTAATTCGAGATATGAGATAGACTTGGTGGGACAGCATATAATGCCTCAATCTTTGGGTGGCCCAAACTAGAGATAAGGCAAACCTTTTCTATCGGTGTATACCGACTCTCACAGCCCGTGAACCGCTTACTCAAGTAATATATGACATGTTCCTTACCCCCTTCATCATGTTGGCCTAGGACACAACCCATGGATGTTGGTGTGGTGGATAGGTATAGGAGGAGAGGCCTTTCGGGTTTCGGTGGCATTAATATAGGGGGTTTTAGGAGGTAAATTTTAATTTTTCAAAGGCATATTGGCACTCATCGTTCCACCCTTTTTCAGCATTTTTTCTCAGTAATTTAAAAATTGGTTCACAAGTTGGGGTTAGTTGAGCAATGAATCGGCTTATGTACTGCAATCGCCCTAATAATCCCCTAACTTCTTTTTCAGTTTTGGGAGGTGGCATTTCTATGATGGCTTTAACTTTACTGGGATCTACTTCAATGCCTCTGCGGCTAACAATGAAACCCAACACTTTCCTCTAGTGACACCAAAGAAACATTTTTGTGGATTTAACCGTAAATTGTATTTTCGAGCCCTATCGAGAATTTTCTTGAGGCATTCTAAATGGCTACTTGCATCTCGAGATTTGGCAATCATGTCATCTACATAAACCTCTAGTTCATTATGCATCATATCATGAAATAATGCGGTCATGGCCCTTTGATAAGTTGCCCCTGCGTTTTTTAAGCCAAATGGCATAACCCGATAACAAAACACGCCCCAAGGTGTTATGAATGAGGTTTTCTCCATGTTTTCTTTTGCTAAATGGATTTGGTTATAGCCCGAAAATCCATCCATAAAGGACATCATTTCATGGCCGGCGGTATTATCAACAAGGAGGTCAATATGAGGTAAAGGAAAATCATCTTTGGGACTGGCTTTGTTTAGGTTTCTATAATCTACACATTCTTACTTTACCATCTTTCTTTGGAACAGGGACATATTCGCTAACCATTCGGGATATGGGGATACTTGCAAAAAACCAGCATTGTATTGTTTTATGACTTCTTCTTTAATTTTTAGGATCCATTCGGGTTTAAGTCTTCGAAGTTTCTGTTTAATGGGTTTTGCCCCTGGTTTAAGTGGTAACTGATGCACAACTACATTTTCATCTAAACCAGGCATATCCGCATATGACCATGCAAATACATCTACATAACCTCTTAAGAAATCAATGAGTTCAGACCGCATTTCTGGAGGTAAATTAGTTCCTATATGGACACACTTGGACTCTTCATTTACACTTAAATTTATCTCCTCTGTTTCTTCAAGGATGGATGTGGTTGGATTTTCATATTTGGTAATTAAAGTGGAAAGTTCATCAGGAATGGTTTCATATGAATCTTCAATGGATAAAGGTCTGAGAGTATTTAGGCTTGATTTTAAATCTAGAAGTCCTACTAATGCAATTAACATAAATTTTTTTAGCAAGTTTTGGTTTTCTACTTTTTTTGGATTTTGGGTGTTTATCATTTTTTTGGATTTTCGAGTTTTTTTATTTTTTGGACATTTTAGTTTTTCTAATTTTTTTTTTCTTTTGTTTTTTATGATTTTTTTGGATTTTTTGAATAAACTATGTACAAAATATCCTAGGTTCAAGCGGACTTTTTTTTTGGCTGGTCCGAGGAAGTTGGGACCAGACTCGAATTGTAAGAGGAGGAAGGGACACATACCTTAGTCGTGTGCTCAGTGGGGGTGAATTGAGGTGAGCCACATGTGGTTGATATTGGCCAATCATCATCCGGACATACCACCATTGGTTCAGAAACTTTGAGGCCCATTAATCCGGCTGTCGTGTTGTGGATGAAGGATGAGATGTCGTTGGCTGTCATGACCTTCTTCAGCACCTTGTATTTTGGCTTCCGTGCCTTAGGCCTCCATTCCATCTGCGGCTTGTTTTGTGCGGGCATGAGAGGAGCTTGTCCTGCTTCTCGTATTCTTTCGTGAGCAATGATTTTTTTCTGCAATTTCTTATTAATACACAGCCTCCCGTGCATGTCATAGTTTTCAAAATAGTCAGCAGGTAATTCATCATCATCAGGATTAAGGTCTAGAATTGGATTGGTCATTTGGAATTCGTCATTTATTAAGTCTGGTTCGGGTTCATTAATTGGTTGAATTGTTGTTTCTGGATCAACTATCAAGTCTGAATTGGTAAGTACATTGACACTGTGTGGACTTTCTGGTGATTGTGGTTTTTGGGGTTCCTTGTTTGTCCCCATCTCGCTAGTTCGAGCATTCAATACCTCTTTAAGGTCTACACAATATTCAGTACGGTGGCCCATGGTACGATGGTATACACAATATTGTTCGGGCTCGTAAATTAGATTGTTTTGGTTTGAGGGAGGGCCTAATTGGAGCCGCAAAGGATCACTCATTTCTCTTGGTCGTTTCATACGTAATCTGATTCGGTCAATTCTCTCACCAATTGATTTCAATTCATTAAAGTCTTTAATGACATAGGTCGTTAGTTGGTCACAAAGTGGTGGTTGTGATGATCGAATCACCATCTTAATTAGTTCATCAAAACGAGGCATGTTCTGGTGTACTTCGTTCGCCGTAGCAAACCATCTATCTACATAGTCACGAAAATGTTCTGTTTCTTTTTGGGACAACCTTGATAAATCATCAAAGGAGGGTACATGCCACATACGACTAAACCGGTGTAAAAAACATGCAGAAAATGATTTCCATGTAAGGTGACTCTTTCCAGCAAGGTGTTCGTACCATTTTTGCATCGTCTTTGAGGGATACAACAAAAAGTAAGATCAGAGTTGCATCATCATACCTGATTGTGTCGTATACCTTGCAGAAGGTTGTCATGTGTCTTATTGGACAACTCCTACCATCATATAGCTCCAATGTTCGGTTTTGCTGCGGTTGTGCACGTGGTCCTTGTGGGCGGTTTTGCGGTTGCTCAACAGGGTGTTCTGGTCGTCGACTCAGGGGTGGCTCCTCATATCTTGCTTTGAGATCGCCCAAGCAGCTCTCAATCCTTCCCAACAATGATTGTAATTGATTGAATAGAGGTTCTGCCGGATGTGGTATGCGCAGCATTGGAGGTGGAATTGAGGTGGAAGTGCTTGGAACAGGTGGTCTCTGGGCTGTAAGACGAATTAACATGTGAAAAGCTTCTAACTGCAAAATAAGCAACCTTCTCGTTTGTTCCCCTGAACTTAATGGTGGATCATTATTCATCCTAGGTTGGTTCGATCTAGAGGTAGACGGACCATCTAGTTGTATAGGTATCCCTTCCAATACATTTACCTCCCCAAGATCTAATTTAAACAATTTGTTCAACCCGTCAAAACTGTCATTTTCTGGTGAAATAACCTCACCTTTTACAAAGGTATCTTTTATGGACATTTTGGAGGTTACCATTGTTATTGGCTTATCAGACTCACATCCTAACCCCTGTGTGCCTTTATTTTTCATAAGAGTCAATGGTTCTACCGGTCCTTGATTAAATTTTCCTAAACCTTGTCCTGGGGTATAGTTCCATTTTTTTTGGAGTGTTTCTAACATCCTTTCAGGGTTGGTATAATTTTGTTGGCACTTTACATCAATAAGTGGAACTTGTTGGTTGATACTAATAGAACCGGCCTCAATAGGTACAACATTTCAGGTTCAGCCATAACACAATTATTTCATTATTAAAAGAAACTTGAGGCACTGATGCAAGCTGGACGGGATTACCTTATGGGCATGTAACCAGGGTCTTCCTAAAATCAGATTAAAACTGGACTTAATATCACAACTTGGAAGGTTATCTCAATTTTACCGGACCAATCACTACCTGTAAATCAACCTCTCCCAAAATTTCTGTACTGGTACTATCAAAGGCTCTTACCGTTCCCATGGCTTTACGAAAATTTGTTGGGTCCACTCCAATTTTTGTGGCAGTACGTAGAGGACAAATATTAAGTGCAGACCCATTGTCAATTAAAACAAATGGAAGATGAAAACCGTTGCATTGAACCTTTATGTACAGTGGTCGGTTGTGTTTTTCTTTCTCATCAGGGAGTTCACTATCTGAAAATGTTATGCTTTTTTCGTATATGACCAACTAGTTTTTCTATGTCCTTTGGTTCTACATTAGTTGGCACATTGACAGATTGGAGGACCTTTTGCAAAGCTTGATAGTGGGTTAGGGATTTAACAAGTAATTCCCAAACAGAGATTTCAGTCTTGGTTTTCTTTAGTTGGGACACCACATCATAACTGGACAAATCTTTCTTTGTTTGATTCTCAGGACTTTCTTTGGTCTTACCATCCTCAGGTACAGGTTCTGTTGTAAGGTATGATGGCTTGTAAACCCTACCAGACAGAGTCAGTTGCTTAATTCAGCACAAACAGGAGTTTGGTTGTAATCAAAAGGAACCTGATTTAGATTGGTCGTGATTGGTTTTCCTAAGACCTCTATTGTTTTTGGACCCATGACTACCATTGGTTTGATGATTGGTTCTCTAACTCATAAGACCTCAATAGGCTTTTTGTACTGTATTGGAGTCATTTGGTTCCTTAGTCTTACCCCCCAAAACTTCAATGATTCTTGGAGTAAATTTTTGTTCAAAGCGGTTGACGCTACTATTAAAAGAGTATGGATCATACTCTTCACATTCAATAGAATTTACCGTTTGAGAACAAGTTGCTTCATCATTTTTTTTTGTGTTGAGGTAACGGGTTTGCCATTATATTTGTGGTCTCAGTTGAAGGTGCTTTGACAGCGATTACTCCTTTGTCAATCAAATCTTGTATGGTGTGCTTCAGATTATAACATTATCGGTATGGTGACCTGTACTTTGATGATATTCACAAAAAACAGTTGGGTCATAACCTCGAGAATCGGGGTTCACTTGTCTTCCTAACGGGATCACAGTTCCTTCTTGAAAGAGTCTAGCAAGTATAGAACTAGGTGGTTCACCAATTGGAGTGAATTTTCTAAAGACTTTGGTTTGTTGTGATTGATTTGTGGTAGAAAATTGGGAATTTGTAGTGTTCATGTGTGTGATTGGTCCTGTCTTTGTGTTAATATGTGCTGATTTTGGCAATCCCCCAAATCGATTATCATTTGAAAAGGAATTCTGAGGGAAGACAGTTTGTTTGGTACCGGATACCTCAAAGGTAGCATTTACATCCTCTTGACTTTTGAGGTGTTTGGTGAGATGTTATTTTTTTTATCATTTCGGGTTCGTTTTACATTAAATTGGGTCGGTGATGATGATTGCAATCCTAAGGCTGGTAGTAACCCTTGGTTTACGGTTGTTTCTACACGGGAACCGGACTTGATTAAGGCCGTAAAGTTAGGATGTTCTTGAATAGCTAGGTAACCCGATATGGTAGGCAAGAATTTTTAATTATCATATTTATAGATTCCTCGTTTGTTGGTTTTGGTTTGACTCTAGCGGCCATTGCGCGCCATCTACCAACATAGGTGACAAATGGTTCATCTTTATTTTGTCTAAGAGATTCAAGGTTTTCGTGTCGAGGTTCCATGTCAAGATTATAGGAATATTGATCAACAAAAATACTTGACAAATGATCAAATGATGCGATGTTTGGTAAATCAAGAGAGGTGAACCATTTCAAAGCTGGACCAGTCAAGCTTTTTTGGAAGTAACGGATGAGTAATTGGTCATTAGATTTCAACGAAACCATATCCCCGCAATAGGTTCTAAGATGCGACACCGGACAACCCTCCCCACTATATTTCTCGAATTCTGGTACTTTAAAATTTTCGGGCAATACTACATCAGGAAATGGACATAAGTCTCGGAATGAAACATTTTTTGTACACCCTACTCGTATTTTGGTTAACTCAGCCTCTACTTTGTCAATACGGGATTTTAAAGGGTCAAACTCTAGAGAGATTGGCGATTGTTCAGAATTTAGAGTACTTGTAGACCTATTTTGGTCAAGGTTAGGAAAGATTTGAGTGTCAAGGTTTTGTCTAGTTTGTTCATGATTCGTAGGGATCGTATCTTGGGAAACGTTCGAATTCATGGAATTGGGGTTAATTTGCGGCAAACTAGCAAATTTGATCATCATTGTATTCATGGTTCGTAAGGTTTCCCTTAACAAGTCTTTCAAAGACAGGTCTACATTTGGATTGGTTTCTTGAGGTTGAGGTGGAGCATTTTCGGGACTTCCATCGATGTTTGTAGTGTGAGACATTTTTGATCGAGACCTAGTTAGAATAGGACTCCTTACAAGTTTAGTGTAGATCTCTTTGGCTTACGTAAGGGCTTAGAATTAAAATCCAGTTGGGATTAATGTTACCAATACGATGATATTTACTTCCTTTTTCGTGTAAAATGTGGGTAGTTCGATTGCTCTAAATCTTTGCCTAGCTCTTCTTTCACCGCGAACGCGAGTTGCTACTCTTCTCTTGTTGCTCCTCTTTTTTTTTTCTTTTTTCTTTTTTTCTGCAGCAAATGTAAAAACTAAAATTAAAATATAGATCAGAAATTAAAATAAAGCACTAAGTAAAAAAAGCTAGAAATTTTCAAGTTAAGACTCCCCAACGGAGTCGCCAGCTGTAGCTACCGTGCTACGAGATTGTCACTAGACTCACCCTCTTAAGTGTGATATAGATTTACTTGGAGTCGCCACCCGTTAGAAAACGGAAAATACAATTTATTTTTGGTCTACAGAGATAACAGGTTCGTGTCTTGATTATGAATGTGGAACGTGTTAGGCACCACACTCACCCGAAAGAAAATCGGTCTTTACTAATTTCTAGCTTTCAAAAATATATTTCAGCAATGATGAAAATTACAAAATGAGATAATCAAACATAATGACAGCAACAAAAAGAAAATAAAAAAAAAACAGAAGGGAAGCAACTAAAAGAAAGTGGAAATAAATCGAAAGTTTCAAGTCACGCAGATCTTCATTCTCGTTGTTTGAACATTGTAATGATTTCTTCAGCGGCTTGGATGGATGGCTTTAGTAGTTTGAGGACTAATTTAATGGAATAACATAGTAGGTTTGTCACTCATTATTTTTTTAGAGCTCATTCAATTAGGGTTTTTAGGAGAATGTTTGTGGAAAGCACATTTTTCCTTGCTGTTTTTTTTGTGGACTGAAGTTCAATGTTTTTGCTCGCTTTTTGTGTTTTTATGTTCTAACCAACCATGAAGATGAAGTGAAGATGTAGGGGGCTATTTATAGGTGAAGTTTGAAGCCTCTTGAAGCTCAAAAACGTGCTCAAACTGCTGCTACATGGCATGCCCCACATCTGAATATTTTCTGCACAAAGTTAAACATATTTGTTAGGCAAAAGCTGTGAAAAAAGACTGAATTATGATGATTTTAATGCAGAAACAAAATCCAAACCATGCATACAGGTGTTTAGCAGGTTTTACTTAATTTATATAACTATTTTAACATATCATAATCATGTTTATTGTCAAGAAGAAGTGAAAACATGGCAGCAGGATTCTTGCTGTACTTTTTTGCTTAATTTCAGAAATTTACACTGTTTTTAGGTCAACTTCAAGAGAATAAAAACTGAACTTTTACAGAGAGAATATGACAAAATTAAGTGTGTTTTGATATGCATAAGTATGATAATTAAATTACTCTTAGAAGTGGAAACATGGCAGCAGGATTCTTGCTGTACTTTTTTGCTTAATTTCAAAAATTTGCACTGTTTTTAGGTCAACTTCAAGAGAATAAAAACTGAAAGTTTGCAGCAAAGATATGTCAAAATTAAGTGTACTTTGATTATGCATAAGTATGATGATTAAAATACTTTTAAACTCATTTCTTTGCTGCTGGAAAAAGGACTGTGTTGCTGGAATTTTTTCTTATATGTGAAAAAAAATCAGAAATATGTTCTCAATATGTGTACATAGAGGTAGATAATTTAGGGTTTTAAATTTAAAGTCCCAAGTAATGAGTTTTTATAATTTTTAGGTGCTTTGATTCGAAATACGAAGCTTATCTCTTCATTTATAATTTGATAGGAGACTTTATCTAGCAGTTTTTTTTTTTTTTTTTGAAATAATGATTTAGACTTGAGAATGATATATTTCATGCTAATGTTTTTGTGACAAATTAGTCTAATCAATTTTCTAAAAATATGCATGTGTGAAGGATCAAGAAGCATGCTAAAAATTGCAATCCAAGTGGTGCAAAAGCAAGAATCTTGCTGAACTGTTTTCAAGAGCAGCTTTTTCTTTTTGAAATATGCACGTTTTTATACCCATTAGAATCAGTAAATATATCACCTTTGTAAAGGAAATTAATTTGATCAATATCTAACAGTAACATCATGTGAAATAGGCAAGAATTAGGCTGATATTTCAGGTTCAAGTTGATTTGTTTGACTTGAAATGACTTGGACAGCAAGAATCCAGCTGAAAAGGAATACACAACTTGCTTCTTGGCTGGTTCTACCACTTGCAAAGGTGATTTGAATATATATTTTATGATGATAACTTATCACATAGTTACTAAATTCATTCATTGAACTTTTCTGAAATTTTCTTAGGCTTTTAAAACCTAGTATAATCATGCGTGAAGCTTATGAGATGTAATATTTCTGAATTTTTGCAACATCAGAAAATATATTTAATAATTCTAGAACACTTAGATAAAATGACTTGTTCACAAAATATCATCCTTTACATATTAAAAAGTTTCAATTTGGAGATGAAAATAATATATGCTTGACAAAAATATAATTCTAAAGTTAAAATACGTTATTGGATGTAGCTTGTAGATTGATATAACTCATAGTTAGAGTTCTTATCATAATTTGATAGAATAACGCATAGCATGGTAAAATTAGTATTTTGTAATGTTGAAGATTTGTCCAAGCCAGAACAAGGCACTTCTCAATTTGAAGCTAAATTAGTCACTTAAAATAACTAGTCTATATCATAGTTATAGATTTTATCTTAATTTTGCGAGATGATATATATATTTGAGAAACATATTTTTGGATTTTATCTAATTTCATGAGATTATATTAATATAATTTGTTTCAAAACCGTGGATAAATAAATGACTAATGTCATCAATAAGCCAATGAAAATAAGTTATCCTATGGATAGAATAGTGATGGTAATAATTATCATTACTGTGAATAGAACTATATTTGAAATATATTTCATAGTATTTTCATGTTGAATAATGTTCGACTTGCAGCACGCATTCAACTTGACAATAAATAATATTAACCGAAAAGTTCAATTGCAAAGCATACCTTTTTTTTTTTTTGCAGACGCATGGAAACTACATCGTTGACTTCATAACTCGCATTTGGCGCAAACACATATTTCGTTTTGAAAGATTACACAATTTAGGGTGTCTACAGTTTGTAATTACTTTAAATTACTCTAAAAATAGATGTCTAATTTTAAGCACTTGAGAGTAGGTCTGATGGGCATCGGACCTACTCTGGTTCGATGGATTTAATCACCGTTGATTTTTTTTAAGCTTCATGCGGAACGCTTTAAACTTTGTCTGTTTTAATTTTCGTGTGCACAAATCTTAAATTAGATCGGACGATCATCATGCTCGTTGAACCTAAAAGTAGGTCCGATGGGCATCGGACCTACTCTGTTCTCAATTTTAAGAGGCCAAACCAGGACTGAAATTTGTAATTTATACCGCCTCCACCCTCCAGTGTTGGAATTTTGAATGTTGATGCTAGACAATTCTTTTTTTTTCCCCTAAAAATTCTTAATATTTTTCTAAGGATTTAAATTGATTTTTCATTTATTATACAAAAATTCGGAGGAGTGGGTTGAGGAGTCTTATCCTTTTTTTTTAGTTTACTCCAGTAGAAGTGAAAGTCAAATCTTACATGAGAACTCTTGCACTTTCATATATATAAACATCGGTTATATCCTCAGAGGAGGATACTTTTCTCATCCAAAAGGTTTTGATTCCCTTGTATTGAATATGTTTTGTAACAAAACAAAAACAAAAAAATATAATTTTATTAAGAAACATAGATTGAGCTTCGAGAGATATATATGATTAATTGGGCTGCTACAAGACCACAAGTAGTATCCATACAACTCTAAACATCTTTAACATAATTTTTCATGCATCTCACAATGCACATTTAAATATTATATAATACAACTCCGGTTATTACTAAATGTATATTTCAATATTATGCAATGCAAATTTATCTATATTAGCATGGAACAATTGTTACTAGGTGCCTTTGCAAAATACACACTTGACCGTTTCATAGTACAAACTTGGCTATTGCAATGTACACTTGGTTATTGTATTTCGATCTTTCATACTAAACGGCAACGGCAAAAATTGAATTTTGAAACAATGACAACAACGGCAAAAACGACAAAAACGACAAAAATGACAACATTGACAACAACAACAACAACAACAGCAACAACGGCGACAACAATGGCAACAACGGCTAAAACGGCAAAAACGACAACAACAGCAACAACGACAATAACGGCAACAACAACAACAACGACAACAACGACAAATTAAGGATTAATTTCTATGTTTACTAATTACTATTTATATGTTAGTTATATTCACATAGATAAAACCCTCCATTAAAAAATAATTTCAAGACTATTTGTTTTTTACTGATTCTTTTGTTGGGATTTTGAATTGAATATATATTCTTAGTGAGATAATTTTTTAGTTAAATAAGAAGAAGCAATTCGTGAAAAATCGCATTTAGTATGTACAATTCATCTGGTAATTATTAACGTTGAGATCAAATTCTCAATATTTTGGCCATTTTTTGGAGTAGATTCCATTAATATATATTTATTTTAATTAATTCTATACGGACTATGTATATTTGCTTTGAGATTCAAACTAAATTATGAATAGCGATTTATGTAGCACAAAATTCTAAAAAAAGGTGTAAAATTTCTCAGATGACGAGGATAATTTTTTCGTTTAGCTAAAAAAAATTTGAATGATTTAATTTGAGCCGAACTGTATTGGGTACTTGGTCAAGGATATAACAAGACATGTCAGAGGAACCGGACTAAGATTTGACAAAATATTGGGCCTACAACTTGGCACAAAAGCCCAACTCTATTGGGCTCATTAAAATTAAGGATTGAGAATTTAGAAGATGAGTATAATATTCTCAAATGCAAACATGCTCTTTAGCAAAAAGTTAACAATATTTCTCAATCATTATAATTTGATTTATTAGATTCGCTAGAAAAGAAAGATACACTGATTCAATTTAACTTTCCCATATTATCCTTATTTCTCAATTATTATAATTTTGATTTGTTAGATTCGCTAGAAAGAAAGATACACTGATTCATTTAACTTTTCCATATTATCCTTATTTCTCAATTATTATAATTTAATTTATTAGATTCGCTAGAAAATAAAGATACACTGATCACTCTATGATGTCGGTATTCTGTTCGATGTTTTCCACTGAATTGTACATGACTTGATTGCAGAAAGTTGAACGATGGAATTAGAAAGGGGTAGAATTAAGGGTGCAAAGAATATGATGAAGAAATAATAGTAGGAACAGCCAAGAATATGATATGTCTTAGAGCATCTACATTTCTGAAACTATTAGAGTTTATAATCTGACGTGGCAGTTGTTAAATCAGTTTTAGAGATGTAGATGGATTTCTTATTTCTCAATTATTATTATTATTTTGATTTGTTAGAAAGAAAGATACACTGATTCAATTTAACTTAATTTCCCATATTATCCTCATTTCTCAATTATTATAATTTAATTTATTAGATTCGCTAGAAAGATACACCGACTCTATTCAACTTTCCGCATATTATCCTTCATCCAATGGACAAAAATTAATTGTAATCTTTGTTTCTATTAAAAACCTTTGCGGCAATATAATTGTACACGCTATGTGACCAACACACTCTATAGGACAGAACAGTTTGTACTTATGCAACGCACGAGTCATATGGAGCGCTGTTTTAACTCTATGGTCCGTGCGCTGTACGAAGCAAAGCTGCTCTGTTAACCTTACCCCTCTATCTGCCACTTGCCACCACCGCTGTAGGGGCGCATAGAGTCCCTATAACCCCCTCCCCCCCCTCTCTAAATCTCTCGCTCTCTCTCATATATATATACATAACCGCCCCTCTCGTTGTTTCGTGTAACCCTTTCTCTTCCACCTTTAATTAATCTCTCAATGCATACACCATCAGCCTTCATGGCCTCCTCCAAACCATCGTTACCACTCAGTCTCTCTAGATCAAACCGCCTTCATGGCCTTGTACCAGCAGTACCTTTCCCTTTAGGTACCAACCAAGCTAGCCATGTCTTCATCTTTGTTTTTTTTACTTGGTTAAAATTACATGCTTAAGTAGTGGTGCTAATAGTTGTGTTTGTAGCCATGAAAGAACATATTGCCTCGCTCTCTTTCTCTCTCCATATCTCTCCTGTGGGTCATTTGGGGTCACTAGCTAGGTAGGGGTCCGATATAGGAATAACTGCTCTTAAAAGATGAGTTAGTGGGTTCTAAGTTCCTACACTGTTGTGAAAAAGGTATTTTGTTGGGTCCATATCGATTAGCAGAATAACACCTCGCCCGTAAACATCAGATTTTATCAAAAATCTGATACCAAAAAAAAGTAAGAAAATTTTGGAAATAACAAAGCTGATCAAAAGGGATCTCCATTTGTCATGAAATGGAGGGGAGAGTTTATGTAAATTTTTTTTTTCTTTTTGTTTTAAACTTTTTTTGCGCGTGATAATTGTGTGCAGGGAATGGAAAGGAGCAAGCAGTGATGAAGGTATGGAAAAGATTGAGGTGCAGTTGTTGTAAATGTAACAAGCAGTGGCAGCAACATGCGTTATCCAAAATCAGGACTCAAGGTGCCTATATATTCTCATCCATGCTTCCCTCGTGCTTCTTTGTTTCTTTCACATTGTCTTTTTCCATTTCTACTTTTTTTTGTTCATCATATATCCTCTCCATTACTATCTACAAAGGAGACACGTTAATTTCACATATATATCAACTTCTAAATTCTAGAATATACCCTACTTATATATATATATGTGTGTGTGTAATATATAACGTATGCCTACAAATTTCATGATATTATTAGGTAAGCTTAATTATATTCCATAATATTCTTTTGTTTTTTGTTCCAAAATTCTAATGGCAATAGATAATCAGCAAATATTTATTGCAGACAATTAATTATCTAAAATCAAGTGTTGTATTTATAAGGAAACATAAGGAATAAAGATGCAGAAACTTTAGCTTTTGTTATCTTTTAGTGTAAGGATTTCCTTTTCAATTATTCTTATCCGTTTCATTAGATAATAGAGGAATGTTTGTAAGCATTCCAATATAAATTGCTGAATGAACAATTATGCACGGAAGCAAATTAACATGTAGTTAATTTCATGTGGTTGTTCTAGTGCATGAGCAAATATATATTATTCACCTCCTAATATATATTTCGGTACATCCAAATTAAATAAGGAAGGGATATACTTGTAGTTTCCATCCAAGTCTTATGATATATCAAGTCTTACCAATAATTACTTAGTGGCAATGGCAGGGCCACGTACTGGCAATATATTAAGGGTCACCCCTAGCTGGTCCAAATATTTGTAGAAAATGCTTCTACAATCATACTTAATATAATTATAATTAAAAAAGTATCATCGTGATCTAAAATAATTATGATATATTTTTTAGTAATTCACTAATTAAAGGACAGAAATTCAAATTTCTTCATTAAATGCTGCAGATATTGGAAACGGAAGGAAGTTACAAGAAGTCACCAAAAAACATTTCCACTCTAAAAGTAAAAACCCACAAAATTAAAAATGTATTCTGATCTAACTTGGATAAATCAGTTATATATTGATAATGTTGCATTTTAATTTGCAAACAACAAACAAATTTCTTATGCTGCTTTGTGTATTGAGTTGCTTATCCACTTGTAATATAATTCAGATAATTAGGCGACTGAAATGATAATCTATAAAATTAGTTTGTGTTTTTTAACACAAATAAAAATCGTCTTTAAGTATATGTCAAACTAATATGTTGGAGATTTTTGTTGAAGCTAGTCAGAAATATATAATATGTACTGTCAAACAAGAAGCAATTCTTTCAATATGTTTATATGATTTTGGGGTTTACTCACTTCCTTAACATAGTACTAAACTTAAAAACCAAATAATTTCATTTTCTCATTTCCTACACAATGACACAAGTTAGTATGAAATATTTCATACTCTCCAAAAATGAGCAGTTCTAGTTTTGAATGTACAATAGAACTTGAATGCACTAGAATTATAATTTTGAAGGTAGAAGGGTCATTACTATGGTCATATCAAATTGAACAAATTTTATTTTTTAAACAATGTAAACTAATCCATTAATTAGGCTAAATAATTGATCTTCAAAGTCTAAGGAATTCGTGTTGGATGTATGGAGCAAATTGTGTGAAAACTTGAGAAAAAATAATAAAAAAAAAATGAAAAGAACTTCGTATTGCCCCGCAACTTTTCTATCTCCTTTCCCTTTCTACAACTATGACTCCAAAATTCACTCATCTAGTTCTTTTCTCTATTCCAACATTGTCTGTGTGAATGATTGGGCGAACAATGATTTATTTTTGTTTGATTCAGATAGTTTAGGAAAAAGGTGTATTTAATACTGAAGAAATTTCAATTGATTTATATATAATGATAGTTTAAAATTTGAATATTTGCCAACCTGTGATAAACCTCCATAGATGTGCATTCCTCAATTTCTCTCTGTTCGATTACTTTCCTTTATTCGCTTTTCTAACTACAGTATAACAAGCAACGTGTTGCCTAGAACATGATAGCAAGTCATAATTTTATGCCTAATTGTTTTAGTTACTTGTAGACAGTTGCAAATTTTTTGTTAGGTGTCTTTGAGTCGGGAGTTGCAAATATATAACAACAGCGACTGTCTTGTGCATGCAATTCAAGGTGGAGTTTAAAATCGTTTCATATGGCACACACGTTTATAACTGTCAAAATGATATTAGGCGGAGAACTATCTCCAGTGTGGAACTAGTAGATTTCCAGGTTTTCCATTCTAGATTTTCTCACACAATCTTTTATGAGAAGTCACTGACATATGGACCCTACAAGTAGGAACAGAGTAAATTTCTACCAGAGGAGCCCAAAACTCTACACTTCTTCCTCATCTGGATCTCTAATTTCTATACAAATAAATGTTAGTATATTTTAGTAATATGAACAATTAAGCATAGAACAAAGGGTACAAACCTCCAGTGTTTATATTACCAATGCATCATTGATTTATATTGTTAAAATAATATATAAGTGTAGTGGTCCGTACAAAATTGTGTACCAAAATTTGATAGCTGACTCAATGGGTGCATTTGGCCTGACCCGCTAGCTCTGCTAGCAGGTTCAACATGGACCAACGTACTTGACCCACTAACATTTCTGATCCAGTTTGAACCTTCATCGTTATAAATCTAAGTTTTGATAGAGGCAGGGTCCTCGGCATCAAAGTAAATCTCCATTTTAATTACGAAAACATCCCTGAATTTTAACACCCATAAAGCATCAACTCTCAGCTGTAACTAATTACGCAGCCGGGCACTGAATTATTGCAAAATCTCCACTACATTAAAGGTTCTTAAACATCCAAAAACAAAGTTCAGGTAATTGTTGAGTAGATCAAGAGACTAATAATTTATACTTCTAGAATTAATTTTGTTATTCTAAAATATCTATCCCAAAAACAATGGTCCTAGATATTTTGAAATATTTCAGATGAAAAATATATAGCCTTCTAGAAATGTCTAGTTTCTAGACATTATTGTTGATTTAATTTGGATTGTTGACTCATGGTATTTAACATCAAGGGCTCGTTAATGATGCTTAGCGCATAGTGGTGATTCTAAATACCGGATTATGGTCATGATATATGTGAACATAGAACCTTAAAAACTGAATTGATAGTGACCTTATTATTTCCAGAGTATTCAGTTTTTTTTTTTTCTCAAATTCCTTCTTAATTTTATATGAAAACAAACTTATTTCTCAATACCAGTCACTCTTTGACCATTAAATAGTTGATCATCAAATATTAATGATCACAATGTTTCAAGTAGTGGGTGTTCTCGAAATTTAGAGAATACTTAAGTGTCATGTACATGGATACCCATTTTATTAGATTTTATATACAGGTTACAGAATGCAATTCATCAGTGGTGTTGCAGCTGCTAGATCTTTGCTGGATACTCTTCCAACTGATGAAGAAACAGAGGCATTACCAAAGGTAGCTTCTTATTCTAAAGCTCATTTATTTTACAAATTATAACTTCCATAAGAAATTCTTTTCCATACATTGTTTTGCAGCTGTCGGGTGGAACCAATTTACCAGAAATGGTTCAGAAAATCAAGGGTATGTTAAAATCAATTAATGATGGAGAAATTACTGTCTCAGCATATGACACGGCATGGGTTGCATTGATAAAAGACGTCAATGGGGGTGAAGGTCCCCAATTTCCATCAACCATTGAATGGATTGTCTCCAATCAACTGACAGATGGATCATGGGGCGATGCAGCTTTTTTCTCAGCACATGATCGGATGATCAACACTCTTGCATGTGTCATTGTGCTAACTTCATGGAGGGTTCATCCTGAAAGTTGCAACAGAGGTAGTGACTACCAATTTAATAAAAGGAATCACATATATTTCTTCTAATGTTCATAAATTAGCACATGTGGGTTTTTTTTGTTGTTTTTATTTATTTAAGGCAAACAAGGAAAATTTTGTGTTTTCTGTTAGGTTTGATATTTCTTCGTGAGAACATGTGTAGATTGGCAGAGGAAGCACCCGAGCTTATGCCTATAGGATTCGAGATTGCGTTCCCTTCTCTAATGCAAATGGCGAAGGATCTTGGCTTAGAAGTGCCCTTTGACGATCCCATCCTGCAAAATATAAACGCCATGAGAGACATAAAACTTAAGAGGTTCAGTGAGGTCTTGCATATATAGATATTGTTTTAACATACGATCTAGTTGAAGTGTTGAGCCTTTAGATTATTTTTCGAGAAACTCATCCAAGTTTTGACTGAGCTAGTAACCAAGCAAGATGTTGAAATGCCTACAATTAAGTTATTCAAGTATTATCACTTTGATCAGGTTAATTACGCACTGGTGTCAAGATGTCTAAAAATTAAATCTTTAACAGTAATATTTTGAACCCTTTTTTTTGTTGTTTATTGCATTTTGAATAGGATCCCAAAAGATGTTATGCATGAAGTGCCAACGACACTCCTTCATAGTCTAGAAGGGATGCCTAATTTAAATTGGGAAAGACTTCTCAAGCTCCAATGTGATGATGGCTCCTTTCTATTTTCTCCTTCTGCTACTGCATATGCTGCTATCCAGACAAATGATGAGAAATGCCTTGGTTATCTTCAACAAATTGTCAATAGATTTCATGGAGGAGGTAAATAATATTAATTGTTTATAAAATATTAACTCGTTGATATGTACCACAATTTATATAAAAATGTCTTCCATCATGCACTTAAAACATATAATTTGGCAAATTTTCATTTGACAACCTTCATAATTAATAACAATGTATTCTTCTTTTGTTTTCCTTTTTCCTTCTGTGTTGTTAGCTCCGAATGTCCATCCAGTTGATCTTTTTGAACGCATATGGGTTGTTGATAGATTGGAGCGCCTTGGCATCTCTCGGTACTTCAAAACTGAAATTGTCAGCTTGTTGGATTATGTCCATAAGTATATAGCTCCTCTTATCCTAATATTTATCATTAATTTGATTTTTTCTTTTTTGGTGCAACTCAAATACTAATTATCTATGCATGTATATAACAGATCTTGGAGTGATCAAGGGATATGTTGGGCAAGGAATTCGAGAGTACATGATATTGATGATACGTCAATGGCATTCCGTCTCCTTCGTTTGCATGGATATGAGGTCTCTCCATGTAAGTTGTAACAAACAGTGGCTTGTTTTCTCTTGCATTATTTCTATATTACAAATCTTTTCTTTGCTAAAAGAGGGATGTGGTAAGGTACAAATTACCAATATCAATACACTTTCAACAAATTTTCGAATATTTCCCCAATTATACTTACTGCCGTTGCGTCTTAACAATATTGTTGTTATTGTTTAATCAATTTTAGGCGTATTTAAGCATTTTGTGAAGGATGGAGAGTTCATCTGCTTTGCAGGGCAGTCAAATCAAGCCGTGACCGGCATTTACAACTTGAACAGGGCTTCTCAAATCATGTTTCCAGACGAACATATTTTGCAACAGGCGATGAACTTCTCTTGCAAGTTCTTAAGACAGAAGCAAGCTTTGGGCCAGCTAAGAGACAAATGGCTTATTACGAAGGACCTCCCAGGAGAGGTAGGTAAATGAACTCGTAAATGTCTTTATGTGGAATGAGAACTTGAGCAATGTTTAGTTTACATCATTTTGCTTTCAACATTGATTACATTATTAAATAGTTCAAAATGAGGACAAAATTTCTTTTGTTATACCAAATATTTTATTTTGTAATCTTATATAGTTTTGCAAACCATTTACATGAAAATTAAAAATTCAATGAATTCAAAGAAAAAATCCTTTGAAGCATTATGATAGCGTTTATTAGTAATGTTGAGATTCTTTATAAAACAAATTAAATGCAGGTGGAATATGCATTGGATTTCCCATGGTACGCAAGTCTACCGCGTGTTGAAGCAAGGATGTACTTGGATCAATATGGAGGCAGCAGTGATGTTTGGATAGGGAAAACTCTTTACAGGTAATTTACGCAATTTGCATGTATTAAACATAAATTTTTTCTATTGTTGACATCTAGACATTCTGTGTTATTTGTTGGTAGGATGCCACTTGTTAGCAACGATTTCTATTTAGAGTTAGCAAAAGAGGACTTCAACCACTGTCAAATGGTACATCAACTTGAGTTGCATAACCTGCTAAGGTAAAATTATTTTCAAATCGAAGCAATGCTTGCAAATTGAATTTATATGACATGTGCTTATGATTGGCAATGGTGTGGCATATAACTTGTAACAGCTGGTACAAGGAAACAGAGCTAGAAAGGTTTAATGTGAAGAGGAAGGATGTCCAGAGGGCTTATTTTTTAGCAGCATCCTCAATTTTTGAACCAGAACGAGCACCTGAGCGACTTGCCTGGGCACAAACTTCTATACTTGCCAATGCTATCACTTCCTTCTTCACTGACGACGGTCGCTGCTCGGGAAAATTACATGAGTTCATTCTCAATTTTCTTGGGAAAAAGAGTTCCAATGTTAGTTCTCCTGAATGTTTTATCAAGTATGTCCTCCTGTTTATGCTTTATAAAACTAATTTTTAGCCATTTTATGTTTTATATAGCTTTATCACATTGAAATATACAAGTACATACTTTTTCATATAAGCAAATATCAGTTTGTGTTTTATATACCAACTTTTTTTCTTAAATAAATCTACTCCTGACAATATAAGGACACCTTTTCCTGTCAGCTCTAGAGAGATGACTAATGGAAAATGTAATTAGGTCAATTGAGTAACCATAGAGGCCCCAACACACAAAAGCTTTATCCACCAATTAGCTAGACTTGAGAACTAAATTTTTTTTTTTAATATAAATAGTATTTACCCTTTACATATAAGGAGTCAACTCAACTATCATATCATTTTATTCTGACCAGTTAGGAAGTGTAAGGTACAAGAAATGCCTTGATTCCCCTGTCTCTGATCATCACTATAACACAAGTTGAAAATCCCAGCTTAAAATGACAAAATTTGAATTAGAGAAGTGAGGTATCTCTTCTCTAGTTTAATTTGAACTTTTCTTCGATTCTATTCCATAACACTAACTAATATACGCTCTTTCTTACTTCATATTGTCTTTGTTCTCCTAACGTGTCCATCTAGGGCCACACGACATTTTAATACTAAGTTAATTAACTAGCATAACAAAGAACTAGTGAATAGTAAGATGATGTAAGCAACTTTATTTCAGTAGATCAAAGGTACAAAAGAATGTTCGCCTGAAACCTGATGTTCTAATCATTTTCCATGTATTTATTATGAATGTTTTAAACAAAGTTTAATTGTTCATTTTCCAAATATATTATTCACAGCATAATTGTCAAAGAAATTACAGTACAGTTTTATTAAGATGCAAAAAGAAAAAAAGTGCAGTTCTTTCAATCAAGAAAATATGATACATACTTCACAACGAGTAATTGACTTGAAATATAGAGAGTATGTTTGCTAAGAACCAGTGATGACTGTTTAAACTCAAAAAATCTTCAAAGTAGCATTCAATATTTGTGATATATTTTACGGTTTTTTAATTTTTAAATTGGAAACATATCGCATTCAATATTTGCGTCGCATTCAATATTTGTGAGGTATTATTAAAATAATTTCATCATTTAACTAGCATATATACTAAAAAAAAAAGTTTGTTTTTGCAGGATTGGAGAGCAAAACAAGAGAAAAGACGGTTTAAAGTTGGTATCTGCTTTAAATCAAACACTAGAACTCATGTCTTCAGAGTCGGCCTCACTATTACAAAATCAGGGGCAGCAAGAATACACCTATCATTATTTAAGACATGCTGTAAGTTCATTCAATCTTTGTATTATGGTAATTTTTCAGGTTGGTAAGTGGTAAAATTAGAAATATTACATCATGCCACCACACCATATTTTCTTATTAGTTCTTCTCATGGTCTTGTAGTGGATGAAGTGGCTGCTGGCATGGAAAGGCGATGAAGCCGACTACAGGTTGAGTTATACAGGCCAAATGGGGTTACTTTTAGTTAATTCAATAGAAATATGTGCAGGACGATTTGGTTGGGATGATCTCAGATTTGTAAGTGAAAACTATACAAAGATTTCACAACTCACCGCTTCAATCTGCTACTGGCTTCATCAAATAACACTTCACTCTAAGGCATGTTCTGTTTTTTTTTTGTTTATTTGTCATTTTATTTATTTAATGGTGAAGTCTCTCCAGTTTTGCATCATATTTAGGCCATCACTTTTATTTGTTGCTGTATTTCCTAATCTTTTTTAAGGAACTTCTTTTAATTAGTTTACGCATAATTACAGTTAATCACAGTAATTTTTGCTCGATTACTGGTACAATATTTTTTTCCAAATTAGTACTACCAATAGTTATGTATACAGACAGCTAACACTCTGCGATATGATTTAAGTTAATTCAGTTTGTCTATAAAATTTATATTAAAGCCTTCATAGGTAACTTCAGCTGTATAGTAAAAACGATCAAATAGATGGTAATATTATTCGGCATAGCCAAACCAGTACCGGACAGACCCAGCTTGGTATGACTGGTGATAATTTAGTGTCATATTTTTTTATGTGTGTTATACTGTCAGAATGTTATTCGGTGGAAAAGCATCGAGTGCATGCAAATCTGTTCCTTCACTGGAACCTAGCAACTAGCATTGCAAAAGTGTTTTGCTTTTTTATCTCTTTTAGACAACAAAAGCTGAACTAGAAAATATTCTTTTCTTTTTGGCTGAACTAAATAAAATATTTCAAAGAGAAGATGTATAAATAGGGTCTGACATTGACCGCTTTTAATGATTATGCTCCAAATGATGAACTTAGGTTCTTCTATGGAATCTAGTGTGGGTACCAGTTGTCAGATTACCCATCACATGAATGGTCACAATATGACAACTGAAATAATGCATGATAAAAACAGAAAAAATTACTTGGAACTAAGAATTAAATACTGAAAAGTTACACAGGTTTATATATAATTAAGGTATTTAATAAGATCCCCTTTTTCATTTTTTGTGTGTGTAGGATTTGACTAGGCAACAAGGAGACCAAATCAGAGTTGACAAGGAAGTAGAGAGAGAAATGCAAGAGTTAGCCCAACTACTGATTGAAAGCCCCAATTTTCATGAATGCAACACCAAAGGAACCATTCTAAGTGTTGTCAGAAGCTTCTATTATCTAGCTCATTGCTCTCCTCTTACCATTGACAAGCATGTCTCCATGGTCATCTTTGACAAAGCAGAGTAAAACCAACTATCTAAAATGACAGGGTATAGCAAAATAATAAAAGTTGTTTTTCTTCTAATAGAAATGATGGGTTTTATTTTTAGAACAATTACATAGTACTAGATATTTATGGAACAAATTCTTGTAATTGTTAAACTGGTGAAAATAAAATTAATATATGGGCTATGTCTATTATATAATATGTGTATATATATACTCCTAGCTAGTTTAATTGTTTAAGGAGTACATTTTTCCGTTTGTTCGTGTCACAAAAAATCTTTGTGCAAATTAACTCGAGTTTATCAATGTAGAATATATTTATGAAAAGGGAGAGGGCAAAGAATGAAAAGCGGAGTATCCTGCCCATACCACAAATTGGCGTGCATAATTGATCATTGGATAATTCTAGCATGCAAGCAATTTTTTATATATATTTATCTTATATTTAAAAAAAATATTATTGTATTTGAAAAATGAAAATTTTTAGTGTGTTCTTCATTTATTAATTTGTACATATATTAAATTTAGATTGATCTGTAATGCTTAATCTTTCATCAATAAATTTAAAAATATTAAAAGTGAAGTTTTAATTTGATCTATGATGATGACCAATTAAATTTTAAATTAACTAAATTTAAAATGTATTCTATCTAAAAAAATTGAAAACAAAACTACATGAACAATATTTTTCAAAAGGGAGAGCCTAGCTATCCCCCGGAATCCATCGCCCGTTTCATCCCCAGTCAATAACTACTTTAATAACTACCAACTACTTGGGGATACCACTTACTATTTGGGGACCGCCTAATATCTGAAATATTTTACAACTGGCGCGCGCAAGTATTCACATATAATACATCAAGTATTCATATATAATACATTAAGTATTCACACCTAATATATCAAGTATTAAAAAAAAAAAAAAACTGGACACATCACTCACCCATCTTTTACACGTTTTAGAGGTGGTTTTTTTTCTTCGTTCAATCTAACCAATATTTCTGACGATCTGTGAGAAATTTTGCAAATCTAAAACCACTGACGTCTTCTACACAATTTTCTCTTTCAAATGAGATCCATGATGACATACATTCGAGTTGTCCGTTGCACAAGTATTCATACCTCGTCATGCAAGTATTCATCCCTCATCGAGCAAGTATTCATCATCGTCGTGTAAGTGTAAATAGTTCATGTATCAAGAGTATTACAAGCATATGTGCATACCTTGATTAATTTTACAAGACCAGCCGAATAGTACTGAACATTGCTTTATTGTTTTCTAGTTCAATTTTATTTTTTGGAAATAAAAAATAGTTGCCACATGTTTCACTGTCAAAACAAAAATAATCTATCAAATTTTATGGATCATGTAATTGAAATGTTACAAACAAAAAAACAAAAATAATATTTAAATGAAACAAAACATATTTTATTGAAGTATTCATACATATACGTTGAAGTATTCATCCATAAGATATCAAGTATTCATACATATACGTTAAAATATTTATACCTAAGATATCAAGTATTCATTTATACACGTTGAAGTATTCATACCTAAGACATCAAGTATTCATTCATATATCTCTAATTTTTCAAAATTTATTTTTCTGTCATTTCTTAGTATTTAGTACGCACTGGTCTAATTCACCATTAATGAAGCTTTGTTCTTTGCAAATAACTCTCTACTGCATAAGGAAGAGGAACATAGACACGATGGATCTGATCCGGTAGTCGACAATGATAGATCTGATCCGGCGGAGGCCTAAAAAAAGGTGTGCTTGATTGGGATGAAATGACGAGACAGAGGTGGGAGAGGGAGATGGCGGAGGTGGGAGGTGGGAGACGGAGGCAGAGGTTGGAGAGGGAGAGGGAGGAGGAGGCAAGATGGAGAGATGGGAGAGGGAGGCGGAGGCGGAGAGGGAGAGGTGGGAGAGGCGAGCGGAGGCAGAGAGAGAGAGGTGGGAGAGACGGGTGGAGGCGGAGGTGGGAGAGAGAGAGAAAGAAGAAAGAAATAACGAGAGAAAATTTGCTAATTAATTTGTAGGGACCATTAGGTAGTTAGAATTTGTAATTATAGTTAGAAGATGAAGTTAGTTAGTTGGGAGATGAAATGAGAATAGATAGATGAGAGAAAATATAATTACCCTTTTCAAAATATCAACAATATATAATAGGAGTCTTGCTATTTTCATTAGATGTACGCTAACTTAGATGACTCATCAATCAATTATTAATGTTTACTACAAAAGTTAGATGTACGCTAAAATTATTATTATGTCTCAAATTCAGCTCTCAGTGTTTACTCATCACCATGTACTATTGAAATTTTTAATCATGCTAATTTCATTAGTGCCACTTTCTCTATTTTTTCAACTAAACTCGATTTAATTGGAAGTGTTGCTACTTGATGCATTTTACATACCAATGAGATGGTATGGTCTGCTATAAGTTTACTGCAACTGCCAATTACTTCGAAGTACTATCTTTGTCCTTTTTCTGCTATGATTTTGAATCTGAGCTGTGAACGAGCTAAGTTAGGTAAAGCTTGAACTCGACTCATGCCAGAAAGCAAGCAATCATGAGCCGAGCTGAGCTAGCTTGTTAATAGCTCGTTTGTACTGTGAGCCTGTACATAGATCAAATATTTTCGTCGATTTGATGTTCCGCGCATAGACCATAATTGAGAAAAAAATTTATCTTCTTCTTACAACGAACTTCATACTCTCATGATAGACATAAAGAGGGATAGTGAAAGAATCGGAAAATAACTTCATCTTCTCCTTGTAACGATCTCAAAAAGAGCTGAGGCAGCACGAACTGAGTTGGGTCAAGCTTGAACTTGCTAATGACGAGCCGAATCAGATTCGAGCAAGCTAATTACGAGCTTTTTCCTAGCCAATCTTGAACGAGACACATGTTTTTTTGCCGGCCCTAATTTCGATAGCTTAACAGGATCTTTATTTTAAATCTGTGCAGAAGGGAGCACGGTTTAACCAAAACCTGGCTTTTGAACAGAGAAGAAAACCTAATAGTAAGTTTAAATGTTTAACGAAACAACAGATAAACAAGACCTTAGGCTGTTTTTTTTGTGTGTGTGTGTGTGTGTGTTTGTAAAGCTAGTAATTCTGTTAAGAAAAGCAATGTTGAATGGTGTGAAACATGTCACTATGAGAACAAGCCAGCACATTATATCCAGTGATTGATGAGCAGAGAGAGCCCCAGCCTTTCTATCTCGCAGAGTGTTCTTTTTAGTCTAAAAGATGCATGGGTAGTGCTATCACTCTCATCCATATTTATTAGAACAAAAGAATATGAAGAAAGAATTTAAATTTCCTAAGAAAAAAAAAGAGGGAAGGCTTAAAAGTTTCAGTTTTCCAGACCCTTAAAAAATAGTTTTTTACCTTGTAAAAACATAGAAAAAAAATTGCTGCTGAATAGAACTACAAAGGGAATTCGGCTTTCTCTCACTAAAACTTTAGATACAAATACAAATAAAAATGAATGACATCATAAACCCTGCGGTACCGCACAGGGGATAAAATACTTCCAGCCGAACCAAAATCAATTAGAAGCTTATTTGGAATATAGGGAGTTTGCTTTAAAATTTGTGCCAGATTAATTAAACCGATCTGAATTCTACATTGTCAGGTATATATTGCACTCCATATGAATTCGAAGCTTTAACCCCAGCAAGCTAATATCTCAAATTTTCAGTTATTCTAAAGCCGGACCAAATTTGTTCGGTGCCTATTTAAAATGCAAGGGACCAGTATTACTGTGCTTTGAATTTGCGCAATTTTTTTTAAACGGTCCGTATTTTTCACACATCAACTCAAAGTTGAGAAATTTCAGGAGATGCGAATTCGCAAACTGAAGCCCCTGGATACCCAAGCATAGGATCATCCAGTGGGCTGCTGCATTATTTATGGTTTCTGGGCCTAATATTTGGGCCTGAAACCCAACAAAATGCATAAAGCAAAAAAGTTAGTTTAGCCGAGATTACAGACACAAACCCCTAACACTTGGCCTTTGAGATTTTTGTTCGAAATCCGCACAATTTTACGGAGTCCGAATCTGCTGTGATTCCGAGAGGGAGCCCAGGATTCTGAAATTCCGAGATAAACCGTTCAAACTTTTCCGTGCACGGATATCAGAAACGTTCTCGGAAAAGTAAATTTTATGCACGCATCTCGAGAAAGATCAACAGGTGGGATCGGGATCGCAGGATCTTGTGATTCCCCGAGAATCACAGCAGATTTATTTTCCAATTTAACATTACGCTCTCCAAAATAAATTACAAGTCTCGTCGTCAGTAAAGAAACAAGGAGAGGTCTATAATCACTTTAATCAGCTTGAGCTTGCCATGTAATGTCACTCAGACGATGGAGAATGTGAAAATGAACCTCTATTGCTTCTGCAGAAATATGAAGGTGCAGATGAACTTCTAATAGAATACAAGTCAGGTAATATTTACTGTTTAATGTTCATTAATTTACTTGAGCAAATTTAGGGGGTGATGTGCTCACCAAGAGAGATTGGTGAGCACAACTCCAAAAGTCTATCGAATTGGTTTCAAACGATGAAATCAAACTAGGACTGTACAAAATCACTCAAACTCGTAACTCGCTCATAACTCGCTCTCTAACTGCTCGCTTTAACTCGCTCATTTACAACTCGAGTCAGTTCTAATTCGAGTTGGCTGACTCGTTTAATAAATGAGCTGAATTTGAGAATACCCAACTTGCTTATTAACAACTCGAGTTACACAAAATTCGTCATAATAAATTTCATGCCCTTCTAAATGAGACCTAAGCTGCTATTTGATTTGTTTGTTTTGTTAGTTGTCTTTTTAATTATGTTTGAATTGTTTGTGTTTAGATAAACTCTTACTAGTATATAACTATAACTAAGAAAATTGATTGGTCAAACGAGTTATAAATGAGTTGTGAGCCAACTCAAGTTGGTAATAAGCTGAACTCGAGTTGGCTTTACAGCTCGTTATTGCCATCCCAACTCGAGTTGACTCGCTCATTAACTAAATGAGCTGAGCACGAGTTGAGGGTAACTCGCTCAAACTCGGCTCATTTACAGCTCTAATCCAAACTATGAAAATCAATCTACTTCATGAGTGATGCATGTAGATGTAAAAATTTGGAAGCTTCGAATTCATTTAGTACAAGGTCAAGCGGTAAAAAAAATAATAAAAAATGAATACATAAAATAACTTATAAAAGGTTTTTTTTTGTACAGCATGACTTTGTACTAAATGAATTCGAAACTTACAAAAAAAATTATGTACACGCATCACTCATGAAATATATGGATTTCAACAATTTGAATTCATCGTTTGAAGAGAAGCCGATAGACTTTTGGAGTTGTGCTCACCAACCCCTCTTGGTGAGCATATCACACCCTAGATTTGCTCAATTAATTTACTTTATAAATGATTAAGAGTGAGGCTATGGTACTATGCATAGCGCGGATTGGTCCGTACTACAAATCAATATTTTTGTTTTCAAAATGCTAACGGTTGATCCGAACTGTTCAACATGATCTTCATATGAATATGTACTTGTAAACTAAATTTTAGATTTTTTGAACTTTTTACTATTTTTTAGATGGGTAGAAAATCACTGTTTTTTGGATGGTCCAGAATTTTCAAATTAAGTGATTTTCTACCCATCTAAACAAATAGTAAAAAATATTCTAAAAAATGTCAAATTAAGTTTACAAGTACATATGAATATGGAGACCATGTTGAACGGTTCAAATCGATTGTTAGGACTTTCAAATTAAAGATTTGAGTCCATAGCGCGGGCCAATGTGTTATGCATAGTACCATAGCCTCACTCGAATCACAAACCCTAACTTAAATTCTACTTGGCAAGCTAAAATTTCATAGACAAAAGAAGAGTCTTAACTAAAGATAAGAGAGGTTGGTAAAGTGTAAATCCATGTCCTTTTTGTGGTCCACATAAATCTGTTGATGATATTAATTTTTATTACTTATTATTATTAGCTTATTAAAATTTGGAATTAGATAGCATCTTGTAATAATATTGAGTTTACTGGTACTAAAAAAAGATTTGTGGCTTTTAGAGTTGTTGTACTTTAGACCATATGGGTAAAAAGAAATTGGCTATGTTTTTAAAGGATTCTTGTAAAGCTGAGAAAATTCAGGGTGCAAAATCACTTGGATTGTCATTTTTTGGTCCAAATCTAGAAATGATGGCTCCTATTTTAAACTTACCCTTATGATACCATGCATGTGATGGGGAAGGATCTGCCAATACAAGTGCCAGTAGATTCAAAGGGCAGGTACTGACGTAGAAAGGTGGTAGAAACTGGTGTGAAACAGACTTTTTGAACAAATTGAAGAAAATTTAGAATGATAATGAAGTGAGATGACTGGTTGATGACTTTGCTTTGGATAAATTGCTTTTCGATCGTACTGTTAATTTTCCGTAAGATGACTCGGCTGTGGTATCCGACATAGAACTCCAAGATTGGTGGAAGGAGATTCGTGAGGTTGGGCATGGAGACAAAAAGGACGAGGAATGGTGGCCCAAGATGCATACAGTCAAGGAATTAACCAAGGCTTGCACCACCATAATTTGGATTGCCTCAGCTCTACATGCAGCTGTTAATTTCGGGCAGTACCCATATGCCGGATACCTCCCCAATCGCCCGACTGTTAGTCGTCAACCAATGCCTGAACCAGGAACAAAGGCATATGATGAGTTGAAGAAAAACCCTGACAAGGTCTTTTTGAAGACAATAACAAGTCAGTTGCAAACTTTATTAGGAATTTCGTTGATCGAGATCTTGTCTCGGCATTCGTCAGATGAAGTCTACCTTGGGCAACGCGACACACCGGAATGGACCTCTGATGAGAAGGCACTGGATGCTTTTGACCGGTTTAGTGAGAGACTGATAGGAATAGAGCAGAAGATCACAAATTTAAATGCGGATCCAACTTTGAAGAATCGAAGTGACCAGTAAATTTCCCGTTTACATTGTTATACCCAAATACTTCTGACACGAGTAAAATGGCGGGTTGGTTCCGAAGGGTATACCAAATAGTGTGTCCATATGAGAGGTAATTTGTGTGTCCTAATTTTTTTTTTTAATGTGGTTATTTTCTGGGAGATAATTAAGTGTTGAGCATTTGTTTGTGGTGTGAGCAAATAAAGGTTTGATATGCAACCCGGTTAATGGAATATGATTGTTTTTTGCTGTGAAGGTTTATTGTGCAAATAAATTGGTATTAGTGAACTTCTGAGATGATTTGTAGTGTTCTATGCTTGAACTACCGAGGAGTCGATAAAGGCAATTTATAATTGTTACAGTTGTTATAAAAAAAATATATTATTCTATTGTTCATGTTAGGAATAGATTACAGTGAAAATAAAAGAAATAAAAGGAACTAAATAACATAAAGGAAATATTTTTTTTCTTAATTGACGGAATAAATACTACTAAAACTGTGCTGAATTTGCCTAAAACAGAACAGTTTCCTCCAACTTAGGTTTGACGATTCGTGCAAGTTGTCCAGCATCATATTGAAGATATACTATAATTGTTTCCAAAGAAATAAGTACCGATCATTACCAAACGAGTTCTTACAAGATTGAATACCAGAATTCTGGTATCACATACAAAATAACTTTCTAAATTCTGGTATCACATACAAAATAACTTTTTACACATTATGACAGGTAGTAGAGGGAGCAGTACTCATTGACCCACGATTCAATTGCCGACCATACGGCCAGACCATCAACTGCGTATGGATAGTCCTTGATTAGTAAACGAAGCTTGTTGGGGCTGGAAGGGTCTTCAACCGCGACTCCTCTGTAGAAGACATATCAATGTGATTTGTGTTATTATAGAACCTTTAAAAAATTCAAATTTGTACACTTGTCATTTAGGTTAATAAGGTTCACCTTCTCATAATATATAGTCAGCATATATATGTAAGCCAAAATTGTTCAGTTAAGTTTTAAAACCTTATTAATTCTCAATTAACTTCATAAAAAATATGAATCATGGTTTCAAATAAAGACGTTTAGAAATATTATGTATGTATTTCTATTAAATTTAATTGTTGCATTTCTTTATAATGTTAAAAGTGGTTTCATATGCCATACCTCTTGATGAGATCATCTGGTAGGCCTTGCTCAGTGAGTTTCCAACTCTTATATACATCAGACGACATGGTCAGGGCATATTTCTGAGGAAAAACAGTTTTTTCGAATATGCCACCGGCATTGATAAGTGTCTGGCGTGCCAAGGCATTGATGTTCATTGTGTCGCGGTAATGTGGGCTCATGAGCTTGTGTATTGGGTGAGTGACGCTCAACTGCCTATGTGTTGCTATGACGAATGGTTCCATCACCGCATGGGTGTTGAGCCTGAAAAAGATGTTAAACATGATTATTTTAAGTGTAATATTTTTCTAACTAATATTATAACTAAAATTCAAGTCAGGATTAAAATTAAATTGTAATTGCAATCACTGAAAAAACATAAACTTAAAACACACCAATGGCTGATAAGTTGGTGATATCCAGAGTCGTTGACTGCCGCATAGGCCTTGGCCAACTGCCAAATAGACCCGTCCACTCCCTCTGATGTTGCTGTGTATACCTTGCTTATTGCACCATGTTGCAACCCATCGGGATGCGGTAGGCTCAGCTCAATAGCAATCGGCTTGATTGTGCCATCATCTCTCAGGAATACGAGTGTTCTGCTGGCATAGATAAAGTTTCCTTTCAATGCATTTATTCTTGGTAGGTAAGGCATGAAGGCATCATGATGGTCGAGTATGAATAACCTATTCTCCCTTAGTGCCTGTCAAAGAAGGCCCACAAATAAGTTGCAAAGACCCCCAAAAATAAAAGAAATTTACATGGACAACCAAAGCATCATACGCCAAAAATTAACATTCATAAAAGAATATTAATGTTTGGTTTTGTTCTTGTAACAATGGTAGTATGTCCCTCTAGTTAAATTACCTCAAACACTGTGAATCCTTCAAGGTTGTTTAGAATGTGCTCCTCCTTAATTGTGCTCCTCTGGTTTCCGTATTTCTTTGGATCAAGGTTGCTAGTTGGGGGAAATTCCTGTGTAGATAAAGTTTGACTTATTTTCACAACACTATATGAACTTTTATAGATTCATTTAAAGAAAAAACTCCTACATATGGAAAAGAATGATGTACCTGGAGGCATCTAATGACCACCGGGTTCACGCCGGCAAGCATTTCACGCCCAAATTCTTCGTCTGTCCTCCAAGCAAATTTATCATCTGTGCATTGACATGAACAATACATAACATTAATCAATTAAATTGTGATCTTCTTAACAGAGCTTGAAGCTTCAGGTTAAATTAAATGCTTACTCTTACCTCTGAGCACATGCGGAGTGGGGAGTCGAAAGACATGTCCCTCACTTCGAAACCATTCCTTGATGAATTCAAATGGAATTTTCTGGCGAAGGTTATCTAACAATAGTGGGTGAGGCAGGGGTATCCCCCCATCATAAAGGTCTAGGGTATCCTTAAACGAATTGAACTCATTTGGTGTCTCATCAAAGATCGCTTCGAGTCCAGGGAAAAGAGCTTGGCCAATAGATTTTAAGGCAAATGCAAGGAAGTCAGACAACTTCAGGTGGCCAAATCTCTCGTCGCGTGGCACATATATGTCTAGGCTTTGCAATACACTTTGCCTGCTCTCGGATTTTGGATCTGCCCATATATAGAAGGAATTTTGAAATTCTGGCATGACTGGTTAGTTTATAATCTAGAAATCAAATTGGTTCATATGTAGCAATTTTGTTTTCTCAGTTTTGGTCAGTACATGGTACTGACGTGCTTGGGTGATGAATTACTTAGATTTTCATTGTTTGCATGTCTAAATAGGTATTAGAATGGTACCAGTACATATTGCAGAACCCTGGGTTCAGCAGGCATAAATTACTAGTATAGGTGTTGATTCTTGAACAGTGTAACATCGATATGCATTCAATACACAAGAGGGAACAAGTGGCATGTGATGAGCAAACCTTTTTTGGTTGGGCGGCGACTGGTACGGCCACGGCGAGGATACGGGTGCTCTGGCCCACCGAGAACAGGGCGTACATGATCATCATCCTTGTCGGGATCACCTAGGTCATTGTAGACTGCATAGCCATAGACCCGATCACTCTCTTTCAGTGGGCCTGCGATATTATCACCTCTGAGATTGCGGAGTTCTTGTTGTCTATATGGCAGCAATGGCAGTGGCATATTGCTCGGTAGGTATGTCTGTGAAAATTGATATATATATATATGTGTGAGAAATCGATAAAGACAACTAATTGCTCGGTAGGTATGTCCAGCTACAAGTATAGTACCGAGCATTGACCTTTTTTTCTTTTATTTACGGGCCCCGGTACACTCCAGCATCATTTAGATGTTATTTTTGAGAATTAAACCTGGAACCTCTCCATAGAGAGACGGGGCTCAAGCCACTGCACTAAGCCCACTAAGCCCACGGAGAAGAGTAGAAAACCCAACAAGGGAATATCGTTTGGCCATTGGTTGGCTGGCCCATTTCTATGAGCTTTTCATCGTTATAAAAAACGGGCTTTCTTGTAGGGCGAATCAATGCCATTCCATTAATAGACCGCATTGTATATCTAGTTAGTAGGGACCTTCCATAATTTTCTTCTATTTATGACATAAATTTCTAAAAGTATTAAACAAACTTTTAAATTTAGGAAGGTCGGAGTTCAATTTCAGAAGAAATTTTCAGTTAGAAAATTTCACAACTAGTTTAGGAATGGGAATGAATTCCATTTCTATTAATTCCTGGTGAAAAGCGCCAACTAAAAGCCCTCTTAAGGCATTCACCTTTTACAAAAAAAGCAAAGCAAATTAAAAAAGCTACCTCATTAGTAAAGAAGATGCGATCATAAGTGTAGTTGGGGTAGATCCAGGAGTTGCAGACGAAGTGTACCCTGCCCTCGTCGGGCACATCTTCAAGAGTGAGCGTCTTGAGGAAGAACTCGGCGCCGTGGCTATTTTTACAATGACAGCACCAGGGATTCCTTGGCTCTCATCCCATTCAAAGTTTATTTTGAACATCGACTCGCCTGCTATCAGCGTTGTCATTGTCTGCACCCACTCTTTCAGGTTGGCTACCTTTCCCACCTTGCCTTTCTCAGTGGCTATAGAAAAAGAATCCAAGTTCAGCAAAAGTGCAGGTAAATTTACTTTACGTTAGTTTTGTAGTACCCATCTTACAAGAATAAGTACCACACAAAACACTACAAAAAAAATAGAATAATTATTTTAGTACCTACGCTACAGTACCCGCACTTAGAGGAATAATGTACTACGGTCCCCACTAATTATTATTCTAAAAAGATATTATATGTTCCCCACTAATTATTATTCTAAAATTCCAACAACACCTCTATGATCCGCGTCAACATTCCTCTAATAAAGTAGTGGGGACCCCGTATCACCGCATCAACCTTACCCAATCATCACCGTGTCAACCTTCCTCTGACAAAAATAGTTGACCACATAGGTAAAAATACTTTAGTGCAGATGTATAAATACTTGCAGTACTTGATATTAATACTTTCAGACATCATCTAGTGTCATATGTAAAAAATATTTGAGTGGTCCCCTAATGCGGGTACGACGCGAGAATTTTTCAAGAAAAGATGCGGGTACGGTTATTTAAGGAAAATTCATATATCATATATGTAGTTCATTGTATAGATATAAATACTTGTCTTGAATAGATATAAATACTTCATAATGTTACTATTAATATTTGTAAAACAAAATTACAGTTTTGGAACGGTTGTGTGGTCCCCTAATGCGGGTACGACGCGAGGATTTTTCAAAAAAAGGTGCGGATACGGTTATTTAAGAAAAATTCATATATCATATATGTAGTTCATTGTATAGATATAAATACTTGCCTTGTATAGATATAAATACTTCACAATGTTACTATAATATTTGTAAAACAAAATTACAGTTTTGGGACGGTTGTGTAGTCCCCTAATGCGGGTACGACGCGAGGATTTTCAAAAAAAGGTGCGGGTACGGCTATTTAAGAAAAATTCATATATCATATATGTAGTTCATTGTATAGATATAAATACTTGTCTTGTATAAATATAAATACTTCACAATGTTACTATTAATATTTGTAAAACAAAATTACAGTTTTAGAACGGTTGCGATCCCCACAAACAGTTATGGCAGTTTAGGTGTAGGTACAGTGCGGGTACTCAACTGTGGATACTCATATCAGCTTCCAAAAAAATATCCACACAACAAGTCAACAACAAAAAATAGAGCACAAAATAACAACTATCACAAATGCGAAGATCAAGCCCATTATTTCTAGCTTTCTAAACCATGTACTTCATCGATCTCAAGATAATAAATTATCAAATTTGAACACAATAGCATAGTTGTTAAGGGCAGAGCCAAGTGAAGTCAGGATAGGACAAGTGTCCACCTCTAGCTCAAAAAAGGTTTAAGAATATATTTCTAATTTTATGTCCATTTCAAAAAAATTATAAAAATATACTTAAATCCCAAAAAATTGTAAAATATTATCTGCCTTTAAAACTTTTCTCCAAAATATACTTCCGAAAAAAAATATAAAAGTATTAGTATTTAAAATAATAATAAATGAGGAGGGTTCAAATGCCTCATGTTCTTCATGCCTCATTATACCTCATATTTTATATTTTCTCTTCTATTTATATGTTTCTGGACCATCAAAAAAATAGTGATTTTGTAAAAATAGTAAACAATTTACAAAAATATAAAATTTGTTCTCCAAGCACATTTTAGTATGGATATCATGTTATGCAGTTCATATTGACGGTTTGAACTTTAAAAACAGAAATATTGGATGTAAGATTGTGAGGCATGAGGCATTTGAATCAACCTCATAATAAATTTGTCTCACCCAAAATTTTCGCCCCACCCTGCTAATTATTCTAGCTACGGCTCTGATAGTTGTTGCAGATCAACCTGTTACCATTGAAAATGCAGTAGCTTTACTCCGTACTATTTTGATTAACGATAAACTATAAATGCAGTATTCTCATGTGACAACAGGAGAGAAAATTTTATGAGAAGGGGAGAAAAATGGAGTGAGGGGAGAGAAAGTTGAAGAATTTACCTCTTCTACACTTTAATTTGAGGATTACAAAATTTGAATAATTTGTATATATAGTTCATATCGTCTCTCTTTCTCTCTCCTCCTCTCTCCCTCAATTAGATTTTTGAAACAAGTAAACAGGAACGGTCAGGTCCGATCACCCTCCCCTTCCTAACCCTCTTCTGAAGCACGGGTAAAGAAAATTTGATTCAAATCACAGTGCCACAGAGAAAAAGAGAGAGAGAGAGAGTTTAGAGATAACTTTACCGGGATCAATGTGGGTGGAGGAGACGAGCTGAAAGGAGACACCTTCACCAAGCAGCTCGTGTACACCATCGAGCATAGAAGCATTGTAATCGTTGAGATCAAGCACATTCTTCTTCATCAGCACTACTGAACCGGCGATCTTCTCCTTGTTGTTCCCGGTCATGCAATCGCACAATTCATGGCACCACATCTTGTGTACTAATGAATGTTCTACAAAGAGAGAAAAATGAATTGGGATGAAAATAAGAGCGGGACTGGGGGGAGTTTAATAGTCGCTCTGAAGGGGATGAGATACCGAATATTTGGAAATTAATTTCTCAGGAAACATCCGGTGCATCAAATGAGCAAAGCTTCTCTTCGGCTGACAAGTGGGACAAGAGCTCTTTGTGAATTACGGATCACTTTAGAAAATTGCGTTTTTTCCATATGAAGATAACCATAAGGAATAATCCTGCGACGACAATAATAAAAGAATATTAAAATTAGCAAGTAGAAGATAATTAGTCAAAATATTAATATTAAGTAGCAAGTAGATATAATATCATAATAACATTTTAAGTAGAAGATAATTAGTCAAAATACATAGAATGCATTTTTCTGAAAAATTATGTCAAGCACGTCATTGACTGGTATTTATTCCCATTACTAAATGAAATAATAAATTAATTCATGTTATAAACAACTTAATTAGAATTTTTAAGTTAATTTGACTAGATTTTATCAAAAACATGTGACATGTATTTTGTCATCTCTCTTTAAACACAGTAAAACTAATCGACCATGCATAGGTTAACCAGTTTTGTTCATTTTATAAATTTTGATATCATTTGAAATAAATTATTATAAAATTTTCATATGGACGCATACGCATTACTCCTAATTAATAACGAATAAAATCAATGTAAAAAAAGAGGATGTGGCATTTGATGACATTAGAAATTACTTACGGTCCTTGAGGACATTAGAGACAATCGAGACTTTTCTGTAGAGGAAAACGAACAGTGGATCCATCTTAAATCTCAATAAAATAATATATTTAGAAGAAGAGAAATATTGACAACTAAGATCTAGATAACAATCTCGAGGGTGATTACAACACTAAATATTTTCATAGAATAGCTAATACTAGACAAAGGAAAAAACAAGATTATATTCTTGAAAATAAATAACATTCTTACTACATACACACACATATACTACAATTCTATAAAGAACTATTAGGAACTAGGGGGAATCGGTTATATACCCATCAAAAGTTTAGAATTTGAATATTTGCCCATATTGTATTAGAAATTTACCTCAAATTTGAATACAATATGGACAAATATTCAAATTCTAAACTTTTGATGGGTATATAACCGATTCTCTCTAGGAACTAAGGGATGTACGTTTGGATCCACTGATCCTAATTTTTGAGATTCCAATGATAAAGTCTCCGATCTAGAGAATGGGATCCTCATTAGGCCTTTCTTAGAATCTGAGTTTCATCATGCCATTTTTGCATTTGATCCCAATGGGGCTCCAAGTCCTGATGGGCTCACTTTTCAGTTTTATCAAGCCTTTTAAGACACTATTAAATATGACATGTTTAGATTGAGTCAAGCTTTTCACTCTGGGGACCTAAAATTACAATTCCTTAACAAGTCCATCGTTTATCTTATCTCCAAAGAGAAAAATGCTCAAGTCATTAAGAAATTTAGACCCATCAGCCTGGTGAATTGTAGCTTTAAAATTTTATCAAAAATGCTGACCAATAGATTGGAACCTATTTTACAAAGGTTAATCAGTCCTCACCAATCTGTCTTCCTCAAAGGAAGATACTAAGCAGAAAGGGGTGGTAGTTAAAATTGATTTTGAAAAAACTTATGACAAATTCAATTAGAACTACCTCCTAACTACAATGGTGGATAGAGGCTTTGACCTACTATGGATATTCTGGCTTACCTCTTGGCTTACTAGTTCACAATCATGTGTCAACATTAATGGGGAACTCACTCCTTACTTCTTTTGTCAAAGAGGTGTTAGACAAGGGGATCCTCTATCTCCTTATCTCTTTAATTTAGCAGCTGATTCTCTCTGTAAATTGTTTCTAAAGGCAGAGATAGTGGTAAGGTTCAAGGTCTGGGCCCTCCTTGTGATCACCAGCATTTAGTGACTAACTGTCACTATGCTGATGATACCATCTTATTCTTAAATGTTGAACCTAGAAATATTGAAAATGATTGGTGGACTATGATGGTATTTGAGGCAATTTCAGGTATCAAAATGAATTTAGATAAAACTGAGTTGTTCCCTATCAATTTGTCACAAGAAGAAACTCAATCTTTAGCTGACATTTTTAACTGTCAGCTATCTAAATTCCCTTTCAAATATTTGGGAGTACCTTTGTCTAATAAATCCCTCTGTGCTAGAGATTGGGGCTTCTTAGGTGACAAGTTCAGACATAAATTACAAGGTTGGAAAAACCAAACCTTGTTTTTAGGTGAGAGAATCACTCTGATTAACTCAGTCTTGTCTGTTGTTCCTTTATACACTCTTTCCCTATATAGAATACCTAAGAAGGTGTTAAGAAAATTAGACAGGATCAGAAGATGTTTTTTGTGGCAAGGATCTAGTACTCAGAGGAAATACTCCTCCTTAATTGGCCCAATATTTGTATAGCTAAGAAATTTGGTGGAATGGGGATCTTGGATCTTAACCAGATGAATTGTGCATTATTATTGAAATGGTAGTGGAGATTCAAGATCCTCAATATTCTAATCTTTGGAAGAATGTATTGTAATGTAACATCTAAGCCAATATACCTCTTGTCTCATTTTTGGAAGGCAGTTCTACAATTATCTCAAATAGGCAATATTGGACTTACCAAAAAACCTGATTTACAAGGGGCTGTGAATTTCTGGCATGATCACTGGTACCAAAACTGTAATATGCAAACTCTTTTCTCTAATCTTTATGAATCTGTAGTACACCAAACATTACAGTCCAAGTAATTCACACACAAGGCTCCGATTTAGGAGATCCTTACATGGCATGCATGTTACAGCTAGAGTGGCAACATCTCATGCACCTTCTTAGCTCAATCTCATTTACTCATGAGACAGATCAATTAGATTGGCAATGGAAAACGTCTAGAGTATATTATGTCAAATAACTCTATTTGTTTCTTAATTTTAGAGGGGTCCCCAAACAACATCCTTTATTGTGGTGGAAACTCATTGTCTCTTTCAAAATTAGAGCCTTTATGTGGTTAATTCATCAAAATAAAATCTTGACCAAAATCAAACTTAGCCACAGAGGATGGACAGGGGGACACTACTTGTTAATTCTGTCACCAAAACCTGAGGATTCTGACCATCTATTCTTTCAATGTTATTTTGCTCAACATATTTGGTTTCATATGGGTAATTGTCAATTACTACTACCTCATAGGCAGTCCATTCGTGATGTGCTGAACTATGCTTATAGCCTACCTAAAACAAAAAAGAACTACTTTTCTTATTGTCATAAGTGCTGTCATATGGTGTATTTGGAAACAAAGAAATGATCTTTGCTTTAATAACTCCATTTCTCACTCTGGTAGACATGTTATCCTTACAACAATTTCTCTTGTGGTATATTGACAGGGAAACTGCCTGAAGAGGTCAAGGTGGAGGCTAATACTTGGTTACCTCATGATTTAGATGAAATCCCACTGCAGATTGCCTCCCCTAAAAAGGAACAAATGGTGCACTGGATTTCTGAGGACTCCACCTAATGCAGATGTGATTGCTGCTTACGTTAGAGTTTTGTTATCCAATCCTGATGTGGCTTAGTCTAGTTCATGTTATACTTTGCTTTACACCTGATTATGAGCCTGTGTGCTCTCCTTTTATGCTTTGGTTACCTTTAGCATACTCTAGTATCTTTTTTCTTTTTTTCTATTTTCTTTTCTATTTTGTCAAACTCATGTTTCATGATAATGAAGCGGGCTTTCGCCTTTTAAAAAAAAAAAGAAATTACTTACGGTATCAGAATCATCATGTAGTTTAGAATATAACTTCACTTAAATTTTGAGTTATATGGAATCAATCAAGCAATTTAGAATAAAAATCCTCAAGGTTCATGATTAATTAACGTATGCAATTTGTCAATTTGGATAATTATCAATAAAGAAAATAAAAATAAAAAATCTAACTTAAAAAAAATTAATGAACATATTCGATGTCCGTTTAGATATTTATTAAACAATTAAAAAAATTTCAACTCAAAATAACGATTATAAACCCGTAATAAAACCTTACTTTAATATATATTATATTAGCATAGTGCTGGACCCATAGTCTTCCTAAAAATATATTTAATTAGCATATGATTTTGTATATTAAAAGATACAACAAATTCTTAGCTTTTGGTTGGGAAAATATTCCAAATTTCTTGACAATGTCAAGAAATCCATCCATATTGTAAAGTAGCGTAATCTCAAAAGTCCAATGTACTATAAATTTCCGTGAATTTAGCCCAAATTACAAACCCAAAACTCCTGGAGGTCAATTTGGGTCCGATGCCCATCGGATTCAAAGTGAGTTCGATGGGTTCAATGACCGTTCGATCTGCTTTAAGATTCGCACCCGCAACTTTCACGTCTGTTTTAAAATTCGTGCGCATGAATCTTAAAGCAGATCGGACCCAAGCTGCTCTCAAACACCTGACGCCTGAGAATTCAGATCCTCCCCGCCTCCCTGGTACCGTAATAGAGAACCTTTTAGAATTATTGGATCTGGACCATTCTTTTTAACTTTGCACGAATCTCAAAGCCCAATAATACTGCCTCTGTGATAGCACGAATCTCAAAGCGGCTGAAGTTAACATCAAACCGTAAAGTGAGGAGAATCTTCTACGCTACTGGGAGGATACTTTTCCGACGCCTGGCCTATGAGATTTTTGTTCCAAGTCAGCACAATTTAAAACATTACGCTCTCCAGAGTAAATTGCACGTCATCCTTTAAGAGATGAGTTTGCAATGCCACTGAGACGATCGACAATATGAAAATGAACTTTAAAGATAAGAGAGATTGGCAAAGTGTAAAGAGTGAGGAATCCATATCCTCGACGGTACCGTAAAAGATTCCCTTTTACAATTAGCAATTTACGGTTTGAGATTAACTCTCAGCCGGTTTGGGATTCGGGCTGACTGAGGGGGCAGTATTATTGGGCTTTGAGATTCGTGCCAAGTTAAAAAGAACAGTCCAGATCAAGTAATTGTAAAAGATTCCCTATTGCTTACCGTCGGTGATATGAATTCAAGAGTGAGTCTATGGTACTATGCATAGCACGGATTGGTCCGTACTACAAATCAATATTTTCGTTTTCAAAATTCTAACTGCCGATCCGAACCGTTCAATATGATTTTTATATGAGATATACTTGTCCTTTTTTCTTTTTGAAATGCTTGGTACAGACTACCAAGTTAAATCCATGTCTTTTTGTGGTCAACATTAACCTGTTGATTTGTAGGAATTTGCAGACTGGTCACCAACACTGAGACGAAGGCAACAATAACAGTAACAACAACCACAACTAAAATTAGCAACATAAATAGATTACTTTGGAGGAATTTACATTTCAAAACTTGCTTTCAATTTCAACTTAAATTAGCAACTTTACATTTCTTAAATTATCTCATGTAATAATTGGACCTTGTACCAATGACACCTCTGGTGTCAATTATCAATGAAACTAGTGGGCCTGACCCACACTTTTCTCTCAAAAAAAAAAAAAAAACATTAACCTGTTGATGAAGATTTGTGTATACACACGCACAAAATGCATATTTGTTTATAGTAAAATAGGATACACATTAGATAGTTTTTGACATAGGTGTCCAATTAGTTGTCTTTATCGATTTCTCACTAGTTCAAGCATAGAATACTAAAAATTATCTCAGAAGTTCACTAATATCAATTCATCTACACAATAAACCTTCACAGAAAAAACATCTAATTTCCATTAACAAGGTTGCACAGCAAACCTTTATTTACTAACACCACAAACAAATGCTCAACACTATATTACCACATACAAAACAACCACAAAAATAAAATAAATAGAAAACACGAAGTACGTCTCATATGGACACACTATTTGGTATACCCTTCGGAACCAACCCGCCAGTTTTACTCGTGTCAGAAGTACTCGGGTATAACAATGTATACGGGAAATTTACTGGTCCACTTCGATTCTTCAAAGTCGGATCCGCATTTAAATTTGTGATCTTCTGCTCTATTCCTATCAGTCTCTCACTAAACCGGTCAAAAGCATCCAGTGCCTTCTCATCAGAGGTCCATTCCGGTGTGTCGCGTTGCCCGAGGTAGACTTCATCTGACGAATGCCGAGACAAGATCTCAATCAACGAAATTCCTAAAATAGTCTGCAACTGGCTTGTTATAGTCTTCAAATAGACCTTATCAGGGTTTTTCTTCAACTCATCATATTCCTTTGTTCCAGGTTCAGGCATTGGTTGACGACTAACAGTCGGGCGGTTGGGGAGGTATCCAGCATATGGGTACTGCCCGAAATTAACAGCTGCATGTAGAGCTGAGGCAACCCAAATTATGGTGGTGCAAGTCTTAGTTAATTCTTTGACTGTTTTCATCGTGGGCCACCATTCTTCGTCCTTTTTGTCACCATGCCCAACCTCGCGAATCTCCTTCCACCAAGCTTGGAGCTCTGTGTCAGATTCCACATCTGAGTCCTTCGGGTAGTAGAGGGAGCAGTACTCCTTGACCCATGATTCAATTGCCGACCATACGGCGAGACCATCAACTGCGTATGGATAGTCCTTGATTAGTAAGCGAATCTTGTTGGGGCTGGAAGGGTCTTCAACTGCGACTCCTCTGTAGAAAACACATCAATGTGATTTGTGTTATTATACAACCTTACAAAAGTTATAATTTGTACACTTTTCATTTATGTTAATAAGGTTCCCCCTATTCTCACAATAGAGACATATATAAGTCAGTCAAAATTGTCCAGTTAAGTTCAAAAACCTTATTATTTTTTTTATTGAAGGGCCTAGTACACCCATCATCTTTTAGATGCTATTCTCGATAATTGAACATGCGTCTCTTCGTAGAGAGACGAGGCTTGCGCCACTGCACTAAGCCCGCAGTTTAGTATAAAAACCTTATTAATTCTCAATTAACTTCATAAAAAATATGAATCATGGTTTCAAATAAAGAAGTTTAGAAATATTATGTATGTATTTCTATTAAACTTAATTGTTGCATTTCTTTATAATGTTAAAAGTGGTTTCTCCATACCTCTTGATGAGATCATCTGGTAGGCCTTGCTCAGTGAGTTTCCAACTCTTATATACATCAGACGACATGGTCAGGGCATATTTCTGAGGAAAAACAGTTAATTCGAATATGCCACCAGCATTGATAAGTGTCTGGCGTGCCAAGGCATTGATGTTCATTGTGTCGCGGTAATGGGGACTCATGAGCTTGTATATTGGGTGACTCACACTCAACTGCCTATGTGTGGCTATGATGAATGGTTCTATCACCGCATGGGTGTTGAGCCTGAAAAAGATGTTGAACATGATTAATTTAAGTGTAATCTTTTTCTAACTATTAATATATCTAATAGTTTATTCCAAGTCAGGATTAAAATTAAATTGTAATTGTAATCACTGAAAAAACATAAACTTAAAACACACCAATGGCTGATAAGTTGGTGATATCCAGAGTCGTTGACTGCTGCATAGGCCTTGGCCAACTGCCAAATGGACCCGTCCACTCCCTCTGATGCTGGTGTGTACACCTTGCTTATTGCACCATGTTGCAGCCCATCGGGATGCGGTAGGCTCAGCTCAATAGCAAGCGGCTTGATTGTGCCATCATCTCTCAGGAATACGAGTGTTCTGCTGGCATAGATAAAGTTTCCTTCCAATGCATTTATTATTGGTAGGTAAGGCATGAAGGCATCGTGATGGTCCAGTATGAATAACCTATTCTCCCTTAGTGCCTGTCAAAGAAGACCCACAAATAAGTGAATATGTGTTTTGTGCGGCATATTGGCTTTTGTAATACGACAAGAATGAGATTCTTAGTCTGATATTACGTTATTGAGGGGTTCGAATACCTCCATTTTATTTTGTTTTCTAATAACTAAATTTCTAAAATTTATGTCAAAATAAAACGTTAGGTGTGATCTGTATTATTTTCTAAACAAACTAATTATAACTTATCACTTTTCAATTTTGGTTTTATATGAATCAATAAATTGAAAAATCAATGTCCATAATTTATCCACATCAATTTATTTTTGCAAGCTCTTGATACTAATCAAAACAAAAAAGAAATGTCATGACCTTTTATGTGTGCATATAAAAAATGATATAGATCATATTATGTCCCTCCTAACGGTTTTATTTTGACATTTAAGTTTTAAATTTTAGGTTATTTTAGCTCTAAAAATGGGGGTATGATAGAGGCACAAAAATATAGAGGCATTTGAACCCTCGTCATGGTAGTATGGCCCTCTATTAATTTATTTATACCTTAAGCACTGTGAATCCATCAAGGTTCTCTAGAATGTGCTCCTCCTTAATTGTGCTCGTCTGGTTTCCATATATTGTTGGATCAAGGTTGCTAGTTGGGGGGAATTCCTGTGTAGATCAAGTTTTGACTTATTTTCACAAACTATATGAGCTTTTATAGATTAATTTAAAGAAAAACTCCAACATATGGAAAAGAATGATGTACCTGGAGACGTCTAATGACCACTGGGTTCACGCCAGCAAGCATTTCACGCCCAAATTCTTCGTCTGTCCTCCAAGCAAATTTATCATCTGCACATTGACATGAGAAATAACAACATTAATCGATTTAACATCTGTGCAAGCTTCAGGTTAAATTGTTTAAGCATCAAGTAGAGGTTTGCTCTTACCTTTGAGCACATGCGGAGTGGGAAGTCGGAAGAGATGTCCCTCACTTCGAAACCATTCCTTGACGAATTCGAATGGAATTTTCTGGCGAAGGTTATCTAACAATAGCGGGTGAGGCAGGGGTATCCCCCCATCATAAAGGTCAAAGGTATCCTTAAACGAATCAAACTCATTTGGTGTCTCATCAAAGATCGCTTTGATGCCAGGGAAGAGAGCTTGGCCAATTGATTTTAAAGAAAAAGCAAGGAAGTCAGACAACTTCAGGTGGCCAAATCGCTCGTCACGTGGTACATATATGTCTAGACTGTCCAGTACACTTTGCCTGCTCTCGGATTTTGGATCTGCCCATATATAGTAAGGAACTTTGAAATTCTAGCATGACAAGTTAGTTTATAATCTAGAAATCAAATTGATTCATGTGTAGCAATTTTAGTTGTCTTCTCTTAGTTTTTGTCAGTACACGGTACTGACGTGCTTGGGTGATGAATTACTTAGAATTTCATTGTTCGCCTGTCTAAATAGGTACCAGAATGGTACCAATACATATTTCAAAACCCTAGGTTCAGAAGGCATAAAATACTAGTATAAATCTGGATTCTTGACCAGTGCAACATCCATATGCATTCAATTAGCAAGATAAAGAGATAAGTGGCATGTGATGAGCAAACCTTCTTTGGTTGGGTGGCGACTGGTACGGCCACGGCGAGGATAGGGGTGCTCTGGCCCACCGAGAACAGGGCGTACCTCATCACTCTTTTCAGGGTTACCTAGGTCATTGTAGACCTGATAGCCATAGACCCGATCACTCTCTTTCAGTGGGCCAGCGACATCATCTCCTCTGAGATTGATGAGCTCTTGCTGTCTGTATGGCAACAATGGCAGGGGCATTTTGCTCGGCAGGTATGTCTGTAAAAATTGATATATATTTGTTAGATTGATTAATTTTGGCCTTTCCTTTTTAAAATTTCTTAAGTTGATTTAAATCAAAATAATCATAAAAGTTTGGATCCACGTTTCAAAAAGAAGATGCGATCAAATTAAAAGCTACCTCATTAGTGAAGAAGATGCGATCGTAAGCGTACTCGGGGTATATCCAGGAGTTACAGATGAAGTGTATCTTGCCCTTGCCAGGCACACCCTCTAGAGTGAGCGTCTTGAGGAGGAACTCAGAGTGGTGGTGATTTTTTACAATGACAGCACCAGGAATTCCCTGACTCTCATCCCAATCAAAATATATAGTAAACTTCGACTCACCTGCCGCCACGGATGCCATTGTTGTCACCCACTGTTCCAAGTTGGCTGCCTTTCCCACCTTGCCTTTCCCGGTAGCTATTAAAAAAAAAAAAAAAAATAGAAGGTCAGCAAAAGTGGAAGTAGGATTTTCTTTATAATAATAAATCATTGGTAGAACTGAAATTCTAGAGAAATTAATATCAGTATCTAACTTCACGTTTCAGTTTTATGGCACCCATCTTAATTAATTTAGCACATTTTAAGTACTTGTTCAATGCTTTCATATAAGACGATTCTATTTTAATTTAAAAGTCAAGTGGAAAATTGGTTTCCGTTCGTCACAACTCCCAAGCTCACCCATGCCGAAATTTTTAAAATTACCACAGCATAAAATCAAAATTAAATGAATACCACTTTTACTGAGATTTTTTCAATCCTACCACCCACGCGGACTTAGTTCGCACACCAAAATGGGTTGTTGCGCGGACTGGGTTGGCGCACCAACTGTTCCGAAATTTTTAGTGCTCTTCGCTGTGTTGACCCCGATTGAGCACTAATTTTGCATCAATTTTGGTGCGCCAACCCAGTCCGCGCACCAATCCAATTTAGTGTGCGAACTGGATCCGCGTGGGTGGTAGGATTGAAAATAGTTTGGGCCGGGTGGTAATTATTTAATTTCTATTTTTTAATGTGGCAACTAAAAAAATTTCGGTCACCCATGTGGGAGTAATGGAACTAAGTATTAAATTACTGTGACAAATCCAATCGGTTACAGTCTTATGCAAGCTGGAATAAAACAAACATAACTACAGAATAAGCTAATCATCCACCCAAGCAACAGTAAATATTTGCATATATAATGTTGAAAAATCAATTTTGTCACTTAAGTCAAGTCAATTTTCAACTATGCACGTGGTTTACTTTTCGGGAACAAACACGTTCAATTTTGACTAAATATTTCATTTTCAACTTTTCGCACTTGCTTTTCTCCTCAATTTGCAGTTGTGCTTAACATTACACACGGGTTTTTCTCAAAAAAAAAAAAAAAGTTGTGCTTAACATAGAAAAAATTATAGTTTCGTCCCTAACTAATCCAACAATGCCATTGGCTACCCGTAACCAACGCGCCATTGAGTCAACAAGCCCAGTCAATGACAAACGACGTGAGAAGCAACCCATTGCTGTACAAAAACCATACCGTACGAAATACACCGAAGCCATTAGACTTGGTAGTCTTGGACAAAAACCATACCGTACGAAATAAATAATAAATTACCACTCTTGTTAATTAATAAAGTAATTGGGCATTCTTAGATTAATTGATTTCTTGATCTGCTTAGCGTTATTAAAATAATTTTTTTAGGAAGAAAAACTACAGTTTACAAAGATAAAAGTACCAAACTACTCGGTCCCAGGCCATCAACTCACAAGGTATAACAAGAAATCAAGAACACACGGAACGCTACAGCAAAATATCCACATAATAAATAAAATAAATCACAAAAAAAAAACTATCATAAATGCGGTCATAAGCACACTATTAATTTCTAGCTTTCTAAATAGTGTACTTAATCCCAAAATAAAATTTTCTTTAATTTTTAACACAAAAGCATAGCTGTTGACTTGTTGTAGACCCGACTAAAGCTTCTAACATTGAAAGAAGTAGCTTTAATTATTCCTTCGTATCAAGCAAAAAAAACAATTATTCCTTCGTACAATTTTGATTAACGATGAAGGCAACATGGTCATGTGACAAGAGGAGAGACTAAAGAAGATTTGATTCAAATCACAGGTGCTACTGAGAAAGAGCATAGAGACTTTACCTGGATCAGTGTGCGTGGAGGAGACGAGCTGGAAGGAGACACCTTTACCAAGCAGTTCGTGCACCCCATCGAGCATAGAAGCATTGTAATCGTTGAGATCCAGCACATTCTTCTTCATCAGCACAACTGAACCGACGATCCTCCCGTTCTTCCATGCCTCCTTGTTCTTCCCGGTCATGCAATCGCACAATCCATGGAACCACATCGTCATCTTGTGTACTATTGATATTCAATAGATAGAGAGAGAAATGAATTCGGATGGAAAGAAGAGTGGGGCTGAAGGGTTTTAATAGTCGCTCTCAGAGCCGACATTTTTATTAATATCCAAAGTTTAATAGAAATTAGTTAGTAAGCTCATGTTCGCATGAAAACTATAAAAATATCTGTACCGGCTACTTTTTAGCCGGTATTCAGTACTAACTAAAAAATAGCTGGTACTTAAATTTTTTTTTTAATACAGTACCGGCTATTTTTTAGCTAGAAGAAAAAGTCGTGGGATGGACATAACATAGTTGGCTAGAATTTAATTTGACAATAACCAGCATTTTAAAATTGAGTACCGATGCTTATGCACAAACCTAACGACGGCAGAAGTGTATCGATGTTTCATTGCAAAAACATTAGCGACGCACTGATGTTTTTTTAGTACTACCCGGCTAATAGAACATCAATGATGCACCGATACATGCAACCGATGTAACACACGCATCCAATCAAATGCATTTGTTTGATCTTAGCCAAACCAAGTGCAAACTTCAATCCGAATTTCCTACGAATTATTTTTCTAGCCAACTATATTATGCTCATTCTAAAAATAAAAAAAAAAATTAAGTACCGGCTAGAAAATGGCCGGTACTGTATTAAAAAAAAATTGGATACCGTCCATTTTCTGACCGATACTGAATTAAATTGAGTACCGACCAAAAAATGACCAGTACATATATTTTTATAACTTTTATGCGAATCTGAGTATATTAATTAATTTCTATTAAACTTTGGATATTAATAAAAATGTCGGCTCTGAAAGGGAAGGGAAGGGAAGGAGCGAATATTTGGAAATTATTTTATCAGGAAAAATCCGGTGCATCAAATTAGCAAAGCTTCCCTGCGGCTGACAAGTGGGACCATAACGAGTAATATGCGTCGACTAATAATTCCAAGAGCAGGGTTGAAGTGAATATGAGGATTTCTTTTTTAAAATAGAACTAAAATAAAATTATTTAAACGGAATAAGCACAGAGTGTTTGGAAGTTAAAAAAACAGTTTCACCGTGGGTTATGAGCTCTTTTGATAAATTTCTATCCTTCATTCATTTATTCTTCCTCCACGGTAGCATTAGAGCTCTTTCTTGTAACTTCCAAAACTTTTGGGTTAGTTTTGTTCAGTGTTTTTAAATACGGCCGCATGGACCGCATATTTAGCCGCATATGTCTTACAGTTGGCAACTGTGCTCAGAATATTATGCAGTCTCTCTCATACTGTTTTAAATATGCAACCGCATATGCAGATATGTGAATGTAAAATTTAATATGCGTTATTCAAACCCAACCCAAAATCTCAAATTTAATATGTATTATGCGGATTTATAATTGTTGCATACAAACTTTGTTATTTATGCGGAAATCAGATTTAATTATAATTGTGAAGCAGCAAGCAGGTTTGATTAATTATGCAAAAAATTATTGTATTTTTCACATACAATAAGACACACTTCATGTTGTTTATGTAGAAATAAATTCAAATACACGCATATGAATATGTATATGTATGAATTCTCATTTTAAAATCTGAATATACAAATTTGCATTAAAATCCGCATATGCGGTATGTAATAGTCTTCTGCATATATGAACAAAACCGCATTTTAAAACATTAGTTTTGTTTGAACTATTATATTTAGTTCTATTTTAAAAAAAAAAATGGAATATGAGTCTCCATTATGTCTTTGTTTTAAAAACGTTAATAATTTAAAATTTAATACTCAAATATTAAAATAAAACTGTTAAAGATAATATATCTAATTTTCTTTGAACATAAAAAATTATACCTAAATTTTTTGAACACATTCTTCATTCAATGCAATTAAACTGTAATTGTATTGTCTTGGGACTCATGAAGGAAGAATTTTGAAACTTGAAACAAACAGTAAAATGGGAAGAAACAAATATGTGTCTGCTAGCCGACATTTATATTAATATCCAAAGTTAATTACAAATTAATAAATATACCCAGAATTCTTGGGATTTTTGAAAAATGTCCAAACCGGCCAGATTCTAGCCGGTTTCCTCCTTCCCAGAAACCGGTCAGAATCTAACCAGTTTCTTTTTTTTTTTTTAGAGACACTATGAAGAGCAAGATAATGAAATCTAACACTGAAAATTCAAATTTTTTTGTTAGATTACTTATTTTGATATATAATTAACATATTTATACTAAAATACACTATATTACTTGAAATTATGTTGAATTACAATATATTACATTAAATTACGCTAAATTATGTTAAATTACGCTAAAATACGGTAAATTCCGGTAAATTACTATGTGTTTTCATAGTGATGTATAATTAGAAACTATTTTTTGTTTCTCTTTTATCTTCATATTGAATTATAATTAGAAACTATTTTTTTTAAGAGACACTATGAAGAGCAAGATAATGAAATCTAACACTGAAAATTCGAATTTTTTGTTTAAATTATTTGTTAGATTACTTCTTTTGATGATAATTAAACATATTTATACTAAAATACGCTAAATTACTTGAAATTATGTTGAATTACACTATATTACATTAAATTATGCTAAATTATGTTAAATTAAGCCAAAATACGGTAAATTCCGGTAAATTACATATGAATATGGATGATATCTTTACTCAAAAGGCGAAAAACGACGACGAAACTTCAAACAGCCATAAAACGACGCTCGAGTGTCTGATTTCAGCAAATGACCACTTTTCGGAAAGCTTGTGAAAATACACATGCGTCAAGGCCGGCAATGCCGGCAATACCGGAGTTCAAAATTTAGAATTGCCAAAAAACTAAGGGAAGAACCTCAAAACTTGAGTTGAAGTTTCCGATTAAGATTTTCATTTCTATTATTCAATCTAAATAGCTCAGTAAAGTAGTATATAATGAACTTGTACAATACTAATTTTTACTATTTTTTATGATTTATGAAAGACGGCACAAAATCGGCCTAATTTAGCGTAGTTTTGTGTAGTTTAGTGATCTCTCAAAAGAGAGCAATGTTTCTTTTAATATTTATAAACTCGGAAATGCTATCGGTTCAGACTACAAGCGCACAATCCTATCGAGTAGTATATTCGAGGTCGATCCACAGGGAATATTGGTTCAATGCTTTGAGCGATCGAATCACAATCTTTCGAAAGGCTAGATGAAATCTGAAAATTGAGAGATGTTGTTGTGATCAATGTAAATTAGGAAGCAATTAAAAGTAATTAAAATAAAGATAGAGATGAGAATTCCTAGGGTTTCGGCACACCATTGCTACTCAATCCGCCTTGACAATATATTCCTGTTGCGTCTGATTTCTGTTGTTGTTTTATGAAAGATAACCACATAGGTCACTGCGATTTATGTTACGCAAGAATGACAGATCTTTCATCGATATTCTACATAGGACACTGCGAGTTTCCTTACGCAAATGACTGATCTCTAAAAACCCCAAATTACTACACAGATCACTGCGATTTTTCTTACGCAAGTGATGGAATTAGGTACGCGTTTTGTTGGTCTGATTTATGATTTCCCCGCTAAGGTTTTCTTCACATAAACCTAATAGATCTCAACGAGGCTAATTCATACAAATAGTTTATCTTACCAATAAAGTACTATCACTACCCTAACGGACTCAAACTAGATCATTGAAGTTAGATGAAGAGATAGTAAATCACAAAAGCATTTTGATACAACGACAAGAAACCATAATCAACAGAAATATATATATCAAAACATCAAGAGTAACAAGGTTTACTGCCTGGCCCTAAGAAATATATATATCAAAACGGCATTGTTACAAGCACTCTTCTCTTCTCACTTTAATCAAATCTAACTCTAATTACAAAGATAACTATTCTTTCTGCCCAGGGGCCTTATATAGGAGTGGAGGGACGTCTGGAGGTTGAGTAGGGGCTAAGAAACTGATCTGGAAACAGCTGTCGGCAGTTATTCCCCAAGAGGCGCCTTCGGATACGGACCGTATCAGGTGATACGGTCCGTATTAGGACCTTGACGGTTAGGGTTTAATGCTTCCAGCGCTATCTTCTGGTCTGTGCTAGACCTGGTCCGTATCAAGCAATACGGACCGTAACAGAGACTTCGTCGATAAGCGTCGCTGACCCGATTCTAGCTCCATTTGGTGTAAAATAGTCCCAAAACTTGTTTTTTGCAATAAAACATAAAGAAGGGTGACAGTAGCCTTTTTCTCTAATTAATTAAACATAAATGTGAGAAAATATGCAAAACCTAAGCCAAAATCCTTCGTAAATCATCATTATTTTGACTCTGATCATTTAGCGTAACTTACTGTATTTCATTATAATTAGCGAAATTAGTGTAATTTAGCGTAATTCAACATAATTTAACATAATTTAGCGTAATTTAATGTAATATAGTGTAATTCAACATAATTTCAAGTAATATAGTGTATGTAGTATAAATATGCTAATTATAAATCAAAAGAAGTAATCTAACAAAATATTTAAACAAAATATTCGAATTTTCAATGTTAGATTTTATTATCTTGCTCTTCATAGTGTCTCTAATAAAAAAGAAAAAAAAAAAAAAAGGAAGAAACCGGCCAGAAACTGACCAATTTGGACATTTTTCGAAAATTCTAGGAATTCTGGGTATATTTATTAATTTATAATTAACTTTGGATATTAATAAAAATGTCGGGCCCGCTAGTTATCCACTTGAGGAAGCAGCAATAAAAATATATGACATTTGAAATTTTTTATTGCTTGTTATATAACAGGTTAGGCGAATCAGAGGCATAAAACTGACCTTTTCAAACATAAAAAAAAAATGAAAAAATGAAAATTCATTGAAGTAGAATTTTGTTAGTGGTTGGTGAAGGAAAAAGTCAACAACAAATATAAGAGAAACAATTTTTCTTTGAAATAATTTTAGTGTTAGATTTTATTATCTTGTTCTTCATAGTGTCTCTAAAAAAGAAAAAAAAAATGGCCAGATTCTGGCCGATTTCTAGAGAGGAGGAAACCGGCCAGAAACTGACCGGTTTGGACATTTTTCGAAAATCCCATGAGTTCTGGGTATATTTATTAGTTTGTAATTAACTTTGGATATTAATAAAAATGTCGGGCCCGCTAGTTATCCACTTGAGCAAGCAGCAATAAAAATATATGACATTTGAAATTTTTTATTGCTTGCTGAGCTATAACAGGTTAGGCGAATCAGAGGCAGAAAACTGACCTTTTCAAACATAAAAAAAATGAAAAAAATGAAAATTCATTAGATCATGGGTTAGAATTTTATTATTGGTTGGTGAAGGAACAAGTCAACACCAAATGATAAGAGAAACAATTTTTCTTTGCAATAATTTTAATCAATATTTTAAATTCATTAAAATGGAAGATGGGAACGAAATTTATTAAATATTTGAATTTGGATGGGTAAATAACAACTTATACATTTTTATAGGAAAATCTCTGAAATTAAAAAAGCTTATATGGGTATATATGACTCATTTTCTTAATACTTTATTACAGGGCTGCAAACGATTCGAACTTAATCCAGTTCGAGTTCGAATCAATTTCGAACCGAACTGGTTCGAAATGGAAGCAGGGTTTCGAATTAAAAAGAAGAGTTCGAGTTTAATTCGGTGCGATTCGAACCAGTTTCGAACCAAACTAGTTCGAAATTGAAGCAGGGTTTAGAACTAAAAGAGTTTCGAACCGAGTCAAACTCAGTTCGAGTTCGATGCGAACCAATTTCGAACCGAACTGGGTTTGATTCGTTTCAGAACCGAGCTAGTTTGATTCATTTCGAACCTAATTTTTTTTTCGAATCGAATTCAATCGAATCACGAGCTACGAGCTTTTTGTGCACCCCTAATTTATTGCATGCTTTCGAGGACAACACATCCTTGTCAGAATTCACATCCCCTCAGGTTACCGGACTGAGTACATTTGAATCGGATGATCCAAAATTGATTTTTTTAACTTTACACGAATCTCAAAGCATAAATAATATTGCTCCTACGCCATTCCGAGCAAGCATCGACTGAGAGTAAATCTAGACTGTCTGTTTCAATTGTGTTGAGTCAGGTACCTGGGAGGATACGGATCCGTCCCTGTCAGATATAAAATTTCAATCCCTGTTACTATTTAGTAATTTTTGTGGAGTAGAACTAGGGTGTGATGTGCTCACCAAGCCATTTGGTGAGCACACCTCCAAAAACTGCATTTTCAAAGTTCAAATAGTCGATTCGAACCTTCCAACGTGTTCTTCATATTAAAATGTGCTTGGAGACCAAATTTTACATTTTTTGGAAATTTTTTACTATTTTTTCAGAATTTTTGAAAATCAGTGTTTTTTGAATTTTTTTTTTATTTAATGAAAAGTGATGATTTTCAAAAATTCTGAAAAAATAGTAAAAAATTTCCAAAAAATGTAAAATTTGGTCATCAAGCACATTTTAATATGAAGAACACGTTGGAAGGTTCGAATCGACTATTTGAACTTTAAAAATGCAGTTTTTGGAGGTGTGCTCACCAAATAGCTTGGTGAGCACATCACACCCTAGTTCTACTCATTTTTGTGTCCTTTATCTTTGTAAATTTCGGGTTATACTGAGAAAATGTCTCCATTCACACCACGATTTAGTGTGGTGAGTCATTCTGAATGACCCGCAACTGCTCCGCGGCTTCATTGGCTGACGACGTTAGTTCTTTCTTTGATGCGTGACTGCATGAGCCACAAAATTAGCGTGCGTCCACACTGCCGCATTAGATCTCATACTTGGAACGCGAAACGCATTGTTACTGAAATACCAATTTTAATAATAAATAGCGGCCCCTATAGAGTACTAGAGTGTAGATATTTCTTTTATGACGGTGACAGAGTACAGACCATCTCCGGTTGGACTCACAAAATTATTGCTACCATTTTAAATCATCAAAATGCGCATGTCACATGTGTTAGATATATTATATTAGAAGATCATCATACAAATCGATCTGAATCCATCCCATTATTTTTTTTTTGAAAACTTGACAGCGACCGTCACCATCCCATTATTAATCGGTATTTATTAGGTGTATTAATTTTCACCTTTACTGAGAACTGAACATCAATAAGTCTTGATAATTATAAAATAAAATGTTACTAAGTTCCTTTTTAGAAAATATTATATGAAAGAATAAAACTATAGATAAAACTGGCAAATTTGAAAACAAGAAAAGCTGGAAAATATTAAGATATAAAAGGAAAAAAGAAATTATTAAGAGAAAGTGTGGATTCTTGCTTCATATAGACAGAGGTTAACAGCTGGAGTAGAGACAATGGAAAACTAATATGGAAAAGGATTTTTTATTTAAGATATTATAATTTATTATCAATTAATTTGATCACATGACAATAAAGAATAAATTGTGGGGATACAAAGTAAAATCATAAATCCCAATAATTAATGATCAATTTTACTATTAGGTTCCATTGTATGTGATTTCTTATACTATAGTAAAAAGTAATTATATGGATACTATTTTTGTATCTCATGTATTGTATAAAATGTGGGGGTTAAAATATTTGTAGAAATATTAAATTAATCCAATTCATATGCTGCATGTGATTATATATGTGTGTGTGATTAATTATTATGTTGCACAATATTGGAATTTATTACTTTATAATATTATTATAATGTAAAAAAAAAGAGAAATGTGGCGTATAAATAAAACATGTAAATAATCAATGACAAACTTTTTTATTAAGTTATATTATACTTATTATTGGTCATGAAGACTTATAATAATTTGGTTGAATTAGAAGGTATGATAATATGTGTATATTTATTGGTAAACTCTCTCACAATCATCATGACATGATATTTTACATGAATTAATAATATATGTGATTGATTTTTATGTAGCATGATGCTATAAATAATTATTCATAAATTTATTGATAATTTTTTAAAGATCATTATTACTCACTAATAAATGTGTTAAAAATAAAAAGATACTTATAAACTCAAGCAATGAGTGATGATTTATCGAAATGAAAATGTTGATGATGGACTAAAATTAAAGTCCATGTATAAATTTCATCGAGGGATGGGTTTGGTCTTCTTGCGGTGGCAACCCAATCTCTGATAGGTGATCCTTGAAAGAGATTCAATGGATAATAACAAACCGATAAGTTGACCAAAAGAGCGCACACTTTTAAGGAGTATTGACTCCAACCCCATTCCTATGGTGAGTGTGCTCTATGTAGATGGTAGGATGAGAAATTTAGCTCTTAATGAGACCGAGGCAGTAACTTCCGCAGGATGTGACTCTACACATTTCCTTGGTAGGAAACTCACCTATATGAGAGTGTCTGTAACAGCTGCAGAGCGAGGCATGAGCAAGCCTTTAAGACTCTCATGAAAAATGCAAGATTGCGTAAGACCATTAATGCGAGTACCGCGACGAAAATCTCCATATTATGTGTGTGGTAGTTGAATTTTGGATCAAAGGAACGAGTTCAAGACATAGTTCATCTGTTTCCTCCAAATTAAAGCTATCGATAATAAATGAAATTCAAAGTTTCTAAACTACTTCATCGATGCACAATATAAATATTCAGCAATTTGTTTCTATATAATCCATTGTTTGATATTCTTAAATTTTGAATTTTGTGGAGGATTATTAATTAAGTTCGAAAAACTCAAAATTTACAATTCAATAAATTCATTTAATCTTTATCTGTGATATTTGAAAGTTGAGAGTTAAACTGAATATACATCTCTTTAATTGTGAGTTATTTTATTAATAACCACTTATTATTTTGTTAATGATATCATGCCGTTGCATCTCTTCATGGCATTTTATGATGCGTTTCTTTTATATTAATAACTCTCATTAATCTCTTTTAAATCTCTTAATCAGCGCAACGGCCAGTTACTAATGTTTCAATATTATATCGGTGCATCCATTCTCTGTCAATGGATATCTGAGAAATAAATAAAAAAGAATGAAAACCTTTTCTTTTATTTACTCCCACAGAAAATCCCTTTGATTAATTCTCCATTTCTATTTTATTCTACTTAATCAAATTCTGATATATGCTGGATATTACGGAGTTATTATCAGTTGCTTCTATGGCTTGTCTAAGGAGCAACAAACCCGGATTATCTTAGTTGCGGGTCCATCTTGCACGATAAGACATAATACGTTTAAGGACAGTGCTTCGCACAATATGGGTATCTCTATTTCAATTTGATTTATTTTAATTAATTTATAACTATCCGAATATTCTGAAAATTTATCCCAACATTATGCAATTTAGAATGAAAATCCTAAGGTTCATGATTAATACCGTATTCAGTTTTTTTTTTTTCAATTTGGATAATTATCAACAAGGAAATTAAACTATAAAATCTAGCTTAAAAACTAGTGAACAAATATATTTGCACGTTTTTTCCCTTGAATGATTGATTGCAGAATTCTTAGCTTTTGGCTTTCAATCACTTAATGATTGATTGCAGAATTCCATATTCTTAACAATTTGTCGGTCAAGAAATCTATACAAATTGTAAATCTCAGAAGTCCTTTCAAAAGTTTTTACCAAAGTTGATCACAAAATGTTAATTTCAAGAGGAGACCTACAAAGCATTAAGTGTTAGTTTTTCATGCTATGAATATATACATGAATATTTGAAACAAAAAAAATATTTTAGCCATAATAACAATTACATAATTCATGCTCATTTATTTAAAAAATACACATTTATATCTTTACTGAACATTTGTTTTTTTGGTCAAATTCACACATGCATCATGCATGAAAAAATACACATTTATATCTTTACTGAACATTTGTTTTTTTGGTCAAATTCACACATGCATCATGCATGTTGCGTGATATTGCATACTATTATATATCTACCATCTGTTGTCCGATGCACACATCTATCATATTTTAAAAATATATTTTCTTTTGTCCTATTATCATTAGTGCATTATAAGAAAATTGATGTAACATTTACTCTACATTTTCAATTAATTCGTGCCAATTGATAAGATGGACACGAACACTAGTCTGATCTCTTGTAACTTGTAAGTTACCACTTTTGTTTCATATATGAAACGGGCACTTGATATTTTTTTTCAAAAAAAAAAAAAAATTGATAAGATGAACAAAGAGAAAATCTTTTATTCTTAAATAAATGACACCAACCTTCATCATAAATTTTTTTTATACACAAAATAATTTTGAAAATATTTATTTCATGAGGCTACATATTTTGAAAAATGATCATATTGAATCTTTATTTAAATTTCATCTATGAAAAGTCAAAAGTCATATTTTTTTTTTTGAAAAAAATGGAAGTACCCACCGATTTTCATTAAACACGAAAACCAACAACAGTGTCAACTGGTACCGACATACTAGTACCAACACAAAAGAAACCACATTACAGTGTCCGGTATTTAGAAAAAAGTGAGGCTACGGTACTATGCATAGCACGGTTTGGTCCATGCTACGGCTCAATATTTGACATTTCAAAATTCTAACGGTCGATCCGAACCGTTCAACATGATTATAAAATAAATATGTACTTGCAAACCAAATTTTATATTTTTTAACTTTTTTTTACTATTTTTTTAAATAGGTAGAAAATCACTTGATCTGAAAATTCTGGACCATCCTAAACAGTGATTTTCTGAAAATTCTGGCCACTGTAAGACCAGTCAGGTCCTTCACATCACAAGGTAAGATTAAGATTTAGTTGAGAAAAAAGATCAATATGTTGGTTTTGTGCCCAAAAAATTTGTAATAGCTAGAATTTGAGCCTCAAGAACCTGTATATGCTTAACCTATCCTCTCTTAAAAATAATTTTGTTCCTATCTAGCCATATAGTTCAAAGTACAGAACCCCTAAATATTTCAACCAAATTAGCATCCTTAAGAGGAATGCCATTATCAATATCACTAAGGTTATCTACAGTATATAACTCAATTTCAAAACCATTGAATCAAGCAATCCACTCCCTAAGGACCTGTTTGGCGTCCCCTAGGGAATGGGTATGGGTGTGGGATAAAAAAAAAATTGAACTGAAAATTACTGTTCACGTGAGAAAAAAAAATTTTCACTCAGAGTGAATTTTTTTTTCCCCACGTGAACAATAATTTTTAGAGAGCAGCGGAACAGGCCCTAATAGACTTTACCACTGTACATGAGACAAAAAGGTGATCCACAGTCTCAACCTCGTAACAATATACGCAAGTTTGGTCACATGTCCATCCTCTTTTTCCTAAGTTCTCTTTAGTTAATATTTTATTTTGCTTTAATGACCACATAAAAATCCTAACTTTTTAAAGGAATGTTTGCTTTCCAAATACTGTCTAACCTATTATTGGGTACACCCTCAAATTTCAACCACTTATATAATGAGTTTAACTGTAAATTGACCATTGGAGGTTCACCTCCATATTATTTGATCATTATGGGCTGGTAAAGTAAAAAACTGAAACTGACCCACTAATACACACTACTCTCTAAGGTAAATCCCATTCAATTGTCTCACAAAATCAATATAATTAAGAGGAGGGTTCAAATGCCTCCATTTATCATGCCTCCATTTTCAAAACTTTAATAACTCAAAATTTAAAATCTAAAAGTCAAAATAAAACCGTTGGATATAATCTACATCATTTTATCTATGCACGTGTAAACAATTATGACATTTCAATTTTGTTTTGGTTGTCATCAAGAACTTGTAAAAAACGTACTAATGTGGATAATTTCTAGACGTTGATTTCTCAACTCATTGATTTACATAAAAACAAAATCAAAATGTGATAATTTTTTATGAGCACATAGATAAAATGATGTAGATAATATCCAACGGTTTTATTTTGACTTTGAAGTTTTAAATTTTGAGTTATTAAAGTTTTTAAAAATGAAAACATGATGGAGGCATAAAAAATGAAGGCATTTGCATGAATTAATACAATGAGAAGTAAGGACTTTAAAGACTAGGGAATGTTTATTAGAAGATATAGTAAAAAGATTAGGGTAACTACACGAATAAAGCATTCTCCCTATGCCACCTGTCCATCCAAAACCTATATGTATGTGAAAATAAATCTGCTGCGATTCTCGGGGAATCACAGAACCCTGGGATCCCATCTCAACTGTTGGTTTTTCTCGAGATGTGTGCGTGAAAATTTATATTTTCAAGAACGTTTCCGAGATCCGCGCACGAAAAAGTTTGAACCGTTGATATTGAAATTTTAGGATCCTGCGATCCATCTCGGAATTGCAGCAGATTCGGACTCATGTGTATGTCCATTGCCAATCTGCCAACTAGAACTAACTTCTACAATTGATCTAAGTTTAAGAATATCCTTCCATAAGGAAGATTTGTTCCCATGTTCACCTATAATTGAATATTTTTCAATTAACAATTTCTTCCCAGTACAGCTATGGAAAAGTCAAAATTCATATCTAAATTCCAGCTTGTCATTTTTTTAAGAATCAGAATGTCAATTCATAATCCAGCATAGATACAAACATAAGAAATATTTTTAATTCCAGCTTTCATCTTTTAAGAACCAGAACGCCAAATCGTAATCCAAAACTGATAAAACATACAAACTATTTTTGAGAATATATAATTCAAGTTAGGCGCATCTGTTGAAATTTGTAGAATAGTAGACCTTAATTTGGTTCACAAACTGTGACACTTGGTTTTAATCAACCAATTAGTTCCAATGCTTCAATTAATTCAAACGAACAGCCAGGGGCGGATGCAGAATTTTCACCAGGGTAGGGCAAGAAATTATCGAATCGGATTTAAATTGCTAATTGGGTTCAAATTCATTAGTAATCGGATTCAAACCCATTAGTAATCAGGTTCAAAGCCATTAGATAATCAGGTATTAGGGTTCTACGACCTAGTAATTCAATATTACTATTTACCTATCACAAATTCAATCTACCAATTAAATAGGGCTCTAACTCTAAGATCTAAAAATTTAATCTACCAATCAATTAGGATTCAAAGACCTAAATTCAATCTACAATTTCAAAACCTAGATTGCAATTTCATAAGACCTAACAATCTTAAAAAAAAAATGATAAGTCTAAATTACCACATAGAAAAAAACAAGGTCGCAAGAAGCAGAAGCAGGATTTTCTTTTTTTTCTTTTCGAATCATCGGAGAGGAGAAATTCTTTTCGTTTTCATTTTTGTGTTGGTTTTTCTCTACTCGAGTCAGAGCTCTCCGTTATTTGTGTTTTCTTTATTTGCCTTTCTGTGTCAGCACACTAACGCAGCTTTCCAATTAGAGAAAGGAGAGCGCTGTAGATTAGTGCAACTTGTATTTTTTCGTTTCTAAAGCCGCAAATTGGATTTGGTGGCCCAAAACCCAGTTGACATCACAAGCTCAAACCCAATTCACATCTCTACTGTTGGGCTTACATCAAGACCAGGGTAGGGCAATTCTCTTTTTCAGGGTAGGGCAAAGCAATAAAATTCAGTTCGTGTAAACTAAATATGAATTTCCAGGGTAGGGCAGTTGCCCTACCCTGTGACACACTGCATCCGCCCCTGCGAACAGCATAAGTAACGTAGATGGATTTGTTCAAATCTTATAGTTATCTTTGACAAGCAACTCGGCTCACATGGGTTGACACTTGACCGATTCAAATTCAACCATTCGAGGATTAATGATCATGTTACAAGTAACCACCACCCAAAGAGTTTGATTTCTAATTATATATTACATTGATGAAGTTTATCATCACTTCATATTATAAATCAGAACAGTAAAAGGTAAGCTCACAAAAAAAATGTCATCACTTTAATAAAAAAATGACTGAAAAGTTATGATACATTTTGCTAAATTACTGGGTCATGTTTGATTGTAGCATAAGTTATAGAATAAGTATTTTATTTTGTACTTATACTGTCAAACATGAACAAAATGTGATGAAATAGTATAGAGTAAGAAATCACTTATGCCATCATAAATTAACTCACCTATTTAGGTTGCATAACTTATACCGCGTCTCTTATTTTAAAGTAACCCACCTGTTCAGATTTAACTCATAACTTAATTACCCACAACCAAACAAGAATATCTTATACTATTATAACTTGAAATAAGCAACTTATACTATCATAACTTTAACCCACAACCAAACATGACCTTGGAGTATAACTCTATTATAATTTGACAATTGAATTATTTGCTTTACTGACAGAAATCACAACTTTATATTTCACATACAGTGAGTATTTATAGAATTACAAGGCTAATTTAACCGTTAGAAATAATACCATAACTGGTGGCTTAAGAGCTGTTTGAAAAAAAAAAAAAGTAAAAAAAAGACAGCGGAGAAGAAAAGGAAAAAAAATGCTGAGGGTTAGACTTTGTATATATTCACATGGTTATGTTAAGCATCTCCAATGTAGAGGAGCGGTTAAGCGTCTCCAACAAACTCCGTAAAGTCCGGACAATTTGCGAAGCGTCTTATTTGCGAATTTTGATTCTGAAATCATTGAGGACATATGTTATAATATTTGGGCCGAAGCAGGCTTTGTTTCGGACTGAAATAAAAGCGTAATAGAACAAGGTGTTATTTTTTTTAAGAACAAAAGATAAGAGATTAAGAAAACAAATTGTATTTGCAATTTTATTTTTCTGATTACAAGTGTTCCTATTTATGCTTACAAGGCCATAAAAAACTAGCCATTACAATGCACTATTCCCTATTGTTATTAATTACAAGACACTATTTCCTATTCTATTAATAAAATTAGTAATTATAATTTTGAATCCTATTTTATATTTCAACACAAGAACTTGCTGATTAATCTTCCCACAATTCGTAATAGCAAGAAGTTTCCCCAGCACCGGTTTTCCATTATCAACTGCTCTCTATATTTTGATCTACTCAGTGCTTATTTTGTGCCGAATTTGTTTTTTTTTTTGTTACCATCTAAAATAAAAACCGAACATCCATGAGTTTGAGAAATAGCTGCGCAGAAAACAAGCTGGTTGCGTAGCTATAGCTGCGCAGTCAATTACGGGTATACTCAATGACATATCAATTTTGGGGTTTTGAGAAGGGAGAGATTTGAAATTATGGATCTTCAAAAACAATATAGGGCACTCCTTTACAAATAGTTGTGAATTATTCTACGGGCCACTATCAAAGAAAAAATGAATTTTACTATAATGTCTCTTCTTTTCAGCAAATATAGAAACTAATTGAAATATAGTATAGATCATATGATGTTGCCCTTTTTACTATTTTGTACCAAAGTTTATATAATTATATATGAGTAGAACTAAGGTGTTCTTAAGCTCACCAAGCCTCTTTGTGAGCTTAACTCAAAAACCTATCGGATTGACTTCAAATGACACATCCAAACCGTTAAAACCGTTCTACTTCACGAGTGATGCACTTACATGTCAAATTTATAATTTTTCGAACTAGTTTAGTATAAAGTCAAGTGGTAAAAAAATAATGAAAAATGAACTCATTAAAATGAACTTATAAATCATCTATTTTTTACCGCTTGACTTTATACTAAATTAGTTCAAAACTTTAAAAATTTGACATGTAAATGCATCACTCATGAAGTAGATCGGTTTCAATGGTTTGGATGCGTCGTTTGAAGTCAATCAGCTAGGTTTTTGAGTTAAGCTCACAAGGGGGCTTGGTGAGCTTAAGAACACCTTAGTTCTACTCATTATATATCTTATCATTTAATGTTTCATCAAAATACTATCAAAGTATATTGTAATATGTATGTGATTGTTATTTATTTTCGACAGTTGTTAATTTAAGTGAAAGCAGTCTCTGTAATGTTTCATCAAACCTGGACTCAGTTTGGAGCAAATTTGGCATCTCTTACTGGAAGCTTTCAATCATACATATACTGGTACCAGTAAACGAAAGGACAGGTTATGGGTTGCCTGGTTTACATGTGTCGCGTGGGGGCTATGGAAACACTGAAACAAAAGGGATTTCAGGGGTTGTAAAATGCCACCAAGGGTTTTGGTGGAGAGGATCCTACAGGAAGGGAGCTTATGGGCTATGGCTCAATTGCTGTTAACAAGACATCAAAGGAGGGAAAACAAAATGAGAGCACGGAGGGTATTGTGCTAGGCATAGTACAAAGTGCATTGTACTATGGTTATTTTATGTTTGTAGTTTATTCTCAATGTAATACCAGTAGCTTAGACTGAGGCGACTCTAATTCGCAGTTCAGATGTAATACACTGTTTTCAAACTTAATATAAACATCGGGCAGCTTCTGCCGCGATTTCTCAAAAAAAAAAAAAAAGGAAAAGAAGAAGATAGTTTTGGTGAGTTGCAAGCTCATGTGCAATGTATGGTAAGTTTCAGAATTCCTTTGGATTTGGTTGCTACTTTACATGGAAACAACAGCAGGGATTTCAATGAGATAGAAAAATTGCTTAAAATTCACTTTTGAACATCAACCAAAAACAAATACGATCAATACACAATTAACCAATCAAGACTTTTATTCCACACATTTCTAACACGCTGCTCAATCTATAGAAGTACATTACACAATTAAAGTATGAACACCTCTTCGGTACAAAAAAGGAGCTACAGAGTTGCAGTCGGCTCATAAAGTACCTTGTGTTTCATATAGACACACTGTTTGGAATGCCCTTTACAGCGAGACCACCCTTATGAGTCTCATCTGATGTGTTCGGATATAAAAGCATGTACGGCATTTTGACGGGCCCGACCCTATTCTTCAACGTCTTGTCATTGTTCATCTCTACAATATTCTTCTCAATAACCTCCAACCTGTGTTTAAATTGCTCGAATGCAATCAATGCCCTCTGATCAGAGGTCCACTCCTTGGTATCCCGTTGACCTAAATACACCTCATCTGACGAATGCCGAGACAGTATCTCAATCAAAGATATACCCAATATTGTTTGTAACTGGCTAGTAATGGTCTTTAGAAACACCTTATCAGAATCCGCTGTCAGCTCATCGTACTCCTTAGTACCAGGTTCAGGCATCCGTTGGCGGCTAATGGTTGGACGGTTCGGGAGGTAACCTGCATAGGAGTACTGCCCGAAATTGACAGCTGCATGTAGGGCTGATGCAACCCAAATTATAGTTGTGCAAGTTTTCATTAGTTCTTGAACTGTGTGCATGTCTGGCCACCATGTTTCATTTTTTAGGTCACCATGACCGACCTCACGAATCTCTTTCCACCATGCCTGGAGCTCAGTGTCACTCTGGATCAAGGAGTCATTTGAATAGTAGATGGAGAAGTAGTCATTGACCCATGACTCAATGGCGGACCAGATGGCTAGACCATCTACTGCATATGGATAGTCCTCGATAAGTAGCCGGAGATTATGCTTGCATGATTCATCCTTCACCGCAATACCTCTGCACCATTGTTTCAGTGATTTAAACTGATTTTGCAAATACTTCATGGCAATTTGTAAGTCAGTGGAATAGCACTAACCTAGAGCTGGGACAACAGCTGTAAATTGGAAAATAAACACATACCCCTACATGGGACATAGCAAAGAAACCTCTGCCTTCACCAATTAGGCTTTGCTTTCTCAGTTGTTAGAATGACAGGAGTGTTATTGGTTTTCTTTGAAAGGGGAAGGAGCGGTTGGATTTCTACATTTTTTTTATTGTAATACATTTTGCATGCATTTTTGGCTTCTATCCATAATGAAAGTTGGTTACAAGCATCGTTGCATTCTCAAGAGAAAAGATGGGAAGAAAGGCATACTAGCAAAATGCATGTATGTCTCATTATTTATTTAAAATACAAAGCAGAGATTTCGGATATTAGAGGTTTTCTGATGTAGATATGATTTTAATCAATGCTTTATTATTACCTCTTAAGAAGATCATCAGGGAGGCCTTGCTCTGTTAGTTTCCAGTTCCTGTATATGCCAGATGACATCTCTAGAGCATACTTTCCAGGAAACACAGTTGACTCAAAGATGCCACCAGCATTTATGAGGGTCTGACGTGCCAGTGCATTTATGTTCATTGTGTCACGGTAATGTGGGCTCAGGAGTTTGTGTATTGGATGGGTCACACTCAATTGTCGGTTTGTTGCAATCACAAATGGTTCAATCACTGCATGTGTATTCAACCTGTACAAAGAATTAAATTAATTGTAAAAAATACCAGGGCAGTGTCTTTTATTACAGTATATCCTTGGTTTTGTGCATGACTCAGCAAAATTTTGATTTGATGTAAAGAGGTTCAAGCTTTAACCCGTAGAAATGCAAAATGCTAACATGATAAAATTTCAGCAGAGTAAATACATAATAGTTTTTTTAATTTTACTTGCTAATTATTCTTCTTACTCACCAATGGCTGATAAGTTGGTGATATCCAGAGTCATTGACTGCCACATAGGCCTTGGCCAATTGCCAGATAGAACCCTCTACAGTACCCTCTGATGCTGGTAAATGAACCTGGCTCATTGCACCATGTTGTAATCCGTCATCGTGAGGCCAGCTCAGTTCAATAGCAAGTGGCTGGAGAGTGCTATCATCATTTAGAAAAAGGATTGTTCTAGTAGCATAAATGAACATGTTATCTGGATCTAAGGAATTCAACTTTGGTAGCCAAGGCATGAATGTGTCGTGATGGTCCAATATGAATAGCCTGTTCCGCTCCAGTGCCTAAGAAAACAATTCACGGAAAGAAAAGCAATAAGACATCTTATGGTGAGTATAGGTAAATTAAAATTAATCAGACAGTAGGTGTACTGACAACATGGATACACGATATCTTCTTTCCTTTTCTTTTGGAAAAATACACAAGTGGATTCAAAATGTCGAGCTGATTATGTGTACCTCATTGACAGATAATTTCTCCCCAGATAATGTCTCCATGTATTTCTCAACCTGTTCAGCTTTGATAGTGCTATTTTGATTCCCGTATACACTCGGATCCAGTTTGCTTGTTGGAGGAAACTCCTAGAAACAAGAAGATACACATTTATTCCAACGATTTTAGTTTACTTTAGATTTTGACATTGAAATTCTGAGAAATTTCAAATTTACAAAGGAATTTAATTAAAACACCTCAAGCTGTCTGATGACCACAGGGTTCAAACCAGCAAGCATTTCTCGTGCAAATTCTTCATCTGTTCTCCAAGCAGACTTGTCAGCTGTTCATTTGCAGAAAAGTATTTCCATCAAGAGCAAAACTATGAATGAAGTTATGAATTAAATTGCATAAAGGAGTTCAGTCAAATAATAACAAAACTACTTCTTATTCCTTTGGTTTCATGGAAAGAATCGTGAATCACCCAATCAATGTACTACAGAAAATCATCTTTTTGCAATATAGTGGACCAGGACAGATTAGAAATGTTAATGAGAAAATGAACTAGCCTGAAAATTTAAAATTAAATCAATATTCCACTGTCATACACTATACCTTGAAGCACTTCAGGAAGTGGGAGTCTCAGAAGTTCCGCCTCATCCGTTCGTAGAAATTCTTTGATCAACTGAAAGGGTATTTTCTTTCTCAACTTTTCTAGATGCTTAGATTTGGACAAATCTATGCCACCTTCGTACAGCTCATATGTGTCTTTGAACGACTCAAATGAGGCATCTTTATTAAATTTGGTTTTGAGTGTTGGTACTATCGCCTGACCGAATGCTTTCAAAGCATATGCATAAAAGTCCGACATCTTCAGGTAGCCAAAACGCTCATCCCGTGGCACATATATATTCATGCTGAGTAGCAGTGGTATTCTGCTTTCTGATTTTGGATCTGGGGAAATATTATTATGTGGAATTAGTTTTGCAAGTTTCTTGGATCTTTCTAATATATGTGCTTATTAGTCAGGTTGTTAGATTGACAAAAACAAAAATATTGATTTGATCAGGTCCCTAAATGAAACTCTAGGAGGAGTGAAACTATTTCATTGAGAAGAATCTATATTTAAGTTTTTTTTTTTGGGTCTTCTGGTGATTAACAACTTTTAGTGAATATCTTTTAATTAATACATAGCAGGATACCTATGTACCTTTATTAGTTGGCTTGCGACTGGTACGGCCACGACGGGGATAGGGGTATTCCTGGGAACCACCAAGAACAGGACGTTCATGCTCCTTGCCCTTGTCAGGGTCGCCAAGGTCGTTGTAGAAGTCATATCCATAGATACGGTCATGCTCTTTGAGCTCTCCAAGGACATTATCGCCCCTGAGAGAAATTAGCTCTTCTTCTCTGTATGGCTTGAGTGCCTCAGGCATTTGACTTGGCAAGTACGTCTATGTCGACAAATAAATAATAAGGCAATAGAAATTTTGTCAGAAGAGTATTGTAATTAGAAATATTTCGTCATAGCGCTAAAGTACTGTAATTAGACTTAAAAAGTTCAGTCCATGTCCCCATTGGCTCCATATAGTGGAATGGTTGGTACTGTTAAATCCATAAATCAGAGTAAGGATCAGAACAAAAAGTTCAACCTTACAAAATTTGTGGGGCTGATCTGGGCCAATATGATTTCAATTGGATGGTTCTAACCAGATTAGAAAAAAACACCGCTATAAATTAAGGTTCTGACCTGAGATGTTCATTCTTTTCTTTCTATTAGACACTCTGGATTGAATAATGGCAGGATACTATCATTGCAATAATGTATGCAGATAAAGAATCAGTTCACAATATGTGTTGTGAAATTTTTTAATTCCAACTATTTATGCATTGTAATCAGCGCACATAAGTTAACAGGAATTGACAGGTACTCTGTGCATAGAATGTCAGTTGGATATAATACAAGTATACAACTCAGTAACATATAAGGCATTAAAACATCTTATCAAGGCATGTGACGAACAAAGTAGTGTGAAGAAGCAACAGAAAGATAAGAAGATGAAAATGCAATACTCACATCATTAGAAAAGAAGACTCGGTCGTAGTTGTATTTCTTTGTAGGGTACATCCAAGAATTGCAAACAAAATGGATTGGTCCCCTGCCAGGTACGTCGTCAAGGGATATAGACTTGAGGTAAAACTCAAAATGGTGCTTGTTCTTTACAATTACTGCTCCTGGTACGCCATGCTCTTCATCCCACTCGAATTCAACCCTGAAATTAGATTCTCCGGTCTCCAGTTTTGACAGTGAACTCCTCACCCATTCTTTCAGGTAGGCTGGATCTCCAACCATACCTCTTTTCGGATTGTCTGCAAATTACAGAACATGGCAAGAGAAATCAAGGTAAAAGACTTTAGGAAATTCTGATATGAAATACAATTTTTTTTTAATTTAAAAGAATAGGATGTTTTTGACAATGAAATTATATATTTGATAACTTCAACAACCAGCTGTATTCAAGTTCATCGAGAAATAAGTTTACATCTTAGATTAGGGCCGGAACCAGACTTTCAAGCTAAGGGGGTCAAATAATGAGGGTCAATCATATAATATTTTCATGCTGCGAATGGGGGTCAATTTTATAAATCATGCATAAGTACGATAATTTTCAAAATAGCATAGAGTCAATCCGCCCGTCTTAGATGTCTACTATGTTACTTAGACCACATACCAAATTTGGTACGAGTTGTGAAATTATCGTCACTGATATCAGAAAGACAGAAAAGATAGAACTGACATATAAATTGTCAAAACCAGTCATATATCTATATAATTTTCTACTAATTAATGTTTAAAACTCTGTATTTCATGTTTCTGCTGTGAATTTTATTCAGATTTGGCAGGAAAAGCAATGCATGCATGGAACAAGTTTCTAATTTCTACAGCCATAGCTGCAGATGAACAAAAAGTTTTTGTGAACAATACAATCATTTATTAGTGGACCAGTGCAGATGTAATAGCTTGGATCCAGTGATAAAAAGAACATAAAATGCAGCTATGAGTTGGCCCCTCAAAAATTGAAATTCAAATGTCGAAATTCAAACCATTAATTTTGTTTATTTTTATGAGAGATGCAGTTTACATAAAAAAATTTAAATTTTAGTGCTTATTTTATACTAGATCATGTTGTCAGATAACGAATGCATTAAAATAAATCAATCATAGTTAAATTTAAATTCATTCATTTCTTTGATCATTTGATATGGTACAAATAAATCTCAAAAATCATAAAATTTTACGTGCATGCACATTTCATGAAAATGAATGAGATCAACAGTTTGGATTTAATATTTGGATTTCAAATTTTGGAATATAAATAAAAAGGTGACGAAAAAAGTGTTCTCCAAGTACATTCATATGAAGAAGATTATGTTAACAATTCGGATCGATTGTTTAAACTTTAAAAATAGAAATATGAATTCATAGTACGGTTCGATCTGTAATATACCTATTATCATAGCCTCATTCTAGTTATTATTATTATTAAATTTTTAATTTGATTTAAACAATTTATTTTTTGTATTAATATTAATAATAATCTATTATAGCCGATTATCCACTCATGAATTCACATCACCTTAGGTTACCTGACTCAAGCAAATTACGATCGGACGGCCCATTTAATATGGCACGAATCTCAAAACAGACCCCCTACAGTCTCAATAGACACCGGATTGAGTTTGGTCCGGATAGAATTAATCTAAGCCGCCCGTTGCAATTTGCTTGAATCAGGTACCTGAGGAGGATATCTGTCCATCCACTCATAGAGTCGTATTAATTAGAGACATCTTTTAGGCATTCAGTAATGGACGTCTCCATCAAGCACGTCCACTTTTTTTAATTATTTATTTCTATTGTTATGCTATTTAAGATGCCCGTTTCTTGCTAAATGCCAAATTTTCTTATAAATGATACCAAACCTGGGGAAGGTGTTTCCAGTCTCTTAACTATTTAAGTGCGCAAGAAGGAATATTTTAGTTGATTTAATTTATCAATAGAGAGCGAAAAAAGCCGCCTATTTAACTGGAGAACGGAGTAGGTCCGATGCCCATCGGACGGATCTAATTTAGGTTCAACGAGCACGATGACCGTCCGATCTAATTTAAAATTTGTGCGCACGAAAATTGAAACACACACTCACGAAGTTAAAGCGTTCCGCACAAATCTTAAAGCAAATCGACGGTGATTAAACCCATCAGACCTACTCTTAGTGATTTAAGTGACAACACTTGACTGACTGGAGGGCCCTAATTATCAAATTTCAAAAGTAATAAAATATTAAAAAAATACATATTATCAATTGCGATAAAGAAATTTTCATATAAAACGATACTTAAATTGGAGTAGAACTAGGGTGCTCCTAAGCTCACCAAGCCCTTCCGTGAGCGCGACTCTAAAACCTATCAAATTGACTTCAAACGACATTTTCAAACCGTTAGATGTTTAATCTATATTAAAAATGTGCTTGGAGACCAAATTTTACATTTTTTGGAATTTTTTTACTATTTATTAAGATGGTTTGAAAATCGCTGTTTTTCAATGGTGCAGAATTTTAATAAAAACAGCGATTTTCAAACCATCTTAATAAATAGTAAAAAAATCCCAAAAAATGTAAAATTTGGTCTCCAAGCACATTTTAATATAGATTGAACATCGAACGGTTTGAAAATGTCGTTTGAAGTCAATTCGATAGGTTTTAGAGTCACGCTCACGAAGGGCTTGGTGAGCTTAGGAGCACCCTAGTTCTACTCCTTAAATTGATAATAGTTTTAGAAATAACGTTTTTATGAAATTTGACAGTAATTAGACAAGATGTACATTAAAATCTGATGTAGACGAAATCTGATTGACGCTAGAAACATCCAAAAAATAATACATTAAATTTGTTTCTATCTCCTTTCATCTGTGATAGGCAGGGCTGCACAAAAAATTCGTAGTTCGTAATTCGATTCGAGTTTGATTCGAAAAAATTCGTAAGAAATTCGATTCAAAATTGGATTTTTTCGAAATTAATTCAAACCAAACTTAATTCGAAATTAATTCAAACCAAACTCAAACTGGACTTAGTTCGTTCGAAACAGGCTCGCAAAGCAAATTTAGTTCGAAATTAACTCAAACGTGAACCGTTGATTTCTGCTGATAACTTATGTTCGTGGATGAAAATATAAAGCCGCCCAGTCCATAATTGCTCTCAGTTCTGAAAAATATTTCTTGAATACTTTGGATATTTGAAAAATATTTGCTCTCGAAATTAACTCAAACTAAACTCAAACTGGAGGTAAGTTCGATTCGGTTCGGTTCGTTTGCAGCCCTAGTGATAGGTTGCAAAAAAAAGCATTAAATTTGTTTCTATCTCCTTTCATCTGTGGAAGGTTGCAAAAAAGTATCTTCTTTCACTACAAGTTTCAAAACTTGCAATAAATATTACGAATCGACTCAATCAAGAAAAACTAACTTGGATAGGTGTAGGTGGAGGAGACGAGGCGGAACGACACCGACTTATGGTTGTGAAGGAGTTCATGGACCCCGTCGAGCAACGACGGAATGAAGTCACTGAAATCCAAGACACTCTTCTTCACCAACACCACCGTACCGGTTACCTTGATCCTTTGCTGCTTCTTCTTCTTCTTCTCTTCATCAGTGTTTTTCTCTTTTGAGCATGTGCAAAGGCTTGGGAACCTCATGGTGAATTTGGAGTTGAGAGTGTTGAGGGAAGGGGTGGAGTGAGTGCTAATTTAATACGGTTGTTTTTGTCTTGTGTTTGGGAAGAACCGAAGAAAGAGAGCATCAATTTAATAAAGTGTACCTAATGTTATTAATTGATTGATTGATTACTCACTCTGTCACCCAACCGTGATATATATGGATTTTTAATTACTTTCTTAAATAGAATAACTGTTTTATTAAATAATTAATTAGGAAAGAGAATAAAAAGAAAAGAAAGCATGCTGAGAAAATTACATTCCAACTTCTTGGACAAAAGAGAATATTTGATTGAGGCAAAAAAAGAAACATGTTGATTTTGGCCGATTGTTCGTATTGGTGAGTTGTAATGTGGCCCCCACTTAAAAGGAGGCTCTGCAGAGGGAATGTGGTGTCCGGATTTGGTTGGTTGGTTGGTACTTCTTTTGAGGTTATTCTGTAACCAACTGCTGGAGGGGAGCAGCTTGGGTCCGATGCCCATCGGACCCAAAGTGGGTTCGATGGGCTCGAAGACCGTCCGATTTGCTTTAAGATATGTGCGCACGTAAATTAAAGCAGATGCGAAAGTTCTGCCGTGAATCTTACAGCAGATCGGACGGTCTTCTAGCCCATCGAACCCACTTTGGGTCCGATGGGCATCGGACCCAAGCTGCTCCCCTGGTGGAGAATTTATTTGGTGACTTGGTGGAGAAAAAGTATAGACATAAAGGCGTTACTCTGTGGCAATTTATTTGCCACATTTATGTAGTGAGCGAATGTATTGTAAATTATCACCCTTTTTTCTCAAATGCAAGAGCTGATTTGTGTAATGGTGTTACAAGATCCCAATGTGCTGATATAATAACTACAAATATTTTCTTCAAAAAATTTAGATTTTTATAAAAAAAATTATTACTATTGTATAATATATGCATAAATGACATTTTAACAGTACTATATCTCATATAGATGACAAATATGTTTTCATATGAAGATCATATTGAGTGGTTCAGATTGACTGTTTATATTTTAAAAATGGAGAATGAAATTATAGCACTAACCGATGTGTACTATGTATGTATTGTAGCCTAATTCTTTATTTATTTCAAATATTTTTGAGTTAGATTGTATGAACTATCAATTTATCGATAATTTATTTGTTGTTTATTTATCGTTTGTTATCTGTGAATTATACGAGTACAAATAAGATACGGATAATAATATTAAAACTTAACTAACATACCGTAATAATTGACATTATAATTAAAATTAAACCATAAAAGAGAATGATTTTCACTTTCTCATGAACTAACTAAATTAAGAGCAATAGAGCTCCTAAAACAAAAACAAAAAAGGGGATGAAAGTATTCCACCCGCATAACAATCTTTCACAAATATATGTTGCCCATTTGTTCCATGGACCATTGTACTACAGTACTGCACGTGGTGTTGTTACTTTTCAGATGGTTCAGGATACGTGCCGTGACTAACACGTCGTGATTTTGGTCTCGTGCCGTACTGTGTCGTGACCAAGTTAATTTTTCACGTGCCGTGACCAAAATATCAAGGGGTGGTCACGCCATGCCTAAACGTGCCGTGACCATATGTGACTCGTGTGATCATTTAATCATAATATAGGTTAGTTTATTCAAGATTCACCATTAAATCAATATCTAATGGTCATAATTACACGTGACTCGTGTGACTACGTGTCGTGCCGTGCCGTGACTAAATCTTTCACGTGTCGTGCCGTGTCGTGCCAAAGTTTCAAAAGATGAGCACGGCACGCAAATGGTCATGGCATGGAACACGCAAGTCACGACACGTAACTGACACGTAACTGACACGCGTGCCGTGCCATAACCGTGCCGTTCCGTGACGGAGCCGGCTCCGCCGTGCCATTTTTCCCACTCTAGTTCTGGATATTATTCAATTAGTCAGGCTAGCCTGGTAAAGGATCGATAACTAGCCTACGGGCTTTTCCCTCAAAAAATCCAGGCCTTCAAATCAGATCTGACGGCTCAAAAACGACCTGATAAAGGTTTGCCTCGAGAGAAAGTTTCATATAATTTATGTTGTTGGGATCATGTGATATTATGCTGTCTGATCTGTTTAAGATTATCTAGATTGAGTGCACACTCTTCAATTAGATGCTTACAGCTTACCATTACAAAGCAACCAAATTGGCATGAAAGGTTATAAAAAAAGTATAACAACAAAGGGCATCTAATTGTGACATCAAAGGTATTAAAAACCCAAATCAGGGATCCAGTTTGAACAGTCTGACTGTTCTAAGGTGACCTGATTTGAACGGACATAACTGAACTGCTGTTGTTAAAAATGACAAATTTTTTATACGCGTTTACTCAAGATTCAAGAAGCAAGATACATTTGACCATAAATTAATATATGAAGCAAGACATATGTTTTCCACCGAATTCCAACTCCCAAGGTGTACTAGTATAGTTTAATTTGGACGTGTCTCATGTTTTTCATATATGTACAAGAAGTTCAACAGTAATGATAAAACTCGGATTTCCTTATACATAACAACTGGAGAGGGAAGTTTAAGGGAAGAGAAGAGACTGCGCAACAGGGATACTTGTTCGGTGTAAATAGGGGTGTTCATCGGTCAAAAATACAACCGAACCGAACTGTTTTAGCCGATCAACTGAACCAAACTGAACCGAAGTTTTATTCAGGTTTGTTCGGTTCGAACCGAAGTATATTAATTTTTTTTATTTTAAGCAATTGACTTGTTGTTTTTTAAGAAATTGCCCTTACTACAGACCATATATTATAAAAAATGTAGCCCTTAGCACAGACCATATAGTACAGAACCGAATAAAAGTATATATCAAGTAAACCAGCATAACAAAAATGTTGCATAACCGAACATATCTTATCCAAACATAATACAGACCATATATTATCCAAACATAGTACAGAATATATCTTGTCAATTGGGAGGAGCTGCACTTCATCTATCACAGATCAGAAACATATCCCAGATCATCAACATACAGGTGTTGGCTAGACGGTCATGTAGCGAGCAAATGCCAATAACAGGTCTTTAATGCGACAGCAAAACCTTACTACCTGGTACAGCGCTAGGTGGCTCTGCTAGCTGCTGAAGTACCGATTCAGAAACGAGCTGAGCCCGACTTTGATGACCTACTACAAGATGATGCTCTGCCCGTCTGCCGCCTATTTCCCCTGACCAAAACACTGAGGAAGTTATGGTTTTCTAGGAGAGGGATGAGTCTTTCTTCAAAGAAGTTGACAAACTAGGTCAGACCGTGGTGATGTATGGGGAGGGCCTTGGTCTAAACATTGAAGATCATCAGGTCCTAAAGATGGCCGTAGATACCGGATTGGCAAGAGAGGAGTTGCATGTGGCTCAGCTCTCTTGTGAAAGGTTCCTGATTCATCTTCCAAAGGGACTTAGGGTTGAGACCTTCATCAAGGCTCTTCCCAAAGACCTGTGGGATCAAGGTTTCACCTTCCAGTAGTGGTCTCAGCTGGACGATGCTGATGTTTTAATGCCTAGATTCAAGCTATTGATTGACCTGGTGGATCTGCCAATGCAACTACGGCGAGAAATAGTGGTCACAAGGGCAGTTTCGAAGTCGAGATTATTTCTTGGCACTGTTGCCCCACAGTGGGCAACTGACTACATGGCCTATAGGGTGGCGGTGGCCACAGATGATCTCCGTCGCATCCCATCTTCAGTTACATTTGTGTCAGGAGGCCTCAAACACAAGGTTCGGATAGTCCCAATATCATGGAGAAAGGGAGCCATTTATGAGGCCTCGGACTTCCCTCCGTTGCCTACAAGATTCTCCAGGCCGTCTTCACCGCTGCCTCAAGTGCTTACTCAAACTGAATCAGTGCATATGGATGAGGCACAAACAAACGGCGGTCTTGACCTAGTGGCGTGCTCGAGAAGGGTGCTCATGCAGCTATGTCAGGGACAACCTTTATATTCGATACCACCGGAGATGCGCGCGATCCTCACTGAAGTACGAGGGTCAGGCGAGGTACCTATGGAAGCCCTCAGAGAACTGGCATTTGCATGGACAATCCGGAATCTAACAACAAAATCTGTGAAGAGGCTCAACAACTGCCCGCAATAATTAGGCTCGTCGGATTTGTCGTCAACTGCATCAACTCCACCCAAACCAGCGCATCTCAGTAGAGAGTCGAGACGCGTCCTGTACCCACACTGGCACACTGTGGGTACGTTGTGCTTGAGGATGACTTTTCTGAGCCTCTTCCAGCCTTGGTCACGGCCATCGTAGCCCATATAACGTAACTCTTGATCAGATATAATGCCTGAAAATTAAAAAAATTATGAAAAAAGTTGTACAAATGTAAATATTGTTAGTTTTTAGTTTGAAACTTAAAATTAAACATACCGTGGCTGCGAACGGTGCGCCGGCGGAGATAAGACCATGGATCCGTCCTCTCCGATCCAGCGTGGCACTTATACTGAGATGTATAATATTTGAAAAAATTAAAATATTATAAGAATAAGTTTCTTACCTATATAAGCATGCCAGTGTGGCACCATCCCAGTTGAACCTGCCTTCAGTAGACAAATTGTGCAGAAGCTCAAGGTAGCACAGCCGCACCTGATCTCCGTGTGAATCCAAAAATAACCGACAAGTGATCATCTCTGGAATATATGCGCGCAGGTATCGGTCAACAACCACATGTTATTTATTTAAATTAGAACATTGTTTACAAGTAAATAAATATGATATTATATAAATTAAATGAGGTACAATTTACATACCTGATCTGGACGTTCCGGACAATCCTTGAATTTGGCCCTCAATTTTGACAAGCTGATGTTACTGGGCGAGATCACAGTCCTCTCACCTCTCTTCTTCTCTTTCTGGAGCTCCTCGTGCGAGATACCCAACAACTCCAAGCACAATGAACGGAAGTCCCCGTACTCGAAGCCTGTCACTGGCTCCCCGATAATAGTCATACCCCACAGACAACTTACGTCATGTAAGATGACTGTCATCTCAGCATGGGGGAGATGAAAGGTGTGCATCTCGGGACGCCATCGCTTAACGAGACCGGAAGATAAGCCCCCGTCATGGTTCTCCTCGGCCATCTGGGATAGCTGAAACAATTCCATCGCACGTAATGTCCCCCCGTACGCCGGCTGGTATCGTAGCCACATGCAATTGTGACGAACCGTAACCACATCCAAACCCTGCATTTAATTAAAAAATCAGATCAAATTCATTCATAAAAAAAATTTAGGTTATTAGTATTTTTATAAATATGACCAATATAACTTACCCCAGTGGCAGCCTCTAGAATCCGGTGCTCCATATTCGGGTACCACAAGAAGTCGCTGATCCTGTCAGTGCGACTCGGGATACCCGGAACATCTGCCAACGCACTCTCGATGTACTGGGACATCTCGTACAGAGTGGCTGTAGGGTCATGCTGTGTACCTTTACTGGAAGATGGTACACCTCTACTGGAAGATGGTATATCTCTACTAGATGTCATGCTGTATTTGATAATTTTTGGTCAAATATGAGAATTTTGGTATAATAAACCAAATTAAATTTTGGTACAAGTCAAGTTTATGTTGGTGTTCAAACAATTAATTTTGGTAAAATAAACCTAATTAAATTTTGGTACAAGTCTAATTTAACTCAAATAATAAATTTTGGTATAATAAACCTATTTAATTTTTGGTACAAGTGCATTAATTTTAGTTCTCAAGCAATTAATATTTGATACAATTCTATTTAAATTTTGGTCATATTCTAATTCTAAAGCCTAAATTAATAGCTAATTCTAAACCCTAAATCTAAATTCTAAACATAAATCCTAAATCTAAACCTAAATCCTAAATCTAATTACTACTCTAGACTAAAAAATAAAACTAGAAAAGAAGAAGAAAACTTACTCGAGGTCGAAGGGATTGAAACTTCTTTGAATTGATACAAAAAATGAAACTAGCGGACCCCTTATATACCTTCTCAGGGGTCTGCTCTGGCACAATGCGGTCCTGGGTCCGCTCCAGCATTGTGCGGCCATGGTAAGTTTCAAAATTTCCAAAAACAGTGGTTTTTTTGTTTATTTTTTTTCGAGCTGTGCTATAAATAAAAATTTCGGTGGTTAGAACCATTGACTTGAGTCGGAGTCTTTTCTGATAAAAATCTTGATTTACTTGTACTTTTTATTTTGTTTTCTATAGTTGACTCAATGGTCATCTTAGCCATACATTGTTTTTAGGGGGAACCCATTTGTACAGAGTTAATTTTGGTGCGTACAGCGTTTGAATTTTTGATGGACCAAAAGGCCCTGCCCAGCTTGATCCCCTGCCATGTTTCCCCCTTGGTGCGCACAGGTCCCAGCGAAAGAAATATTTTAAGTCGGTAAAGTATTAGAAACTTAAAATGGGAAGAAAGAGGAAAGGGGGCGTGCAAAGCTCGTGCCTGCAAATCGACCGAGTGGAGAGAGTGGGGCCCGTCGACTGAGAAGCAACGCTGAGCTTCTCCTTGAGGCCGTCGCAGAGGCAGCAACCAGGCTTCGAGTAAAGCACTAGCTGTCGCCGCGCCTCTCCGCCACCACCGGAGATGGACGAGAAAATGCGCAAACGACACGGTGTGAGGCGCGCAGGGAGCGTGGCGAGCTGGAGTGTCGCGGGGGAGAAGAGTGAGACGAGATTTGCACTCGCCAGAAGCACTCGCAGGTTTTTCTTCTTCTAGGTTTTCTTTTTCACTTGGAGAATCGTCAATCGCCAGGAGGAAGAGTATCGCGAAGGGGTCGAAAGGAGGAGAGAGAAAAACACTGGGAAAATGGTCTAACCGAGTCTGCCCGTTAATCTATTCCGCTGCTCGCCTCCGCTGTAGGGGCATTTTGGTCCTTGAAAAATTCAAATGCTGTATGCACAGAATTTCACGCTGTAAAAATGGGTTCCCTTTTTAGGGGTCTCAATGGCACCCTTTTATCCGTTTATCCGACCCATACCGTATTCGATAAGACAGGTATTGGTAAGATTTTTTTTATAAACTTATCGGGTACGGGTACGAGTAAATTTTTTTACATTATTAAACGGGTATGGGTACAGATAAAGCCTATTTCGTACTCGTTACCTGATCGGGTAATTATAAAAAAAAATTATATAGATTATATATATTAATAAGCATTGAAAGAGTATTTTAGTTGATTTACTTGCACTTAGCATGATTAAATTTTTTTTTCAATAAAGTACTATACATGTGTGAAATATATATATATATATATATATATATATATATATATATATATATATATATATATATATATATATATATATATATGAGTATGGCTAAATTGCTGCCTGCAGCATTCTGGCCAGATGCTGCCGGGGACAATTCGGTCATTTCCGGTGTTCAAACAACAAATTTTTTTATACAGATATGTTCTAAATATTAAAATCTACTTGGAGACCAAATTTTACATTTTTTGGAATTTTTTAGCTATTTATCAGGCCACTTTGAAATTGGCTGATCCGGGTGAACAGTGCACTAAAATTCTAGACCGTGTGATCTGGAATTTTCAAAGTGGCTTAATAAATAGTAAAAAAATTCCAAAAAATGTAAAATTTGGTCTCCAAGTAGATTTTAATATTTAGAACACGTTGAACAGTTCGGATTTGTTGTTTGAACACCGGAAATGACCGAATTGCCCCCGGCAGCATCTTGCCAGAATGCTGCCGGCAGCAATTTAGCCATACTATATATATATATATATATATATATATATATATATATAGTAGAACTAGGGTGCTCCTAAGCTCACCAAGCCCTTCGTGAGCGCGACTCTAAAACCTATCGAATTGACTTCAAACGACATTTCCAAACCGTTAGATGTTCAATCTATATTAAAATGTGCTTGGAGACCAAATTTTACATTTTTTGGAATTTTTTTACTATTTATTAAGATGGTTTGAAAATCACTGTTTTTATTAAAATTCTGCACCATTGGAAAACAGCGATTTTCAAACCATCTTAATAAATAGTAAAAAAATTTCAAAAAATGTAAAATTTGGTCTCCAAGCACATTTTAATATAGATTGAACATCTAACGGTTTGGAAATGTCGTTTGAAGTCAATTTGATAGGTTTTAGAGTCGCGCTTACGGAAGGGCTTGGTGAGCTTAGGAGCACCCTAGTTCTACTCTCTATATATATATATATATATACGTTTTAATGTATTATTTAATAAATAATAAAATAATTATTTTATTAGTATTATCTGTTATTTACCAGCTACCGTTTCGTTATTCGACAATCATAACGGGTAAATGTAGGATACAGATAAGATAATTTGTAGCAGGTAAATGTAAGGTACGGGTAAGAATAATTTGTAACGGATACGGGTATGAAAATGCTTCCACCTGACTCTTACCGTACTCGTTGACACCCATAATTGTTTTTTCTCTCCTCTCTTGTGTCATGTGTGTCGGTAGTAAGCCGCCAGATAATCGGGGCCACTAATGAAAACAGCCGCCAGCTAATTTTTCTTGATTAAATATTAAAAAATGACTTTGATATGTGACTGTGAAATTAAATGTTGATAGATATTCTTTTTAAAGTATAATAGATAATAAAAGAATTCTACTTCCAAAAATTAAGTATAAAGGTGAGTTCAAGTCAATAATAATATGCAAGTAAATACAAAAATTAATAATTTATATTTACGTAAATTTCAAGTCAATTTGAGTTCAATCTATTCAAATTTAATAGTTCAATATTTTTTCATTTCAGATTAAATTCAGCTAACAAATAATTAAAAACAAAGTAGTAGAATCAGTTCGCTAGTCCATTAATTCCTGTACTACTTTTGGAATTTCATTGAGTGATTATATGAATATACAATTCATATAAGGACAATAAAAATATAATTTTAGAATTGAATGTTTCTTTTTTTCTGCAGAGAAAGTCTACCAATATCTTCTCTTATAGCAAACTTGTCATGTAAATTATTTAGTTGACTGATTGACTTCCTTCAATCAACTCCTGTGAATAAATTACCCTAAATTTTTTTCTAATTTCTCTGAATTTGTCCGATTTAAGTTTCTTTACATGATCTTATGCCGCGAAATCCATGGATATAAATATGTGTCGAGTAAAAAGCAGAGGATGCTGCTCAAATTCTGAACTATTTTTGTAATTAAGTCATAAATTGACCATATAAGATCAAAGAGGAGATAAAAACACATTGTGAATATCGAAGATATTGACAATGTTATTTTAACTTCGTGCAATGCTCAAGTTATTATAACAACTTTGTGCAATGCTCAAGTTATATATGACACATCTGATTAATTAGCTGTAGCCACTAGCCAGATAAGAGGAGCACTAATTATATTAATTGGTGGCCACTACGACTACGTAGAGGCGCGGATCTAGGACCCATTGATTTTTTATTATTTTACATATTAATTTCGTATATATATGACACATCTGATTCATCATTCATGGCATATAGTGATATAGCCCATTTTTTATCAGATGACTAGCTGTAAATTGCTGTATAGGCTCACATGATGTCGATCCATCTTTTTTTATTTTTTTTTAATGTTTAAATCTACTTTTGTATATTATAGTATGAGTGAGGCTACGGTACTATGCATAGCACGGTTTGGTCCGTGCTACGGCTCAATATTTGAGTTTTCAAAATTCTAACGGTCAATCCGAACCGTTCAACATGATTATAAAATAAATATGTACTTGCAAACCAAATTTTACATTTTTTCGAATTTTTTTACTATTTTTTTAGATAGGTAGAAAATCACTTGATCTGAAAATTCTGGACCATCCAAAAACAGTGATTTTCTACCTATCTAAAAAAATAGTAAAAAAATTCGAAAAAATATAAAATTTAGTTTGCAAGTACATATTCATTTTATAATCATGTTGAACGGTTTGGATCGACCGTTAGGATTTTGAAAACTCAAATATTGAGCCGTAGCATGGACCAATCCGTGCTATGCATAGCACTGTAGCCTCACTCTTATAGTATTATCTTATTGTTAAGATAATGTCATATAATATTCAGTATCATTTTTACCGATTTTTTATTTGCATCATAAAAAAAATATTAATCTTATACCTTATGCCACTCTTTTTTGGAAATCTTTAATTATATTAGGAATGCTAACTTTGTCAACATTCATGTCTAAGGCACGTTAGTTTAATTTGCTAGTGTGTCTTTGACTACACGTTAGTTTTGGTGATGCATTTTCTTTTGAATTTAGCAGATGGCAGTTGTGGTCCCCTACTTAATTAGCGGTAATTAATGTATGAGGAATAAAATGGAATATTGTTATAGGGGGACAGCTAGGCGCTCCCTTATCATTATTAATTCTCATACAATTCAGTTCATAGTTTCTTTTTTCTCTGAAAATAGTTTAAGTCTAACTAGGCTTTTATGGAAAAAATCCCAATACTATTATCTTGTCAAATTAAGTACATCTCAGAAATGAGAATCCTTCGCTTAATTAGCATAGTAATCTACATTTTTTTTTATTTATTTCAAAAAATTAGTTCTTAAAGATCAAACCACCCAACATCGTTAATATCCACAAAAGATTTATCAAAAGGCAACCTTAAAAAAAAAAAAAAAAGGGCTGTTTCTTCCTTTTCGTACTTATTTCTCTCTATTGCAACAATAGCCAAATAACCGAAATATTGAGAAAATTAAGAAACTCTGACTAATTAATTAGAGACTCTGTATCAACAAGTCAGTCAACTAGACATTATCCACGGGAGAATTAATCAGTGCACTAAATGATAGCAATTGAGGTCCCTACTTAATTAGGTGATGACTTTAATTTGCCATCATATTCACATGCATGTATGTGGGCTCAGAAAAGCCGAATTAGCTGACATTTACAGGTGACATAATTGGATGCACGTCGGCTTCTACCTGAGAGATAATATTTAGGGCCTGTTCGGCTGCCATTGTTTCCGTGGGAAAAAAAAAAAATTCACTCGTGAATTTTTTTTTCCCATACGCACAGTGTTTCGACATTCATATTGGATCCGAACCGTCTGGCAGCCGAACAAGTCCTTAATTCCAGGTGACATCTCATGTGCATACAAAGTTCGTACATATATATATGACACATCTGATTCATGGCATATAGTGATATAGCCCATTTTTTATCAGATGACTAGCTATAGATTGCTGTATAGGCTCACATATTAATGATATACAAAAGTAGATTTAAACATATTAATTTCGTATAAATATGACACATGTGATTCATGGCATATAGTGAGCCTATACAGCAATTAATTAGCCCAGGTATAAGCTGGAGCATTGCACGAAGTTATAATAACTTGAGCATTGCACGAAGTTAAAATAACATTGTCAATATCTTATTCACAATGTGTTTTTATCTCCTCTTTGATCTTCTATGGTCAATTTATGACTAAATTACAAAAATAGTTCAGAATTTGATCAGCATCCTCTGCTTTTTACTCGACACATATTTTTATCCATGGATTTCGCGGCATAAGATCGTGTAAAGAAACTTAAATCGGACAAATTCAGAGAAATTAGAAAAAAAAATTTACGGTAATTTATTCACAGGAGTTGATTGAAGGATCGTTCAGTCAATCATTCAACTAAATAATTTACATGACAAGTTTGCTATAAGAGCTAATGGTAGATTGGGATTTCTTGGTTAAAGTTCTGGAAGGTCTCGGATTTCCATCAAAATGGATTCAATGGATGATGAACTGTGTATTGAAAGGAAGCTCGCAAATAATCATTAATGGACTGCTAGGCAAGAAGATACAATTAAAAAGAGGAGTTCGTCAAGGGGATCCGTTATCTCCTCTTTTGTTTATATTGGCAATGGACTTCATTCCAAGATGGATGGCAAAACTGGTGCAAAGTGGGGATTGGCAATTACCATTTTTACAAATGAGACCTTGTTTGTTGTATGCGGATGACTCCTTATTTTTCATGAAACCCGAAGTGAGACAGGCTCAAGCTATGAAGATTTTACTTACGGTTTTCAAAAGTATTTCGGGCTTGGCAGTGAACATGGAGAAATCGGAACTACTACTATCTTCAGATAATATTCAGCTTTTACAACAATTGACTGATGTGTTGGGATGTAAAAGAGGAAGTTTTCCATTCAGTTACCTTGGATTGCCTTGATCAGACAAAGCACTTCCTAAAACAGCTTACATACCCCTATTACAAAAAATAAACAACAGACTTCAAGGATGGGCTCCAAGGCAACTGTCAATAGCGGGGAGACTGGTTTTGATTAATGCAGTCTTGTCTTCCATCCCAACTTACTTTATGTCGGTTTTCAAGTTGCCGATTTGGGTCATACAAGAAATAGACAAGACAAGAAGAACATTCCTTTGGAAGAGAAATTCTAGTGAGGGATGAGGAATACCATTGGCAAATTGGGATCTTGTTTGTACACCAAAAAGATTTGGAGGCCTGGGTGTAATTGATTTAAAAGTCTTTAACGAGGCGTTGCTCGCAAAATGGTACTGGTATTGGATAAAACCTGAAGACAGGCTCTGGAAATCACTATTTCTGACTTTCTTTCAAATGGACAGACCAAGTGACTTGCCGGATTGCAAGTTTTTTAAACAAACTCTCAAATCAATACAGAGCTTTTCTGAGTGCTTTATGAGAAGAGTCGTAGGGGATGGTACAACGATTAAATTCTGGGAACATAAATGGGGACATGGCTTTCTTTATAGAGAATTCCCACTATTATACGAAGAAGCACTTGACAGAAATGTGTCGGTACAACAAGCACTCCAACAAAATTTCTCACAACTCTTGGCAATTGCTGGACCGGTATAGCAATCACCGATCTTCACACAATACCAGCAGCTAAAGAACTTAATGGCAAACCAATCTCCATTAACAACAGCAAAAGACAAAGTCGAATGGACGTTGACGAACACAAAGGAATTTTCGGTTAAATCCATGTATCAAAGATTGAAAGAGGAATCCAGAACCACAGTGATAATTCATAAGATCTGGAAAATGAAGATACCTCCGAGAATCAAAATTTTTGGTTGGTTATCATATCACGAGAAAATACTGACGGCTGAGAATTTGCAAAGGAGAGGGTGGAATCTTTCAAGTATGTGTGTGCTATGCAGAGCAAATGCTGTACAATTCGACATCTGTTTTTTGAATGTACATTCTCATTGGAAGTCTACGCAGCCCTTACTGGTACGTTTCAACTGCCTACTAGAAATTGGAGAAGGAAGCTGCAAGAAAAGGAAGCGCATCAATGGATTGTACAAAATGAAGGCGACAGTAAATCGAAGGAGGTACTACTGTTGGCTATGTTCATTTGCTGGAGGGAACGATGTACTCGTATTTTCAGAGAGAAGAGCAAGGAGATACACAAACTTGTAGCGGAAGTTCAAGAACAGTGGAACTTTCTCCACTGACAAGAAGAGTTTTACATTTTTGCATTTTAAACCCTGAAATTTTACATTTTTCTGTCCAAGCTTTTGTTTTCTTTTTTCCTTTTCTTTTCTTCATATTCAACCTGGTTGAATAACATTCTGTTTTGTATTAGGTTTCATATGGAAACCTTTTTACTTCAATAAAACAAATAAGGACAAGATCCTTATTTTTACTCAAAAAAACAGAGTTAATGGTAGACTTTCTGCAGAAAAAAAGAAACATTCAATTCTAAAATTATATTTTTATTGTCCTTATATGAATTGTATATTCATATAATCACTCAATGAAATTCCAAAAGTTGTACAGGAATTAATGGACTAGCGAACTGATTCTACTACTTTCTTTTTTAATTATTTGTTAGCTGAATTTAATCTGAAATGAAAAATTATTGAACTATTAAATTTGAATAGATTAATATAAATTATTAATTATTGTATTTACTTGCATATTATTATTGACTTGAACTCACCTTTATATTTAATTTTTGGAAGTAGAATTCTTTTTATTATCTATTATACTTTAAAAAGATATCTCTATCAACATTTAATTTCACAGTCACATATCAAAGTCATTTTTTATTATTTAATCAAGAAAAATTAGCTGGCGGCTGCTTTCATTAGTGGGCCCCGATTATCTGGCGGCTTACTACCGCACACAGGACACGAGATGACCATTGAGTCAAGTATAGAAAAATAAAAAGTACAAGTATATCAAGATTTTTATCAGAAAAGACTCCGACTCAAGTCAATGGTTCTAACAAGTACCAACCCTAAAAAGGATTTGTTATTTTTTTTTTTTCAAACTTTGTTGTTGATAATTGAAGTTAAAACCGGTGTTGTAAATAACGGTATATGGTCGTCGGACGGACAGGGTACCATCAAGCGATTAATTAAAAATAATTGACCATAATCGGAAAATAATCAGTCGATTAATCGGAAAAATCTGTGACGGTTTAATCACTGCCAACGACTAATTGGCCGATTAGTCGGTCTAAACAGACGTTTTTTACAACACTGGTTAAAACAAAGTATATATTGAATTATTATAAATGTTTAATATATGATAATAACAAAATAAATGACGTAGTATTTGTTGTCTTTACAAACGATTTAGAGAGAGAGAGTTCAAGATTGTCTTAATCGAAATTTAAATGTTTTAGACTTAAATAACAACCTAGAGCAGAACTAAAATAACAACACCACATATATACAAGTCTTGATGCAAGATAAGTTCACACAAAAACAAATAAAATAAAAAGAGAAAAATAAAATAACACTCACACTTGTTAACGGAATTCGGATCTATTTCATAAAAATAAAAAGTGTTACAACTTAAGAATCGATTGTCCCTCTGAAGAAATTCAGCAAAGCATTGGAACAATTTATTTATATTGATAGACATTTAATAATGACGAATTTTAGGGACTAGAAACTATTTTAACAGTTTATAAAATTGTTGCTTAATTCAACAGATCATTGGCTTAGATGACTGTATTTTAAGCAAATCATTAGAAACGAAATAAACAATACAAATAATAATTTTAAGAAACCGTTATATACATAGCACTATCTTGAATAATGCTTAAAAAATAATCAGATTGTTAGCTATTCAATAAAATGCTAACTATTTTGAGCATTACTAACAATTTATCTTTAGTGAGAAAATTGATACTTATGCACTATTTGTGCGGAAAATTAATTTTTGACTAAGCTCTGGTTTTATGTTGAATTTTTAGCTTTTAATCTATCAAACATGGGATAATAACCTAAATTTACACATAGATCGTATTAAAAACAAACATATATATATATATATATATATATATATATAGAGAGAGAGAGAGAGAGAATGGCTAAAATACAAATGTTTGTTCCTGGGCTCAGGAACAAACGATTTGGTTCTCCGATTTTCAAAGTCCAAACAGTTGATCCAAACCGTTAGATATTCAATCTATATTAAAATGTGCTTGGAGACCAAATTTTACATTTTTTGAATTTTTTTTACTATTTATTAAGCCACTTTGAAAACCGCTGTTTTTATTAAATTTCTGCAGCATTGAAAAACAGCGGCTTTCAAACCAGCTTAATAAATAGTAAAAAAATTCCAAAAAATGTAAAATTTGGTCTCCAAGCACATTTTAATATAGATCGAATATCTAACGGTTCGGATCGACTGTTTGGACTTTGAAAATCGGAGAACCGAATCGTTTGTTCCTGAGCCCAGGAACAAACGTTTGTATATTAGCCATTCTCTCTCTCTCTCTCTCTCTCTATATATATATATATAGAGAGAGAGATAGAGAGAATGGCTAATATACAAACGTTTGTTCCTGGGCTCAGGAACAAACGATTCGGTTCTCCGATTTTCAAAGTCCAAACAGTCGATCCGAACCGTTAGATATTCGATCTATATTAAAATGTGCTTGGAGACCAAATTTTACATTTTTTGGAATATTTTTACTATTTATTAAGCTGGTTTGAAAACCACTGTTTTTCAATGATGCAGAAATTTAATAAAAACGGAAGTTTTCAAACCAGCTTAATAAATAGTAAAAAAATTCCAAAAAATGTAAAATTTGGTCTCTAAGCACATTTTAATATAGATTGAATATCTAACAGTTCGGATCGATTGTTTGGACTTTGAAAATCAGATAACCGAATCGTTTGTTCCTGAGCCCAGGAACAAACGTTTGTATATTATCCATTCTCTCTATATATATATATAGAGTAGAACTAGGGTGCTCCTAAGCTCACCAAGCCCTTCCGTGAGCGCGACTCTAAAACCTATCGAATTGACTTCAAACGACATTTCCAAACCGTTAGATGTTCAATCTATATTAAAATGTGCTTGGAGACCAAATTTTACATTTTTTGGAATTTTTTTACTATTTATTCAGATGGTTTGAAAATCGCTGTTTTTATTAAAATTATGCACCATTGGAAAACAGCGATTTTCAAACCATCTTAATAAATAGTAAAAAAAATTCAAAAAATGTAAAATTTGGTCTCCAAGCACATTTTAATATAGATTGAACATCTAACGGTTTGGAAATGTCATTTGAAGTCAATTCGATAGGTTTTAGAGTCGCGCTCACGAAGGGCTTGGTGAGCTTAGGAGCACCCTAGTTCTACTCTATATATATATATATATATATATATATATAAATCCAAACAACCGATCTGAACCGTTCAACTTTTTCTAAATATTGAAATGTGCTTGGAGACTAAATTTTACATTTTTTGGAATTTTTTTACTATTTATTAAGCCACTTTGAAATCGCTGATCCACTGTGAACAGTAAAAAACAGTAAAATTTCAGCGATTTTCAAAGTGGCTTAATAAATAGTAAAAAAATTCTAAAAAATGTAAAATTTGGTCTCCAAGCACATTTCAATATAGAGAACATGTTGAACGGTTCGGATCGGTTGTTTGAATTTTCAAACTGAAAATATGAGCGTGAAGTAAAAATGACATCTTATTCACAACTCACCATAGCCCAGCTCTATATATATATTTGACTGTTAATTTTTTTAACTCGTATCTTTTTGAAATTCTTTTTTTTTTTTCATTTTGTGCAATATGTATTGATTCATTTTCCAATCATAACTTTTGCAATTGTTAGTATTATTTGGTTTTTTTTGGAATTGTTAAATTAAGTTCCATTAGAACAACAGTATTGAATAAATAAAAAAATGTACTTATGTATTATATTAAGAGTGAGTCTATGGTACTATGCATAGCACGGATTGGTCCGTACTACGGATCAATATTTTCATTTTCAAAACTCTAACAGTCGATCCGAACCATTCAACATATTTCCATATGAGAATATACTTGTCGGCTAATTTTTTTATTTTTTAGAATTTTTTTACTATTTTTTAGATAGTTAGAAAATCACTGTTTTTGGATGGTCCAGAATTTTCAGATCAAGTGATTTTCTACCTATCTTAAAATATAGTAAAAAAAATTCAAAAAAATATAAAATTTAGTCTGCAAGTACATATTCATGTGGAGATCACGTTGAACGATTCGGATCGACCATTAAAATTTTTAAAATGAAAATATGACTTCGTAGTACGGACTAATCCGTGCTATGCATAGTACCATAGACTCACTCTTATATTAAGTATTAGCTTGTAAGTTGTAGCGATAACAACCTTAGAAGTTAAAAATATAAATATTGTAACTTTTATCCTATATTTTACGTTATAATAATTTCAATTATTACATTAAAAGCATCTTAAAATTATTTAATTAATCACTTATTAAACGCACGCAAAGTTCTTTAGCACCAACGGAAGAATAAACGGACAAGCATAGCTTAAATTATGTAATTTCGAACGATATTTCATAAATAAGTAAAAAAAGAAAAGAACCACCTGTCAGAAATTTTGTTTCCTTAGGTCGTAATCATATTTTTACTTTTAGGCAGAAACTGATATGGTGGGGTCCGTATGACAGTAAGAACAATGAGGGATTTATCAAAGTATTTTATTTTATGGCGTCTCGGGCCTATCAAGGCCCAGTAGATAGTATATGCCAACGGGCTTAATTCAAAGAAAAAAAAATAAAAAATAAAGAGGTGACGCAGCATCTAAATTAAAACCAGTATATATTCAGAGTTGGTTGTAATAAAAATATAAAATTTTGCTAGTTAAATTTGTATAAGTGTTGCGGTGGTTAGCGAGTAGGTTCATGTAAATATTCCTAAATTTTTTTATCCTTTATTCTAATATATATTTGTTAACGGCACCATAAAAAAAAAAAAAAATCTATCTTTCCCTTATTTCCCACAACAATTGATTTGGGATAATGCACAGTAACAAGTTTACTCTTTAACTATAATTAATTGCTAAATCATATTCTATAAACAAACGATAGAATTCAATGTTAAAAAAAATAAAATAGGCAATTGGTAAAATTAAGAATAAGTGTCCTAAACTCAGCAATTGTAACTTTTTTTTTATTTCAATAAATGATTATGTGATATTTGCCACCAGACAACAAAAAAGGAAAAAAAAAAAAAAGAAGCTTCAATTGACCTTAAAAAAAAAAAACTCTGGAGTCGGAGTTGTAATGTTGTCTTGGCAACATAAACAATCAATCAATTGGAACCAGTATATATATCTTCTAATACACAAAAATAGAACAATTAATCTCAGTATTATGCTATCATAACTCATAAGAGATCAGACTATATATAGCTACATAGTTATTATAGATCAGTTCCTCGTACACTGCTGCAGTACATGGTAGGTGTGACCACAAATTTGCAATTACAAATGCTATTCATATATATCGACTTAAATTAACAGCACTGATCATTTTTGAGAAAACTTAACAGCAAATTTAAGGATCACGGGAACTAACTACAGCACAATATTTTAGAAATTAAATTTTACCAAATTTAAAGAAATAAAGCAAAAACAATTGCTTAGTTTTTCAAGAGTAACCATTATAATACTTATAGTAGACGCACAAGGAAACGAAGTCAGTAATCTGAAACTTCTTAAAAAACTGAGTAACTGCAAATCAAAATAAATTTCGAATCTTATCAGAACATTCACAAACACAAATGAAGCACCAAAGCTAACACATTTAACATTGAACTTTCATATAGACAAAATGTACATTACACCTTAATACAAATCTAAATATACATACACAAACGACCTCTGATAGAGTGATATAAATGAGGTTATGAGAGTAACTATGTACATTCAGGTAAGGAATAGCTAGTTCTGTTTCACTTGCACAACCAATTTTAATACCGTTCCTCACCCCTCTTGTACAGTGGTATAAATAGTTCCCTGTGCTATATTAAACACGGGTATTAATTAGATGGGCAAGCCAGTTCATACCAGTACCAAGTACCAGATACTGTACGATAGCGGTAATGCTTTTGGTGCTGGTACTGGTACAATACCAGTACCAAACAAACAAACATATTTACATGTGAGGGCTTTGTTGCTCCCACCTAAGATCCTCAGAGTACTGCATCATGGCCACCCTTGGATCCCCATTGGCAGCTGATAAATAATACTCAGCTGTCCCATCATCAACATGTAAACTCCGTCTTACCGAATCAAGTATCTTTTTCTTTCTCCTTTCCATATCCGACATGCTATTGCCAGATTGACAGTCAGATGGATCGCTGGGACCCCCATCTAAGTACAGAACCGCTACTTCCCGTCTTGCATGCTTATCCAGCTCAATGTAGCATGTAGCACCTAAAAGGAGTTCTGGTTTGGTAATGGGAATTAAGAGACGCTCGCGAGAGTAGATGCCATGGTCACTCATCATGTTGTTTAGTCGTTTTATGTCGATTACCTGAAAAAAAATGCTATTAATTAGTAAGTATTGCTGAGCATCTTATTGGTAGTTTAAAGAAACATATATTCCTAGAACATTTTATTGTTCAGTAATCTCAGTAACTTTCATTGATGAACACATCCACAAATTACAAGTAATGATGTAAACCAAACTCTTCAAATGGAATCGAGAGCTCTAATTTAAGATCCATAATATTAATTCCTCTCCAACTCCAGCGGGCTTACTCCAATGTTGGATTGTCCATGTTGGTTGTATAGCATATTACACAAATTAACAAACAAAAAATTGAATTGGTAATATTCTAAAAGCAATAAAATCCCCCCTCCCCAAATGAGCACCTGTACTGAATACTTGAGAGCGAGTCCAGCGACAGTATCACCTCTGACAAGGCGGTGCGAGATAGCGAATCGAGTGAGCGAAGAGTATCGCCAGAAGGCAGTAGAGGAAGGGATTCCGACGACCCGTTTGACTCCCCACGGGCCTGCGAAGGCCCGCTCAAGCATGTCCCGGTCGGAGGCGACGGCGCGCCAGAGCCGACAGACGCAAGTGGATCGCGCCAGATCGCGTGGCGGTAGGCGCTCGAGGATTGACTGGAGAAGGTCGGCGGAGGAGAGCGCCTTGAAGTTGGAGTTCATGGGAGAGAGGATAAGGGAAGGTGGTGATGGCGGGGAAGCGTCGGGGCAGGAGAGCGGTGCAAAGAGATCGGTGTTTTCTTGTTGATCTTCTTTGCAACAGCACGCCATAGGATTTGGGGAAGTGGCCGAGATTGGGTCGAATGTATGGGGATCACGATCACGATCGGGTCAAAGAAATTTGTTCGGACTTTGGACTGTTCGTTGGTTTGTGTGGATGGATTGGGAGCCAATTCGTATTTGGGGAGGTGGCCGAGATTGGACGGTTCGTTGGTTCGTTGTTTAGATCCGTACTGTCCGATCAGAATCCGCACAAGGTGCCTCATATACCAAGTCTCCAACTTGGGCCGGCCAGGATCCAATTAAATTGGATTGCACATTGTTAGTATTGGATCAATGTTACCATATGCTAAATGCTGTGGTATTTTCTATGAAATTGGACCAGAGGTGGTAACTTTTAGCCACAGGCTTTTTCAGTTATTATTTTAAAAATGATAAAAATTTAACCAGCAGCAGTAAGTTGAAGATATCTAAAATTTTAATATTTTATCTATATTATAATCAGAAAATATCATACATAATTATATTTCCTCTATATTTAATAATAACTGAATTATTCCCTAACACAATTAGTAAATAGGGGGAATTTCAAGTATACCCCTCAAAAACTTCAAAATTACGTATTTAACCCTCTAAAGTTTGAAATTACGTATTTCTCCCTCTAAACTTCATAAACTCACAAATTTATCCATTTTATTGTCTTTTATATTAAAACTCATCTAAATTTATAAAATACTCATTTTACCCTTTATTAAAAAACATAAAACATTCATCATACTCAAATTTGAATCTAAAGGGTTCCTCTAGTGTCCGAAAGGCTTTCAGATCCGTACATACTAGATCAGCACAAATCGAAGCGAACACGCACGAATATTGAAGCGACGTGCACTACTCTTAATGCGATGCGCGCGGATCAAATTGCTTCAAAATCCATGCACACTAGATCAGCACAAATCTTAAAGCGAACACACGTATATTGAAGCTACACGCATAGATCTTAATGTGATGCGCACGAATCAGACAGTAGAGGAACCCTTCATATTTAAATTTGAGTCCGATGGGGTTTTGATGCTTTAATAAAGGGTAAAATGGGTATTTTATAAATATAGAATGAGTTTTAATAAAAAAGACAATAAAATGGGTAAATTTATGAGTTTTTGAAGTTTAGAGGGGCAATACATAATTTTAACGTTTAGAGGGGAAAATATTTAATTTTGAAGTTTTTGAGGGGTATACGTGAAATTCCCCCTAGCAAAATAACTACATAATAAAACAAACACCTATCAAAACCATGACTGCCTAGAACATTGTTTTTATGATTTTTCTCTAACATGACTTCCTATCTTTGAAACTTAGCTTGCTACACCTACAATTATTTTAAGACCACCAAATACTATTGTTATAGAACAAGCCCTAACAGAAGCGAGGGAAAGAGAACAAATCATATAGAACTTCAAAGGAGAAAATATCATAGCATATATAACCAGCCACAAAAAAAATATGTTAATTCATTTTGGAAAGAGAACATATCATACAAAAACTAGGCAAAAGAATGGAAGGGAGACAAGGAGATGTAAATGGCTGGAAACAAGATAACTTCCTAACATTAGCACATAAGCGAACCATTAATTCAAGTAAACAGCCAACTAATCACATTATCCAAATGCTTCATAACAGCACAATCAGAAGTTCAAATCGCATCACACAATGCAGCAGAACAATGCAACAGTTAAATATCCCCTAAGAAATTTACATTTTCTTAAAAAGTAATTTCACTAATAGTCTAAAAATGTTGAGACCAATCTCAAAAAATTATACAGCCTCAACTAACCTAAGCCTCTCCTCTCTCCCTTCTTTCATCCTGCTCTGCTCAGCCAATAGTGACTGGAGATCGCTGCCATTAGCCAAGCTATTAAACTCCACTGATCTCGACGGGTTGGTCGGATATTTCCTCTGACAGAAGGTCATCAGCCTCTTGACTGATTGTAGATATTTGCGCGTTGTTTCATCATTCATGATGTGGGCCACACTATTGGTGCATATCTTTTCACGCGCTGACCGCTCGTGGATGCCAACCATGGTAACACCAATTGGCCACGGCGAGTTGCCTATTGCAAGTCTTATGTAGTGGTCCATGGCTGACAGGTAGTCACGTCTCACACAACAGTTTACAACATTTAGAAGAGCTCCTCTCACATCATCAGGTAGAGCCTGGATATTGCAAGAGTTCACTTTTTTTATTGATGGAAATATATAGAGATAGAGAGGAAAAAGATAAAGAAAGAGACCATACATAGGAATGGAAATGCATGACTTAATGGGTATCAAGCTCTATAAAAGGCAGACTTTGGGTATCAAGCTCTATAAAAGACAAGCTTATGTTTTTTTAAACCATGTAAATATTGATAGGCAGACTTTGAAGTGTATGCTCCCAACATGTAATTAGTTAATTAGGAATTTACCATAATTGCTTTTTACCGACATCATCACATAATCTGAGCATGAAATTGGTTGTTGTAAGCTCATCGTGTCGCCCACCTATTAGTCATGGGCAAAACAAATTCATCAAAGAAACATATCTCATTTTTATTCACTGCTTATTGTAGTTATTGGGTTACAAAAGAAGGCAGCTAGGAAAGCTGCAAATAGATGGACTTCCTAAAGAATATAATAAAAGATATATCGGTTGCCAGTATTTTCCATTTCATTTACATGTAATAATCATCTTTTTCATTTAACCAATAAATAAACACATACCTTTTTCTTGCACATCTTGAAAAGCGGATCCAAATACCGTGCGCACTGTTTGTATGTAGCAACAACTGACTTGCCCTTAGCAGTCCTCCTCTCGGTCTCTGGCATCTCTTCTACCTCTTTTCCCCATTCATCCAACAACCTGATCCAGTAACATACATACAATTTATAAGAAATCAGAAAATGGTTATCTCCTAGTTAGAACCATAGTTACAAGGCCATTTGTAGTCCTTTTTATGTCATGCTTAATTGCTATGACATGTGCTAAATGCCCACACCATAATCATACTCTTATATAATTGGATCAGGGAAACATTACTATATACAATTGCCATTTTTTCTTTTTTCTTTTTTGAAAGAAAGATGAAGGTCAAGCCTCCAAATTCTTACAATGACCACTTTTAATTGATGACCGAAACAATCTGGCGCTCTGTACTTCACATTGCAAAACCAAGCATCTAATTAACACTTAACAGTCAAATTTATAGTACACAGACATCTAAGACCAACCCATATACCATTTAGACCCAAATTATACACCGACTAGGAACAAGCCTGGAGTAATTGTCAACAAACCTTTTAAAGAACACCTTAATCTTGTCTTCATCGCACAAATCTTCAAAAGGGACTTCTTTATTCATCTCCTCATTAGCACCTTCACCCGAATTCCTGATAGCAGCTTTCTGCCTTTTTCGCAACTCATATATATCTCTAAGAAAATCATTGGTCTGACCATCACCAATTTCTTCAGCATCAATTTCCAATGCACCTGACTCAATAACCGACTGTAATCGCTTAAACCTTGCTATGTCATCCTCTCCAAAGAGAGTAACAGGTTGTTTTAGAATCCTCAATTGACGAATAACCTCGTCTCGTGGCAGTGTCGGATCCTCTTTTGCAGATTGGGTATGAGTGTTGGTATTGGGTTGGGGCGTGGAAGGAGTAGGTGTAGGGGAAGTTGATTTCTTGGATTGGGCTTGCTGGAACATCTTTTCTCGGAGTTTCTGGATTTCGAGATGGTGGATCTCTGATTGGCGGAGGGCCTTGCGGCCGGAGAACTCCGATTCAAGGAATCGGCGTTTGCGCTGGAGCTCTTGCTTGAGAAGATCCATGAGTGCTTCACTTGGTAATTGGGATTGAATGAGTGATTGCTGGGGTTTTAATGAGACGATGGAACTCGAAGGAGAGTTCTAGAGCATACCCGAATAACGGAATTCTCTTCCTCTGAGCTAACTCAAATTTTGCGGTTAGATCTGGATTGTCTGATTTGTTAAAGGGTCCTGTGCATTAGGGAATTTTTTATCAATAGAAATTATTAAATATAGATGTACGAAAACAGAAAGAGTACCTCATTTCCAACAAATATAGAAAGATCTGACTCAATGGTCCAGATCCATCAATAATCTGATTTTCTGTGGCCTGATTTTCTGTACCGAGAGAATTCAACTGTTGAGAGGGCTGCTAATGTACCTGATTTTCTGTGGCCCTCTCTAGCAAAACACTAATGTAACCTGATTTTCTGTGGCATCTGGACCATTGAGACCATTGAGAAAATCAAGTTATTGATGTCACAGAAAATTAGATTATTGATGGATGTCACAGAAAATCAGGTTATTGATGGATCTGGACCATTGAGACCGATCCATAAACTTGGATCGGACTCATTGAGTCAGATCTTTCTATATTTGTTGGAAATGAGGTACTCTTTCTATTTCCGTACATCTGTTTTTAATAATTTCTATAGATAAAAAATTTCCTGTGCATTACAGTCGTGGGTCCCGATTCTGATCGGACGGTCCACAGATAAACTCAAACAATACGTTAAAGCAGAGGATGCGAGTCAGAATAACGGGCAGTAAAAGTTTATCGGAATATCTCCATTTTGTCATTTGTTGGATATCGCCAGATCTCAATTCTCTCGGTTGCAAATAGCCTTCTAATAATTAGTAGTTTTGGTAGTGCATGGGTCTGGATCCGGTTCTTAAACGAAACAGCAGAAGATTTACTAAATTCTATCTAAGGTTTTTTTTTTTTTTTTTTTTTTTGTAATTTGAATACAGACTTGATTTGTGTAGGGATGTAAAAAAAAATTGTTTTTAATTACTGCTATTAAAAAAAATTGTAAGTTAATTACTGGTATTGATGTAATTAGCAGGTGAGGCAATAACAGAATTAGTTAGTGGCATAAATGTAATTAGCAAGTGATTAGAGATTAGTTAGAAGACTAAGCTGCTGGGTTTAAATAGAGATGTATTACTAATTGTACTGTTAATCCTAGCAAAAGGTTTAATATCAGATTCTTGTGCAACTGGATGTACTCCATGATTAATTCATTGCTTTGTAACTATATGCAATTTTTGTGTGATTGCAGTGGGTCTGACGAGGGTCAGTTTATATCAAATGTTGAATTCATATGGCCAATGATGATGATTGGCTCTTCTGCATGGACCGACCCGTGGAACCGGGAATTGAGCACGGGTTTGGATTGACTGAACCAAACTCAACTCGTGGAACCCGATCCGTGCTAACTCCCGGATCCGTGCCAATCCGGATCCGTGTCAACCCATGGACCGGGTTGTAGGGTTTCGGGTAGGTTATTAGTGCAATAATTCGATTCAATTCATGATTTGTTCACTACCCGAAAACCAGAATCCATGTATAAAACTAATTCCAAGATTAATAAAGAATTTACCACTAGACGCGCAGCGGATATCTTCGTCTAGTCGTAGAAGCAATCACCCTTCTCTGTTCCTTCTTCCTGTCAGATGTACGCACCAGCGATAGCAGATGCGTCTCTATCAGTATCCACACGAACAAATTGATAAACTTTCGTCAGTTGATGTACTAGCATCACACAAACAGCCCCTTCGAAATTCTCTTTTTCCTCTCTCTTAAGGTCTGGTGGATATGTGTGTAACAGAACCAACACAAACTTGATCTGATGTACTCATATATATAAGCAGAGATGTCAGTTCGCACTTATTCATTGCACCACTTGGTTGCACCTATCCAAACATACACCAGATGGGCTGCATCTATTCAGATCTTTAGAGATAATGTTAGCATAATTTCGGCCCATATTGTATTAAACCCAATATGGTTTAATCCATATTTAATTTCAGTAATTAACTATTAATTATGGCCCAAAATTTTATGGCATGTAGGACACTTCTAACACGGGTGGGTTTGAACCTTACTGGATCAGACTGGACCGCTCAAGTTTTCAAACCCCTAATTGGAGATACAAATTCATGATGGTATCGGATGCAGATAATTATTCAGATCTGGTTCCATATCTAAATTCATCATTTTTCAGATTTGGATCAGGAATTGAATAATATCCGATCCGTTTACACCCCTAGCAATGGACATATGCAGTGTGCTACAAATGAACTTAATTTGTTTGTATTTCTACATAAGTTTGATCTAAACCGTATGAACATACATGAATCATACATTTGAACAAATATTTAGTAACAATCCATGTGAGTGTCATTTTTAATTATTGTATTATTTTTTTGAGTTGTAGGCGATTTTGTACTGTGATAAAAAGAGTTTTTGATAGAAACGAAGAAGGGACCGACATTTTTATTAATATCCAAAGTTAATTACAAATTAATTATTATATCCACGATTTTTGATATTTGTCAAAAATGTCCAAACCGGTCAAAAATGTCCAAACCTGTCATAAAATCGCCGGTTTTCTTTTTTTTTTTTTCTTTTTTTTTTTTTTATATAGAGACACTATGAAAAATAATGAAAAACTCTGAAAATTCAAATTTTTTGTTTAAATTATTTGTTAGATTACTTCTTTTGATTTGTAATTACCATATTTATACTAGTACACTAGATTACTTGAAATTATGTTGAATTACACTATATTACATTAATTACACTAAATTATGTTAAATTACGCTAAAATACGGTAAATTCCGGTAAATTACTATGTGTCTTCATAGTGATGTATAATTAGAAAATATTTTTGTTTTTCTTTTATCTTCATAGTGATTTATAATTAGAAACTATTTTTTTAAGAGACACTATGAAGAGCAAGATAATGAAATCTAACACTAGAAAATTAAATTTTTTTGTTTAAATTATTTGTTAGATTACTTTTTTTGATGTATAATTAGCATATTTATACTAAAATACGCTAAATTACTTGAACTTATGTTGAATTACACTATATTACATTAAATTACGTTAATTTACATTACATTACACTAAAATACGGTTAATTACGCTAAATTACATATGAATAGGGACGATATCTTCACTGAAAAGGCGAAAAATAACGACGAAACTTCAAACGGTCATAAAACGGCGCTCGAGTGTCCGATTTCAGCAAATGACCACTTTTCAGAAATCTTGCGAAAATACACATGCGTCCGTGCCCACAATGATGGATTTTAAAATTCAGAATTGTCAAAAAACAAAGGAAAGAGTCTCAAAACTTGAGTTGAAGTTTCCGATTAAGATTTTCATTTCTATTATTCAATCTAAGTAGCTCAGTAAATTAGTTACATAATGAACTTGTAGAATACCAATTTTTACCATTTCCAGAAATTTTTACTATTTTTTACGATTCATGAAAGATGGCACAAAATCGGTCTACTTTAGCGTAATATTGCGTAGTTTAGCGTAATTTACAACATTTTTATCAATTAGCGAAGTTATTATAATTTAGTGTAATTTAACGTAATTTATTGTAATATAGTGTAATTCAACATAATTTCAAGTAATATAGTGTATTTTAGTATAAATATGCTAATTATAAATCAAAAGAAGTAATCTAACAAATAATTTAAACAAAAAATTTGAATTTTCAGTGTTAGATTTCATTATCTTGCTCTTCATAATGTCTCTAAAAAAAAAAAGAGAAAACCGGCCATTTTATGGCCGGTTTGAACATTTTTGGCAAAAGTCGGGAATCGTGAGTATAATAATTAATTTGTAATTAACTTTGGATATTAATAAAAATGTCGGAAGAAGGGATGCATATATACGGGGTGTTTAAAATTCAATTGTTGTATTCTTTTGATCTAAAAATTAATTAAATAATGTTTTAATTTGTGTGTAAAGTATTGAGTAATTATATTGTCCCCTGCTGTTTGGTTCCCGAAACGTCTCCCTGATGATAACTAACTGTGTTAATCATTAATTAACGACTTTAACCAACAGTTAGTGGTTCCCGTCTAACTGTCAATACCCACTGGCGGGACCACTATTATGATACTTGCTCGATTAGGTATGAATACTTGTGCGACAGACAACTCGAAAGTATGTCATCATGGATCTCATTTGAAAGAAAAAAAATGTGTAGAAGATGTTCGTGGTTTTAATTTACAAAATTCCTTAGAAATATTGGTTAGATTGAACGGAGAAAAAAAAAACCACCTCTAAAAACGTGTAAAAGATGAGTAAGTGATGTGTCCAGTTTTTTTTTTAAATACTTGATATATTAGGTATGAATACTTGATGTATTATATATAAATACTTTATATCTTAGGTATGAATACTTGATATTTTAGATTCGCAAAATTTCTCACAGATCGTTAGAAATATAGGCGAGATTGAATGGAAAAAAAATCCACCTCTAAAAACGTGTAAAAGATGAGTGTGTGATAAGAGAAATAAAAAAAAGTTTATACTGTTCAATTTTTTTAGAAATATTTGGTATCTTAGGTATGAATATTTGTTCGACAAGGTATGAATACTTACACGGCGATGTATGAAATACTTTCTCGACGAGATATGAATACTTACATTACGAGTTATGGATACTTGAACGATGAAAAACCCAGAAGTACTTCATTATGGATCTCATTTGAAAGAGAAAATTACGTAGAAGATGTCCGTAGTTTTAGATTTGCAAAATTACTCACAGATCGTCAGAAATATTAACGAGATTAGACGGAAAAAAAAATCCACTTCTAAAAATGTGTAAAAGATGAGTGTGTAATTAGAGAGAAAAGAAAGTTTATGTCCAGTTTTTTTTTTTTTTTAATACTTGATGTCTTAGGTATGAATACTTAATATATTATATGATAATACTTGCACGCATAAGTATCCATACGTACGCGCGCCAGTTGTAAATTTTTTCAATCATAAACTGTCCCTCAAGTAATTAATGTAGTTAGTGGTCCCATCATACTTTACACATCAGTTAATCAGGGGGGGACGTTTAAGGGACAGAATGGGAGGACTGTTAGTCGATCCCTAAAGTATTTAATAAAGAATAATTATTTAGTACCTGCGCTACAGTACCCACACTGTACCCGCACTTCCATAACTGTTAGGTTGCGGTCCCCACAATGTTATTGGACCTTCCATTTTGAATTTCAAATGTTCCTTTCTCTCCGTTTTTTTTCTTTTTCGAAGGCTTCGGCAATTTTGAGGAGATTTTAGGTCGATTTCCAGGCGATTTTGAGGCAATTTTGAAACTGGAAGCGATTTCGTGTGGTTCTCACAAGTTTAATCGGTGATTTTGAAATGTGATCAGCTAGATTAATATTGTTTCTTTTCGATTTTGTTTTTGTTCTGGTGAATTAATAATGATATATCGTTTCGTTTCTATTCCATATACACAATCGTGTTTCAGTGTTGCTGGATTTTGAGATGTTTGTGACAATTTAATTTGCGAAGATGATGTAATTGTCTATTAAATGTTCAGAAATAAATACTTGGTAGTTCAGATATAAGTACTTGATGTGTTCAGATATAAATACTTGGTAGTTTAGATATAAATACTTGATGTGTTCAGAAATAAATACTTTATGTGTTCTGATATAAATACTTGGTAGTTTAGATATAAATACTTGATGTGTTCAGAAATAAATACTTGATGTGTTCACATATAAATACTTGGTTGTTCAGATATAAATACTTGATGTGTTTAGATATAAATACTTGATCTGTTCAGATATAAATACTTGATCTGTTCAGATATAAATACTTGATCTGTTCAAATACAAAATTCATTTTAATAAAGTGGCAGTTACATTTTAAAGTTTAAAAAAATTAATAACAACCAATTATTAAAAATAACGTTATATGGTTTAAATTATTTATTTGAAAAATATATAATAAACTTCCGTTGGGCCGATTATTATATATGAATTCATATAAAACCATAGATAATACTAATAGGTTACAATTAGTGCAACATATATACATATTGTTTTTTGTACACATGCAATCCCATGTGATCTATAATAACATATACTCCTCAAGATCTAATACAATGTTGTATAAAAGTTATGTCCTTACCACTTAGTAACCATGTGATCAAGGTTTGACCCAATTTTCGTTGGGCTCATGTTGCCAAAACTCTTGGTTATGATCTAGTTTGGACCAAAATTTCATACAAATAGTTGTATTATATCCAACATATAAAAAGTGAGTGCCTATGTGATCCATGACATGATGCCTCTTGGTTAAATGTCTCCAACATTTCAACTCAAATATTTTTTTAAGATTCTTATTCATCCAACGTAATATATAAATACTTTAGTTCGTAAGTATAAATATCACACCCTTATAGTTATAAATATTTTATTTCGGTAAGTATAAATACCACAAGAATAGAGATATAAATATTACCGCACATAAGCTAAGTCAACATTTTTTTGTCAACATTTTTTGTTGACAATTTTAGTGGTCCCCACATGCCGTTTGAGCGGTCCCCAAATGCGGGTACGAAGCGAGAATTTTTCAAGAAAAAGTGCGGGTACGGTTATTTTAGGAAAATTCATGTATCGTATATATAGTTAAATGTATAGATATAAATACTTGTCGTGTTTGAGATATATACTTCACAATGTTACTATTAATATTAGTAAAACCAAATTACAGTTTTGAAAATGGTTACCCACTAACAGTTATGGCAGTTTAGGTGCGGATACAGTGCGAGTACTCAACTGCGGGTACTCATATCAGCTTCCTTTAATAAATCAAGTAAATTACGGACTTAGTGCAGTGGAGAGTGTCTCGTTATAGCATTTAAATTTTTTTGAAGTATATTCTTTAATTATAAAAAAAAACAATTCAGGCAATATCGTTCACTACCCTACCTTATATATCTAATTAATGTGACTGACGCGTAATCCTTATCCTTCCGTTTTTATATCAATTCAGATAAATACAGATTATTATTCCTTGTGGCTATCGCACTAGTTATTAGTGTAGATCTACTAGATGTTCCGTGGAGCCGGACCGAACCGTGGGATCGGACCGACCTGTGGACCCGTAGACCCGTGAAACAGGGGGGTTGAGCACGGGTTTGGGTTGACCGAACCAAATCCAACCCGTGAAATCCGACCCGTGCCAACTCCCGGACCCATGCCAATCTGGGTCCGTGTCAACCCGTGGACCGGACGGGTTTGGACTGGACCGTATCATGACATTTTGTACTAAATTATATAAAGAAATAAATATAAATATAAAAAAATTAAATTAAATGGGATCAATTGACGGCATTGAATCAAAGTAGATCCGCATCTGAGCACCAATACATACTATTATATTATCTGTTATAGCTTAACAATATTTTAGTTTTTATTTTCAATGCTTCTGATTGTTTTTTATAGTTAACAAAAGTTTAAAGACTAACTTAATTCATTATTTTATGTTTACTGCTGATTTGGAGTAAGTAATTAATGTCCAGTGATTAGTTTGTTTTCTTTTTTTTCCAAAAATTACAGAAACAAATATCTGCACGCTATTAATAATTCGTTTATTTAAAAAAGCACGTTTATGTTAAGCGATTGCTGACACGGAATCAATAGTCATTTTATTATCACTCTTAGTTTATTTTATATAATAATTTATCATATTCCACTGTTCCTATCCGTTACAGGTCATCATCAGGTCATGCGTGTTTCCTGTTTTTTCAAAGGATTCATATCCTCTCCGTTTTCGTTGAGCACCAGATTTCCTCCGTTGTTGGGTTCCTAATACTGCCACGACATTATTAGTAAGTACAGTTTTAATGTGTTATTACTAAATCTCGTGCTTTGCTTTGCTAATGATATGAAGGCATTTGGTTTTTAAGACAAAATTGCAATAAATTATTGATTTTTAATGCAATCTTTTAATAGCTTATAATTAGGTTGCGTCATCAATGACAAAATTTACTTTGAAAAATTAAAATGAATTCTTCTTTATATTTGATAGAGATAGCATAGCTTTGACCAAAGTCAAAGGTTGTTTTCCTTGAATTGTTACATGTACAGGAGGGGCTTTATATAGCCTAACAGAATTGTTACATGTACATGTACAGCAGCTAATCAATGCTGTAACAAACTAGGCTAACAAACTTATCTAACAAGATTTCCTAACAGAATTGCTAACAATCTTTGACTTTGGTCAAAGCTATGTTATCTCTATCAATATTTTACAATTCAAATTGAATTCTTCTTGATTATATTTTACTCTTGTCTCTATCCCAGCAATTAAAATTAGTTTCTAAACTGCTGATGGAGAAAGTTTAGAAATAAATCAAGTTAATTTCTAATTCCCTACATCGGTGCAATCACTTCAAATTTCTTTACACGTCCCCCACAGCGATATTTCTTTTTTATTTTTGCTGACCCCCTCCCTCTGTTGGCTTCTTCACAAAGCACACGAGTGACCTTTTTTTCTTCCATGTCTTTTCTTCACAGCTATGACTTCTAATAATTTATCAAATTAGAAATACGAATTATAATTATGAAGGTTAAATATTAACTTTCATACGAACATGCTTATATTACATAAAAGTTACAACATGTATGCATATTATTAGCAGAAAAAGGAGGAATTTTGAATCCAATTTCCTCTACCTAGATCTGCCAGTGCAAAACAGAATAGGCATAACAGTGGACTCCTGGAGAGAACCAGTACAGTTCAAAACTGGAGAGGAAATAACAAGAGAACTGTTTCAAGTTTTCAACCCAACACAACACGCTACATCAAGGACAATACAGAGGAAATAGACGCGTTATAAATAAAAAAAGAAATATGATCCACCACCAAATATCAACATTGTGACAACTGACAAGTTCCTCTCTCTTTCAATCCATCTCTTTATATACCCCCACAACCAGACCCATTTCCCTTTCTCGTTTTTTCTTTGCCTGAAACCGTGAACGTAGTGCTCTTTGATCCTCGTTCTCTCTCTTTCTTTCTTTCTTTCTAAGCTGTGTTATTATCACTAATGGCGCTTCAGTTTCAAGGCCTTAAATCTCCGTTTGACTGTATTCTTTTTGGTAAGTTATTTTCCTTCAAATATATATAATTCTTTGATCAAATTTTATTCAGTACCAGTATCAAGGATTTATCTAATTAAATGTTGCTTATTTGAACACTGGAACAGATCTTGATGACACTCTGTATCCAGCAGAAACTGGTATTTCACATGCCACCAAGAAAAACATTGATGGTATTTATCTTACCTCAACTACTAGTAATTAAACCACGATAATTTTTCTACTTAATTTGCTTAACTTTAGTTTGATCTTCTACTTTTAAACTAATTTTCAGAGTTCCTTGCAATTAAATGCGATATATCAGCAGAGAGAGCTAGCTCTCTTCGGGTAGAACTCTTTCGCAAGTATGGGAGCTCACTGGCTGGCTTAATTGTACGTACATGTCTTAACCAGAATACGATAAATTAATTTACTCAACTGATTAGGAATTATTTTTCATTTGTGGTTATTAGGCACTTGGTTATGATGTGCACCCTGATGAGTATCACAGGTTAGTAGAAGCTAGAACTTATCGAGCAATCAATTAAATTTTTAAGACTGGATCTTTAATAAACAACTTTTGATTGCAGCTATGTGCATGGGCGGTTGCCATATCATCGGATTGCATCAGACCCACGTCTGGAACAACTACTAGATAGCATCCCACAACCAAAAATTGTAAGTTTTTGGAGTTTTTTCATACAGATGCTCAAATATTCAGTGATTAATACCAGCAACAATAAGTGATTGATACTGGTACCAGCATTAGATGGCTGATACCAGTAATGCAATTATCCCCAAGAATATGACAAACTATCGAGTACAATAGAAGAACATAATTAAAAACATGGGCAACCTACCGGTAATCTTCAACCTATCTTTCTTGAAGAACGAAGTGACAACAAAGGGTAGTTTTGGTATTTTCAAACATAATATGTGAGAAACTATAAACATTGATGTTTTCTAATATTCCATAGTCATTGTTTTTTTTATGGTACCATGTTAACCCTTCTCATCTAATTCATTAATGAGCAAAAATGTCTAAATCCAATAATTGTGTGATTTCTTTCAGCTGTTCACTAATTCTGATAGGCAGCATGTCACCAGAGCATTAGCCAGACTTGGCATTCAAGAGGCTTGCTTTGATCAAACAATATGCTTTGAGACTATGAATCCACATCTATTTGAGGAAACAAAAGATGCCATTTCTACTTCATCTGAGGTTGTTCTAAAACCATCTGCTAAGGCAGTTGAGTTAGCTGTGTGCATTGCTGGTTTTGATCCACAGAGGATGGTATGTTACAAAACTCCATTTATGAGGTCCCACTAAAATTTAGAGAAAATAAAGTACAATGCACCATAAAATGTATATTAACAAAAGAAGCAATAATTGCAGTACCAATATATAGTTTAAATACAAAAAAACAGGACAGTACTATTTGAATACAATTTATTCTATGAAGTTTAGTTTCAATTATAATATTTGGTTTCAATTTAATTCATTCAGCTATTGGGCAATAGCTATTGCTAGCTATTCTGAACAGGAATTGACATTACATCCTTTTTATTTTCTTTCTTTGAGTCAGCTATTTCTAGATGATAGTGAGAGAAACATGGCCATGGGGAAAGCTGTGGGCTTAAAGACTGCTTTGGTAATTTTTTTTATTATCAAATATTCGGTTTTAATCTTCCTAAGATAAGTGACTTTAGTTATTCATGTTTCATCAGCTTTTCTCAAGCTGAACCTTCTAGAAAACTATTATACCTAAAAACCATATAAGGCCACACATATAAAATAGTTAAATGTCAATACATGAAACATCATTCTGAAATCGATGTTGATTCTAATTGAGGCTGTTGGCCTTCTAATGCCACAAATGAATGATGTAATACAAAACCAACTTATGAACGTCATGGCCTAAGCCGTCTCTATCATCGGTTGGGTTCAGATTCCATATGAAGTATAAGTTGCAAAAGTTTGTGTAGCGCGTCAGCTTGAGACCAAGAAATATGTAATTAGTCCCGCAACAAGACATTGCGACAGAATTTTCTGTACATGAAGCTATAACCTTTTGGTTTCACAAACGATTACAAATGGCAACTTTATAACCATTTCTCTCTATATGTTAGATAAAAAATAGATGAAAATTTACTAAATTTAACATCGCCGAGCAAGTTCAACTAATAACATAAAAGGAGATACAAATTGATCCTCTGTAGAAGTCAGTGGATTGCCTTTTTCAGTAAATTGGGTACACATACAAACCCTCACTCTTTTTTCTCAAGTGGAAACCAATTAAAGCTCCTAACATTTTTTCTTTCATTTAAGGTTGGAAAAAGGCTTAAAACAAAAGACACTGACTACGCGCTTGAAAACATCCATAACCTCACCAAAGAAGTACCAGAGATATGGAACCTGAATAGGAAAGCAAAAGAAGAAGAGATAGAACCAAAGAGATCTGATTTGGATGCCATGAGATCACCAACTCCAGTAGAGGCCTAAATAAAATATATCAAAGGATAACTATTGAGACTACAAGTCTATAATAAGCTGACTCAGGGGCCATGGCTTGTTGGTGTAAAGTCTTTTTCAAACCTTAGTTGACATATAGACATGCCAAACATGGCACCTCTTGTGGATATTGTGTAGATGGCAACATTGGTGTTTGTTTCTCTGTGTTTTGTATATTATTTTTTTTTTTTGTGACAAAGAAGGACGGTCCCTTTTGTGGCTGTGAAATAAATAAAGTTTATGGCCAATTATTCTGTTGCAACATGTGGGATGATGGTAGAGAGGAAGCATCTTAGGTCGTTGTTAATTGCTTAATTAGCTCATAATCTCTCTTTTTTTTTTTTATTGATGTTGGTTATTGAGCACTTCGGGAAAACAACTGGCATAATCATACGCATTACATCCCAGGTCACACCTAATTTCTTTATATCATTTATCTTCATATGTTTATCATTTTTGTCATCATATTTGCTGATTTCTATTATGTCCTTTTTGCACATTATTTGTTAAAATTTATTTTATTTTTTATTTATCATATGATCCAGAAAGCAGTCCCTATTCTTATGACAGGATTTGATTAAAAAAACTTATTTGATAGTTCATGAAGGAACTATTCCATGCTAAAATATAACAACAACAAAAAAAAAGATCTAACAAAAGGAGGTTGAAGACTGTTATACAAAAGACTAAATTTATTTTTACTGCCAATTTTATTAAATAGGAGCCCATTGCTTCGTTGGATGTTCAGATCAAATGATTCTTGTTAGATGTTTGGCATTTCTAGGTTCAGTGTGTAAATTTGGATACAACCATGATTAACATTCCTATGACAGGATCTCAAACAAATTTAAAAAAAAAAAAAAAGAAGAAAGGAGAAACGTTGGTGAGATAATTTGGCCAAGGACAGTTTGTACTCTTAATGCGCCCGATTAGTGCAGTACCTATTTTAATAGGAGCTCATAGTTTGTAACTCCATAAACACATCATCTGTTATATCAACTTCATAGTCCATTTGGCATATGTTGTACCATGCCGTTCTAAATTTATGGGGTTGTAAATTGTTGTTATTGCGGTTGCTTCATCCGCGCACAAAATTTCATTAGAGAATGCTATTGATCCCCAAAAAGATTTTGATTTGGCTGCTAATCCAAGATTAAGAACTAATCTCAAGAGACTGGACAAATCAGAACATAGAAATTATAAGAAAACCGTAGGCCTTTAATTTCCACTTGTTCCTATATGTACAATAACCTCAAGAATTAAATGTGCTAGTAGTACACTACAACAAAAATTTGACAATGTTGCCAAATTTATGCTCTGGATTAAGCACTGTATGATTGTTCTTGCACTTGCAAAGAAATAAAAGGAAAGTGGATCAATTGTCAGTATTCTCCCTACCATATGTATCTTCCTTCCCATCATTAACTCTTCTTCTTCTCTCTGCTATCATTTCAGAATATGCCTACAAATAGAATGAATTCACGACATTGGTGAAGTATATTTTCAAGCTCTTTTTTTGAAATACCGATAGAGGCTATCAGTTGTACAGAGAAAATAAAAACAACAAAACACCACTACAGCGGTATATTTTCAAGCTCAGAACTGAGTATTGAAGTAATTGATTGTTTTTGGCCCGACCCTTAAGCTATTGTGATTGTTGCAGTTAGGCCCTTGGACATTTTTATGTTCCATGCCCTTGAACCTCCAAGTCATAAAAACAGTGTCACATCAGCGTGCCATCATCACATCATCATTCACATTTGCCCCATCATTACCGTCAGTATCTAAAGGAAGGAGGGGCTTGATTGAACCAAATTGAATAGTTGCGGGACCAATTTGACCAAAAAAGAGTTCTGTGCTAACAAAACCAAGTCTGGGATGTAGGGATCTATTTTCCTTTTTGGAAAATTTTCTGGAAGTTGAATATTGTAAAATGCAAAAGTCGACATATTGACTGCTAAGGTGATGACAACGATTGGGAAACAGTAACTGACTGATTAGTCAGATTGTACCTAGCCAAATTTAGTTCTCAGGTGCTAATGGGTATGGCAGCAGGAGTTTGTTATTAACAGTCAAGAAGAAAAAATTGGATCGCTTAATTATGGACAGACAAAAAATTTCCCCCTTCTACCACCGAAGTTATTGAGAACTAGAGAATGGTTTTTTTAAATTCAATAGACATAACTAATGTAAGATAATATACTAGCATTGACTCAAGCTGCTAGTTGCAAGAGACAGCCGGTGGTAGTCGACAATTTGAGGTAAACATATCTATTTTCGAGAGCTTGTCTGTCAGGAGCTACCCAAAATGCTGGGGTACATGCACTTGGATTGGGTTGGAAGGATAGGGGTCAGGTTTAAATTGTCAAATACTAAAAAAGAAGGATATTGGGTTGTCCTTAATTCATCATAATCCATAAAGGTAGCTATTCAAAATACCATTGTAACCCTTAACACTATGTTTGGTTCACACGAGGTCAAAGGGAAGCGAGGTAAAGAGCTGGAGGGGAGGGAACCTTTCTCTTGTTTGGTTCATCTTGTTCACCTCCGTTACACCCCAATTTGGAGATGAACAAAATATAAATTTGAGGAGGCTCAAAGAGTAACACCCATTAACATTACTCTCCTAATATATTTTTAATCAAACAAGAATCAATCATGAGATTTTCTTTCCCTTCCCTTCCCTCCCTTCCTCTACTCTCCATCCAAACAAGGTGTTACGGATAAACTGATAAACACATTATGCAGTCAAATCCACTAGCAGCTGAAATTTTGGGCGGGTGAATGTGAGATTGTGATGCACAAATAAATATCAGTCCAATCTTTATCGTTGTCATTGAGGATGACATGTATATTTCTCTAAATTTTTGAACACCAGAGAAAGTTAAATGTTCCATTATCGTAATTCTGATTTTTTTTTTTTTAAAAAGGTGCAGTAATGCATCAACAAATGTAAGGCTTCATGGTTCATCCAATATAATGAAAGAATCTGAAGCCAATGACAATTATAAAGAAGTATATGGATAGGAAATGTACCTTAGGATAGGAGTATAAAAAAATGTACCACCATGCTGATATTAGAGCAAAGGTTGCACTGCTTAGTAGTATAGAATGCAGAATTAACCAGCTACATGCAGTTACACTCAGCCCGGTAAGAAGTATTGTCCAAGGTTGACACCTAAGAAAAGAACATTAAAAGAAGTTATCTCAAGATAGTTAATCCAACTAGAAGTGATAAGTATATCATAGAGCTTGGCCGACAAAACAACGCACTGTTGACAAAATGGTAATGGAAAATCCATAACAAACAGAGCGGGCATTGGGTGGATGCGGTCCGGCTTTTGTATAGCACAACAGATGCTTCCAACATAGGAATCCAGCCCAATTTGTCATTCTTTATCAAGGATCTGTCCTCACTGACACCACTCTACTTTGTGTCACTACAATACAATACTCAGAGGGGGGCCTTATCTTGGCAATGGAGCAAGGACGGCCTATTTACTTGTTCATCAGCATACCGATTCATGCCCAACAGAGGGGCCAACTGCCGATACCATCGGGCGTTGTGGAAGCTCAAAGTTCCCACGAAGGTAAAAATCTTTGTTTTGGTTGCTATTACAGAACAAGCTCATGACACAGGAGGTGCTCATCACCAGAGGGTGCGACGTCGATCAGGGATGCGTGCTATGCAATAATGGTGTGACTGAAACGAGAGATCACATGATGTAGGGGTGTAATTACGCATCTAGATTATGGATAGGTATACTGGCACACTTCAACCTCGGACGACCGCATGGAGACACAATACACGAGGTTTGGTGGAACCACAGGATCACCCTTGGACCGCTGTCAAGGGTACAATGGGATACGACTTGGGCCGCGGGCACATGGACAATCTGGCGAGAACGGAATAGGAGAATATTTACCGGAGCAACCAAGATGGTACCTATACTAATTAATGATGCGGCCATCAAAATACATAACTGGATGCGGTGTGGATAAGCTGCCAACAGCCATCATGCGCATAAAATTTGGAGGAGATCATGCCAGCATATACAGCTCACTGATAGCTGTGCTATTTGCTCAATTGTGCATTGTAATTAGGGGTTACTTTATCAGGGGAGGTGTATAGCATTAAGACTTTGTAAATATACCTTTTTGATTAATACAATTGTTAGTGGCATCAAGCCAACTAACCTTCAAAAAAAAGAAGTGATAATACAATTAATCGCCATGCAATATAACTATGGCCCAGTGGCTCTAAATATTCCTTACAAATGATCATCAATCAAAACTACTATTAATACCTTTCTTATTTCTATCCTTTTCTTTTATTTTCTTTTCTTATCTTTGTTGCTTTTTGGGTATGTTTGGTTGCAAATCAAGAATAGCTAGAATTAATAGCCAAATCAAGAATAGCTATCGTTTGTCTTATTAGAATAGCCAAATCTCAAAACTCTTAGGAATAGCCTATTCTAATAAGACAAAAAGTTTGAATTTCCTATTCTAGCTATTCCAACCCAACCAAACACCGAATAGGCTATTCCGAATAGCCTAATCCCAAAAATAGCCTATTCTCAACCCAACCAAACATACCCTTTGTGAAGAAGATATAATAATTACACCGAATTGAAAAAATCCATTGCAAGTACAGAGAATCAAACATATTTAATGGATTTCACCAGGCCAGCAATTACATTACAACTACTGGACAACATTTTGGTGAAATAGGGAAGAAATCCTTTACAAGTAATTGGTCATATGATCATCAGAACAAACTTTAAAATAAATTAATTTTGCGTGTACAATACATTGCATTAATTAGTGGCATACATAAGCAAAAGAGAAGCTTAAATTGGTTTAACTGACCAGGCGGGTTTAGTGTCCCAGACAGAATCATACTCAAGCGAGAGATAATTGAGGTATCCATCCATGTCATCTACTACTCCATTTTCGTCAAAGAACGGCGATTCACGGCCGCCGCCTGGTCACTTCGCTTCTTTACTGGCCCTGACGGTCACCGGGCATTCCCAGCGTGAGAGAAGAGTCAGACGAGGAGGACAAGGAGAGCTTAGGTAGGGATGGACTGGAGAGGCAAGGAGCGGATTGGAATGGAGGGAAACCAGAGGAAGGGAAAGAGAGAGTGCCCCCATTTGTGTTTTCCTTTTCTCTGGGACTTGGGTTTTGCTGGAAATTGCAATTGCTACCTTCGTTATCGCCTTCGGGAAGACTAGAACCAATACGTTCCCATAAAAACGAGAAAAAGAATTCTTGTTTTCATAAGTTTTACGATCGGAAGAGAAAACAGGAAGGCAGGGAGTTCAATTCAAATGATTTGAAACGGAAAAAAGAGGCCACTAGAAATTCGGATAAAAGTGGTCAGATTTGGCGAGAAAAAAATTTATTGAAGTTAAAAGACAAAATTACCTCTCAGTCCTTCTCATTTTTTTCTTCATGTTCTTGTAAGCAACCAAAACTTTCAATAATGGCAATGAGTATATGAGGTGATAATTAGGAAATCGGAGCCTTATTCTTATCGCCAACACTTATCGTTACCTAGTTTTATTGCATATGCCTCTTGATCACGTAAAAAGAGATATTAGAAGAAGAGATATTATGAAAACTGGAGCCAATTTAAAATGAATAGAGATGTAACTAGAAGACAAGAACAACCATTGCATCTATTATTAAAATTTCACTTTACATGATCTGAATTTGATGTGTGATGCGGGCCTCCACTCTCATTTCTCTTATTAACGACGATCTAGGTTTCAATGGCATATGCAGTAAATAAAGTGATAATTAAACCTTTTTTATATATCACCGAAATGATCTTTATTTAGAATTAATCATTCCAATCATTAAAATTCAATTCTAAATCATTTCTTGTCTTCTCAATTCTATTAAAATGAATTGAACTTTTGTTCTAGTTCTATTCCGATCAGAGCCGTACTGCCCATAATTGATCAGTGATCCCGCTCGTTGGTCCCACTATTCAGTAGCAAAGTTTGTGCCGAAATTTTTATTAATAGAAAATAAAATAAAAAAATATCGACATTGAAGAATTTTTTCGGTGGATTTCGAGATCTAACAAAAACATGATAGTCCATAATGTCTAGAGTACGTTATGGACCATCACGGCCCGATTAGCAACAACTAACCGTATAAGCAAAAACACGGAACGTTATGCTCCATAAAAGCCAGGGAGGCGCGGACAAAAAAAAGAAAAAACTAAGCCGTCCTTGTCCATCACTGTCAAGGAGAGAGCCGAAAAAATAATAAAAAATCAGACCGTTTGTAACTATCACGACCTGAGATAGCCTAAAAAAAAAAAGTCCTAACCGTGATAGACAACAACGGTCAGGTCCCTTACCCAAACGCGTAACCCAAATCAGTGATATTTAAAATGGAGAGATTATAATCACCATATTCTAGACACATCGCTTAAAATCTATTTGTAACAGACGCGTATATATCGTCACGCGCTAGCTTCGCTCTAACGGACGAAGATGCCACGCCACCACAGTCAAAACCCAAATCAGAACCGTCCAACTATTCAACCCACTTATCCCCATTAATACCTCCATCTCTTCCCCTTTCCAACTTGATTCGCTCCAAAAAGGTGAGAGAATCCATCGACAAATTGGTGCCATTGGTGCGCTTCATTTCATTAGCTCCGATTTGGTTTGGTTTGAGGTAGAACGAACCTAATTGCCTGAAAAGTCGCTTTCTTTCTCATTTTTGTTATTTCGTTGAAAAGTCTCCATTTTTTTTTCCGCCTGGCCGTGATGGACAAGGACAATAATATCCCGATAATTCAGATCAATTACCAAACTAATTAACAAAAAAACAAAAAAAAATTCGGAACGTTGCTGTCTATAACGTCCGGAGGACATGAAAAAAAGAAACATAAACTGGCGGCGAGTGATGGGTTCTGTCTTAAGAGGAAGCAAAAAGTCAAATTCAGACAATTCTACATACATATTTGAGATCTTTTTGCTATTTCCCTTTTCTCTATTTATTAGATCAGGCTGATGGGTAGACCCAATATAATTCCCTTAGGCTGTGCTTCAGAAACTGTGCGCATAGAGGAAGGGGAAGGAACGGGGAGGAAGGTGATCAGCGCGTCGCTCACCTTCACACTGTATTTTGTACACTCCGATTTGGGGTGACAAATCTCAATAAAATACACAGCGTCGCCGCACAGTGTCCGCTCCCTTCCGCTCCCCCTACTCCCTCTTTGATTTTCCTCTTCTGGAGCAGGCGAAGGAGCCCAAGCACCTTGCAATCTAGTCGCTCTTCACCTCCTCTCCCTTTTCTTTCTTTTGATGACGGCCTATTCTCCTCCTCTGAAGCACGACCTTAGTAGCGATATGAAAAGGAGGGAGAAGTTCACTTTTTTCACAACCAAGACCAATTGTTTATCTTCCTGTAACTTTTTTTCACCAGGAAGGCTCTTTCATAACATTTTTTTTGTTATTTCGTTAATTATTTTTTTAATTTATTTAAATTATCTGAACGTTATAGTTTATAATGTCTAATTTTTTAGAATTTTACCATAAACATCCACTGGTGTTAATATATACACTTTTATTTTCCTATTAATAAAAAAGAGTAATTCTTTTGTCCCCCGCTCTCTAGTCTCCTAAACGCCCCCCCCCCCCCCCCCCCCACCCCTCCCATTCTAACTAACTATGTTAATCATTAATTAATGACTTTAACCAAACAGTTAGTGATCCCCATCTAACTGTCAATATCCACTGGCGGGACCACTATTATGAATATTTGCTCGATTAGGTATGAATACTTGTGCGACAGATAACTTGAAAGTATGCCATCATGGATCTCATTTGAAAGAGAAAATTATGTAGAAGATGTTCGTGGTTTTAAATTTGCAAAATTCCTCATAGATCGTCAGAAATATTGGTTAGATTGAACGGAGAAAAAAAAACCAACTTTAAAAACGTGTAAAAGATGAGTAAGTGATGTGTCCAGTTTTTTTTTAAATACTTGATATTTTAGGTATGAATACTTGATGTATTATATATGAATATTTGATATCTTAGGTATGAATACTTGATATTTTATATTCGTAAAATTTCTCACAGATCGTTATAAATATAGGCGAGATTGAATGGAAAAAAAATTCACCTCTAAAAACATGTAAAAGATGAGTGTGTGATAAGAGAAATAAAAAAAAGTTTATATGTTCAATTTTTTTAGAAATATTTGGTATCTTAGGTATAAATACTTACATGACAAGTTATGAATACTTGAACGACGAAAAACCCAAAAGTACTTCATCATGGATCTCATTTGAAAGAGAAAATTACGTAGAAGATGTCGGTAGTTTTAGATTCACAAAATTCTCACAGATCGTCAGAAATATTAACGAGATTAAACGGAGAAAAAAATGTAGTTAGTGGTCCCCCAAGTTGTAAAAACGTGTTAATGTCCACTTCTAAAAACGTGTAAAAGATGAGTGTGTAATTAGAGAGAGAAAAATGTTAATGTCCAGCTTTTTTTTTTTAATACTTGATGTCTTAGGTATGAATACTTAATATATTATATAATAATACTTGCACGCATAAGTATCCATACATGGAACAGAATGGGGAACTGTTAGTCAATCCCATAAAAAAAATCGGAAAGAACACGGACAGTAATACAGTATTCTACTATTCTTAGTGAGGATTTGCTGTATTAATGCCTAAATGTCTGTGTTTGGTGCGGGTCAATTTGGTTGAGACTGAAGTGCAGCAGCAATTCAGGGACTCCTGAATCATAGTCGTTGATCTTTTAAATTTAAGGTATCGCGTGGCGCATATTTGATCGCAGCTGTTGATCTGAAAATCTCTGGTAATCTGATTTATTACTACGACTATGTGACAAGTTCTGTACCCTTTGTCATTGTAAATTAGTTTTTCATAAAATTTTCACTTCTGATCTACAAACTTTGTCAATTTTACACTCTGTATCAGCATTCTTAAACCAAAAAATGTTCTTTATTTATTAATTTGTCTCGTAAATTCTAATCACGTCTAAATTTTTCAGCCGATCATATAATATTAGAACAAATTCAAAATTTATGTTATTGCAGAGGGTATAAACTCGTCACTCCCGCAGTAGTAACTAATTAAGATACATTGAATCTTTTGTACAGATTATTATCTTTGACTTTTTCCGAAAAAGGTAATATATTACAACATGATTTAAACTTAAATTTCTGGAAATCTCATTTTTATATATATATTTTTTTAAATACTGATTTTTTATATATATTCTCTACCAATCTCGAAAGTATGATTTATTATTCAATATCTCAAAAAATCTCGTATCTACTCAATAAAATTTTAAGAAAAATAAAATATATACACAAATAATTAGCAACTGTTATTAATACCCAAATATCAGGGAATCCATTTTTACAGCGCCCATTTTGGTGCGTACAGCGAACCAAAATTTCACGGACCAAAATGCCCCTGCTCAGCTTGATCTCCTGCCCTGTTCTCCCTGCACGGTATATCCCCGCCTTTGACTGTAGGGGCATTTTGGTCCGTAAAAATTGGGATTCGCTGTACGCACCAAAACGGGGTTCGCTGTACGCTGTAAAAATGGGTTCCCAAATATCATAATATAGCCGTAGTTGAAACTCTATAAAACAAAAGTTATAATCGTTAATTTAATAATTATAATTCAATATACTTCTCTTCTTTTCTCTCCAACTCAGATTCTATCGAAGAGCAATCTAGCCAATATATTTAGTCTTCAATTATTCACAACTCTTCTTGTACTTTTCTCGTATCTACTCGAATAAAAATTCCGATGCAGACAAACAGTTCAGATCCATCTGAAGTGCAATGGTGTCGGCAAACACTGACCTGATATGGACCTTTTTTTAACATGTATAAATAAATATAAAGTGTAATGGTACGTGCCATCTCTGAAAATTTTACAATTTTCTTTCACAAGGTCGTACGCGCGTCGATCATAAATTCATAACATATAATAGTATCTGTCGCTTTCCCCCGTGATGACGCATCCCCGCAACGAGATTTACTTTTTATTTTATAAAAATAATAGGAGAAGGATTCAAAATGCACTATTACTTTTGTACTTTAATATGCTTCATATTCTTTATTTTCATTTTTAAAGTCTGAACAGTTGATCTTAACCGTTCAATATGATCTTCATAAAAAAATATGCTTGGATACCAAATTTTATATTTTTACTATTTTTTTTACTATTTTTTTAGATATGTACAATATCACTTTATCGGATGGTCCAGAATCTCCTTAAAAAAGTGATTTTGTACCTATCTAAAAAAATAGTAAAAAAATTCTAAAAAAATATAAAATTTGGTCTCCAAACATATTTTCTTATGAAGATCATGTTGAAGGGTTCGGATCAACTGTTCAGACTTTAAAAATAGAGATAAAGGATGTGGAGCATATTGGAGCACAAAAAGTATGGTGCATTTGAACCCTCCTCAAATAATAGATAGATAGTATAAAAAAGTTGATTTCATGGAAAAAAAAATTTCGATCTATTTGGAGATCATTATTTCTAAGTGGATGTTCGGCAATTTCTCCTTAGCACCCATTCTCTTTTGGATTCTTTAGTTTCTTAATCCCATGGAACATCTCCTTAATCCGGATTAACATTTTTTTTCCAGATTAAGTCTCTTTTTGGCCTTTTGTCCGGATTCGTAAGGCACCAATTGTATTGGATTAAGCCTCCTTAGCATTTTTCTGTCTCCTTAACACATTTTCTTAATCCGACTCTACCGAACAAGTGCTCTTTAACCCCACTTAAAATTTAATCTCACCACATGTGCCGAACACCCCGTAACTGTCTATGTTGATTGAGCCGCAATCTAGCTCTAAAGGAAATTTAAATCCAACCCTCAGTCGGCCAATCCCCCCTCTCTCTCTTGTGCATAGCCCAATACCTAGTGTATTACAAATGCCGTCGTGTTGGACATACGTGTCGGCACATACAACTAAGGACACGGCACATCTTGTTAGATGTGTTGTGTCAATATGTGTCTATATTGTGTCTTTAGTCATATTATGTCCTAATTTTTTTGAAATTGACACACTTAAACACGACACGTCCAGACACGGGCCTCGACATGTCATGGATAAGGCATGTCATGTCATGTCTAATTTTCCTAACTTTTATATTTTTTTTACTACTTACGGATATTTTCTTAAGTTATATCAAAACACAAATATAATTTTTGTTTTTAAACTGAAACTTACCTAAAATATAATTTAACTTATTTCTGATTTTTTTGGATATTTATTCAGAATTTTTTAACATTATTAAACATTTTTAAAGTAACAATTACTAAAATCTAAAAAAACAAATAAACTAGCATGACACTAAAACACAACTTATCAAGCCGTGTCGTGCCGTTTAATATGTTGTGTTCTCCGATACTATGCGGCATTATATGTGTAGAAATTTTGACGTGTTGACACGGCACGTGTTCCGGACATGCTTAAACCCAGAGGCAGAGAAAAGAAGAGTGAATAAGGGTCAATTGACAATATAATTTAAAGAAAAAATTGACATAATATTATCTAATTGATTCTCATCTTCCGTAAAAATATTTTATATAATCGACCTTTATATATATTTGACCCTCATAATTTGAAATTTTGACTCCACTCCTTCAATGAATTCGGATCCAGTGAAGTAACTCAATTTTTTTGGATTTTAAATTGAGACCGTCCGATTCGGATCCAAGACTATCTATTCCAAAGTGGAGCGCACACATTCCGACGACGTATTCGAATTCCGAGACGATCTCGAACGACATAATCGAATCGAACGGTCCCGATCGAAAACCCAAAAGTTGGGTTACTTCAGGGGATCCGGACCCCTCCAATACCCTCTTCTTCTTCTTTTAGGTGCTTGATTTTTTACTAAGTAGATCGAAAGTGATATATGATTTCTAATGGAACCGAAAAATATTTCAATCTGTTTCTAAGGGATATAAAAAAAATCGATTTCTTCTACATAATCTAAATTTCAAAACAATTAGTATAATAATCCATATTATTTTATTATAATTTCTACAAATAAAAAAATTCTCCACAATTGACTTAGTAGGCTGTGTCACTTGTACGATCCCACCGTCTTCTCGTTTATTCTATTCTATCAGTGATCTGTTTTCTTCTCTTCTCACAGCCACCAACTCTTTTTCCTTTTTTGAAAGACTACTGTGTCTCCCTCTTAATTCTCTCCCAAAAAGCAAAAGATGGCGTTAGAGCAAGCAATCGGTGTCATCGCTGAGGCGCTTGTGTTGGTGTTGCTTGTCAGGTTGTTGTTTCTAGTTCTCACCGCGAAGCTACTTTGGGCTCTCGTCATTGTGATCTTGTTCTTTTACGCCATGACTTTCAGCGCTTATCCTTATTAATATAGTGATGGATCAAATTGTTTTAGCTTTTGTGAATCTATGTTTTTCTTCGATTCATGTTACAGGTCACAGGTGCTTCAATCTATGTCTATGATCATGTTTTCATGTATCGGTTTTTGACTGTTGGTTTATTTTCTTTTTTCTTCTTTCCCCTCTCCTTACTGTTGTCATGTTAGTTTCTTAGTGGAGAAAAAGAACAGAGAATCATGATTAATTTTCTGGAAAGGTCCAGAAGGCGTATACGTAAATTTTTTTTTTTTATTAAAGATCCGGTAGGATCCGTATCCTCTCAGGTACCTGACTCAAGCAAATTGAAACGGACGGTCCAGATTAATCTTATCTGAACCAAACTCAATCCGGTAAATTGAAACGGACTGCCCAGATTAATTTTATCTGGACCAAACTCAATCCGGTAAATTGAAACGGACAGCCCAGATTAATCTTATATGGATTAAACTCAATCCGGTACCTGTGAAAACTGTAAGGAGCCTGTTTTGAGATTCGTGCCATGTTAAAAGAACCGTCTGATCATAATCAGCTTGCTCGAGTCAGGTAACGTGAGTGATGTGAATTCATTCGCTCAGGTATCAAACTGAGTACAATACTTCCGGTTGGATCAAAAGTAATCTATTTAGATATAGAGGGGTTTGTTTTGAAGTTCGTGTCAGATTAAAACTGACTACTCAGATCAAATCTCATTGTACTCAGTCAGGTATTCATGTATTGCACTGAATCTGGATTCTACAGAGACAGAGCTCGCGTTGTCCTAAATCTGCGGTTCTACTGTCTACACTATATACGCAAGAGACGAGGGCTTTCTGAAAATATTTCTAAATGCCACCAGAATCCGAATAGAACTGTTTTAAATGCACCCAATTTAGAAAACTGTCAATACAGCTAAGTCAAACCAAGCCTTTGCTTGGGGAGAAAACGAAAACGCAAGGGAAGAGGAAAGGGTTGAAAGAGGGAAGCACCACCTGGGTTTTTATTTCAAGGCGCAGAGACGTGTGCTGGTATCAGTGACCGAGAAATTATAAAGCAGGAGCCAAATTTTACATGCTATTTATCGTACCATGACAAGTTGAATCTGCAAATCGAATGAAAATTGAGAGCAAATACAAGTCTCAGAATACCTTCACATTTGATCGTGATAAAACTGGTCCGTAATATCATAAAATTTTGGAGATCTCAGCAAACATACCATTGTAAAAATTGCATAATATTTTTTTGATTCTCTGTTTCTCTCAACAAAAAAAAAATGTTTCAACACAGCTCTTGCGAACTTGTGTAATGCATTCATTCAAACCAAACATGAATTTTCTTTATGCACATGAATATTTACAAACATTGATTGCTGGTTACTGACAACAATTGTTTCTATAGTGGCCGCAAAAGTGGATAGTCTTCAAGTAATTCTCTCTCTGATAGTGTATCACTCTCGTTCTGCGGGGTCCATAGCACCTCAACAGCCTGCCAAAACAAAGTCATCACGAACTAATTTATATTAACAATATGTATCACATACAAGCACTGTATGAAAGCACAGTCACTGACAACAGTTCTCTTGATACTAATAGACCAGTATGTGATACTTTTTAGGCCTCCTTTGCAAGCTGTACCTGATATTGTACAGCATTGCAAGATATCATCAATATTCCTTCTGACTAACTCGTTACATGCTTTAAGGGCCTTAAAAATGTTAATAAATTGACAAGAGACCGTCTTTTTCAATACATCAATTGAACAATTCTATGTTTTTTGCAAACAACCAATTAAGCATTTGCATAAGAGACCGCATTGGGGTGTATTTGTAAAAGAAAATGAAAGAAACATGCTTTCGTACCATAATTTTACTTGAAGGGATGGAACCAAGCTTCTGTAAAGCAACCTTCAAATCAGAACTCGAGTTGATCACAGGTAGCTTATGAACTCCCTCAGCAGCGACCAAAATTGTAATCTGTCAGATATCAATTTGATGAGAATTTGACTTGCAATATGACAAAAGATCTGGGTACAAAATTGTCTTTGGAAGTCACCATAATTTCCCAGAATCCACATTTATTCACTTAACTTTGATTTATCCCTCCAGACCCACTATAACTTGAATTATATCCATATTTGCGCTTCATAGCAAATTGTTCAATACAATGATGGAACAACGGAATGACCAAAAACACAGTCCATGTTATCCCCCACATCAAATTCCATCTGTATTTGATGGAAAAGGTGACGTAGTGATGTAAAGGGATAAATCAACATAAATTACCAAATTTGGATTATAAATTCTAAGCAAAGTTAAGTGACCTCAAAATTTTACCCAAAATACAGTGGGGGCATCTGCATTTGCATTAACCTCCAAAGAATAATGTGGAGGTCCAATTGAAAAATTGCCATTACAAAAGAGGGTGTGTAATTACATACGTGGTCACTGAGTATCGCATAACTCCTCATTTTGATTCCTAAATTCTACCCTTTGTGTTTCAGTCATAAAAATTGCAGTCTGTACCAATTTACTCTTTATTCATTCCATGCCGAAAAGCTGGAAAAAAAAGTTTCTTCATCAAAGAAGAGACCATGCCAAACTCAGGACAGAAATGGAATATAAAAAATTCCACTCCAGTTGTGTAGGTAGGACTTTGCATTGATTTAAGAACCAAACACAATATATGGTGCAATAGAGGAACATGAAAACAGGTGCCTATAACATACCTCTACCAAAATGGGAAAAGGAAGATACTTTGATATATGTAATTATTTTGCACAATATACATACCACAATGTACTCGTTACTGAAGCTGCTTGACCTTTGGCTCAATGATTTATGCCTCTTGATATTATTCACATTAACAAGTGTCTCTTCATCAAATTTGCCTCTTTCCTCAATTGAGAGTTGGTTGAATCGCTTCTCTCCACCTTCCACGCTTCTTTTTATATCCACCTGCAAGAACCTTGTCAGTTTTACCATGCCATGAGTGGTGAAATAATAAGTAAATACGAGTGTTTCTGTGGCTTTAACTTTGAACTTTTAAGCGAGAAAGTGTTCATGACCCCAAAATGTGGTGTGTGTGATTCAAACAAATAACCAATACAGTAGCAAAAGTTGGTACCATTTTGTTATTATGAATAATGACATGAATCTTCAAAATTTTGCATGTGCTAGATTAAAAGAAAAGAAAGAATAATTATGGGAAAAACGTACTGACGAGTAAGCAGAGATGCAGCAATCAGGATGCCGAAGCAAAGCCAATGTTGTCTCTACAACAGATATATAAAATTATATTTAACCCCAGAATAACAAAAACAAACCAAGAATGTATTTGCTAAGGGTGGAAGTTAAGGCAATCAGTACTCCTACCCTTTTAATGCCATCAAATCAAAGGCAAGGATTAGAATCATGATTTAGCAAATTCAAACGAAGCAATCTCATCTAGTCTAGGTGTCAATTACTAAAAGTGAAGTAAATGCAAGAAGTAGGGCTGTAACAACCTGACTGGTACAATATGCAACCATCTCCGCCCCCCCCCCCAATCCCTCCCCCGAAAATCTGACCACCTCACTTGGGGCGTAACACATTGAGCATGTGTGACTAGGATTTTCATCAAAATATATAACATAACTTTATTCAATTACATGTGTCTATAAATAAGAATGCATTATAGATCGGGTTGGGTTCTACGTGTGGCCACACCCACCCCACAAGGTCCCAACTTGGGTCGGGTGAGTATCCCCTGCGGAACCCTACAGTGTAGAATAGCTTCCAGAAGAGCCAAAATCATTTTGGTGCCTATATGTGTTACGGGGTGGAGGGGGGGGGGGTCTGCTTTGAGAATCGTGACAGGTTAAAACGGACGATGCAAATTGCATTCAACACGGTAGGGCACTGCACTGGATCTGAACCCACTTGGGTCAGAGGTCTAACAACACACCACATCCAATTCAGGTTTGCAAGAATTGAGAAGTCTAGTAACATAGATGGGTTTATTACGTACCAGTAAGAACAAAGCTTAATCCAGCCGGGGTAGAAGTATTGGCCTTCTCTGCTAACTGATCAAGATCCCTTTGAAATGATCTTGCCATACCCAACATGCCAACCTAGAGCACAGAGAACAACACTTTTTCTTCAATTAAACATGATACAACTTGCATAGATGGAATTATAAGACATGAAAGACTAAAATGGTTGTTTTATGCATATGTGTTTTACTATTTTGTCAAACTTGTAATAAAATGGGAAAGACTGGTAAGGGGTAGATACCAGGCTTGTAGGTAATTGGTACCGATTTGAGAATTGGTACCAGTAGGGCTTATGTGCCCAGTAGTAGGGAGTTGATACTCATACCTATTCCTAGGTACCAGTGAGGTGGTAGTGGTTTTGCTTCTTTGTTTTTCTTTACAGAATATATGAAAGAAAGAGTTTATCAAACCTGAAGCTTTATAACACTAGTCTTTTGTGTTTCATTAAGAACGCTACCCCCAGAAGAATCGGAAAGAAACCCGGTCAAAAATAAAAAGGCCATGAAACCCATCATGATAAGAAGGAAATTTGACCCGGCTCCGAACCCAAAACCGACAACTGGCCCCATGGGAACAAATGGAGAAGAATAGAACGGCGCCGAATAAAAAGAACTGGACGACGGCGCTGGTGCAGAGTAACTCCATGAAGAGTGCGATGAAGCACCCCTTGAGGAATGAGAAGAGAAAGAGGACCCGCCGATTCTCCCACCAGAGGCAGCAAGCGCACTGTACGGATCTCCTAGTACGATTACAGTGAGAAGAACGGCTATGGCGGGTTTTTTGAGCGAATTAATGATTTTCAGGATTACATTTTGAAGCTTCTCTAACGGGTTCAATGGGTCGACTTCAGTGGGTTGAGACGTAATACGTTGGGTTGCTTGTGTACGGAGATTCATGTGGAGGGAAGAATGAGGGGTAAATCGGATTTGCTGGTGGTTTCTGAAAGGGACCTGGGGAAGAAGAGAGGCGCGAAAAAGGGGATAGAATTTTAATGGGGAAGGTCGGAGCTTTGGAGGTTCTAGAAGGGAGGAGGCAGTTCCTGGCAAAGAAGCGATCGCCATTAGAGAAGATTGAAGGTGAAAGTTGGAGAAAGAGTATCCTTGCCTCGGATATTTTACTGAGCTGTTTTCCGACGAAGGAGAGGCGATTTGATTTGCGCCTCAGCCTCACAGAGCTTTCAGAGGCAGGGGAGGGGATACGTGGCCACAGAATGTGAATACTTTGTGGCAAACATAGTTATCAAATGTTGTGTAGCAAGCAAATAAGCAATCAAATAAGTTCCGATGAACAGTGGATTCTAGTGACAGTGGACCGCCACGCCAATGTATGTTGCGCAATCGCTACTAGTTATGAGGCGATTATTTTTCAACAGATTAATGCACCAGAACAGAAGGTAACTTCTTACTTAAGGAATATCCATTTTTATTTAAAATGCTTTAGTGACTGAATGTTGGCCCATTTAGCCCATATAACAGCCCATTCACCTTTACTTCTTTCTTCTCCCGCCGTTCTCTTTCGTGGATTCTCAACGGTCACCCCCAAATCAAAGCAAAGGGCACTGTTGCTAAACATATCTATAAATTGGACCGAATTAGACACACAACCTATTTTATATAAATTCATAATTCGGCTAAACAAGTAGTGTTACGTATATAGTTCTCTCAAAAAGTAATATGTATTACATAATTTATTATTTTTTTATAAAGGGGAATCGGTTATATACCCATCAAAACTTTTGAATTTGAATATTTGCCCATATCCTATTCAAATTTGAGGTAAATTTTGAATAGGATATGGACAAATATCCAATTTAAAAGTTTTGATGGGTATATAACCGATTATGCCTTTTATAAATTATTGTAAAATATATAGGATATTCGATAGATTGCATTCATAATTCAATCTCATAGAAGGAATCAATTCTTTGTTTTGGCTCATTTAGACATTTTCTAAAGGACACAAAGAATTAGTTCTCTTTAGGAACCGAATTTTTTAGAGTTGCTGGCATCTATTTGAACATACTTCTTCATCCCAATCTTCATTTGATACCTCCAACCTCAATTTGAACAATTAATCATTCTACGTAATTATGTTACACATAATTAATCATTAAAATATGTAAATAAATTTCAACCTAATATTTAGACCTTTAAAACATGTACAATGATTAGTGTGTGAAATGAGTGTGTTTTAATATTTTATTTAGTAAATAATAAAATATTTATTATATTAACATTATATGTTCTTTATCTGCTATTATTTTGATAATTATAATAAATAAAGATAGAGTACAAATAAAATAATTTGTAACAGATAAAAATAAGATACATAGAAGAACAATTTGTATTAATTTGTAACAAATACGGATACACTCTTTTTGTACCAGTTGACTTTCCAGCGAAGAATACTCACGCGCGCTCGTATCAGTCGCGGACTCCAGTTCTCTTCGTCCCCCAATTCTTTCGTAGACCTGGTCGAATCCCACCTAGTCCAACCAGTCACGGAACCCTGGGCCCACCAACAATTCCAATTAGTCTTTTGTACTCGCAACGTCACGAGATTCGTGAATTATTCGAAACAAATGCCAAATTATTCAGTTGATCTAACTTTGACCGAATTATTTCCAAATAATTCACAAATTTAACTAACTTTTTTCAAATTTTACAAATTATTCACAAATTTTCTCAGAACAATTATTTTTGTTTTTTTTTTTTTTTCACTTTCCCAATTCTATTGGGATCTGTTATCCGAATAATTCCAAATATTTCCGGAATTATTCATTAATCACGAATTATACCCAATTTATACCGAACAAATACACTCTCCCCACTCACTTCTCCATTTCTCCTCTCACCTGTCACCTCCAAGCTCTGCACTGCACCCCCTCCGTCCGTTCTCCGATCATGGGTCAACAATTGACCGACGACGAGTTCCTCCGCCTCCCTCTCCGTCTGATCATGAGTGAACAATTGACCGACAAGTTACTCCGCCTCCACGAACAACCATTCACGCAACTCATGTTGAATCTTCTATCAAACTCCAACGCCGAACGGCTCTCCGCCGAACACTTGTTACTATTCTTCTCCAAGAATTACCCCCAGTTGCTCTGCCTCAAGACATCACTTCTCCTCTGCTCTCCACTCCGCGACATGCGCTTCACCGCTGCTATCCTTCTCCGACAATTCTTCACTCCAATCTCCGACTTCTACCTCTGGCCTCGCCTCTCCCCATTCTGCCAATTTTACCTCAGAATAATCCTCCTCTTATCTCTCCAAGAAGAGGAATTCAGACGTGTCGCCAATGCTAAAAGCGACACAATCGCGCAACTTGCCTCCAATTTAGTACCTCTTTACCCCCAATATCCAGAGCTCCTTCGTTTCGTTCTTGTTTCAATGGCTACAAGTGAAAACCAACCACCAATCTTGTTAGAAGCCAATCTTGGTGTCTTTTCGCGGATAGCAAAGCCATTAGCCAATATACTTTTGCCGAAGATACCTATTCTAAGATCCATTCTTTCATTCTGTATGGCCCATCCGACCTCGTCAGACGTGCGTGTCGCAGCTCTATCGGCTTACTGTAGTTTAGTACAGTCTCTACCTCCTTCTAAGGACCGCAACAAGCTTCGAAGTCTGCTACGTTTCTTTCCTTGTGTTATACTCAACGCGGTTCTTGATGAGGAATTAACTGTCGTGCCAAAGGTGCTGAAGCTGCTGATTGATTTTGCCGGGGCTGAGCCGAATTTCATTTGTGATATTGTAAAAAATACAGACTTAGTTCTGTCTATTCTAAATTTATTCGACAGTGACAAGTTAGAAGAAGGGACCAGACACCTGGCACTGGAATTTGTGATTACTCTTGCAGAGGCCAGAAAGCCGGTCCCAGGTACTCCCGGCATTTTATTTTATTTTTCAATCACAATGAATAAACCATTTCTAATACAATTTATATATATGATCAGGGTCAAAGGCCGTGCGGGGTAGGATCCCGCTACATGTGCCCATAATTTTTTCCGCAATATTGGAAATGCTTTTTGATGTGGGTGATGACATGGCATGGCTTAATGCACAGTCACAAGACAAAGAACTGAATCAGTCAGGTAACTACACATTTGCACTGGAGTGTTTAGACCGGCTTGTGTTCGCACTAGGTGGAGACGATCTTCTCGGGGCTGCCGAATACGTGCTGCCAGGTTTTTTTAGTGATCCTGATTGGAAGAAGCAGCATGCGGCTTTTATTTCACTTGCCCGGATTTCACAAGATTGTTCTAAGGTGAGTCTATAAATCCTATATGACCAAGTTGTGGTTCCATATGGCTAGGTTTCGTACTGGTATATAATGGAGGATTGTGCATATGCCAGCTAACTTGTCGATGATTTTTTTTTTCATGTAAATCTTTTCTTGATTTTCTTGGTTTTGTTGGTGTCTACTCTCAATTCAGGGTAAATAGAGGTGTGATCACAAACTGAGGGTTAATTGTGGCAATTGATTGCATTCCAAGTTTTGAGATATTCTATGCAAGTGTATCAAGGTCTCAAACTAGTCAAATTTACATGTCTAACTGGAAAATATGTTTCTTGGGTTGATCTCCTTGTTGCCTTTCCTTTATCTTGTTTGGCTTTGGTTGGTTTTAATCAGGCTGAAAAATTGAGGATAAAGAGGCCAAATTGGGCCAATTTAAGCCTTGATGCAGATTAAGTCCAAATTAGCAGATGTGGCTTTATCCACAATTGATGCTTAATTGAAGCTTAATGGGACAATTAATTTTATTAGTCTAACTAACCATTTCAGGTTGTTTTCTTACGCAAGTACAACATTTTTAATTCATGAGCTTTGTAACTTTTCTTTCTAAGCATGTGCTGATCTTATGGTTATTTTTTAATGTAGGAGATAGATTCAGAAAGCCTATTCCCTGGCATAGTTTTGAGTGCTCTTGCTGCAGCCATGGACGAGTTTGAGAACCCTTGTATACAGGCAAGTACCTTGCTTTTCATCTTTACTTTGCTGTATTTGCCTGGTTCGATTTAAGTATGCCAACCTAACCCGACAAGTCGGTCCTTTCCTACAAAAATATCTTAGTTAAGACTAACCTGTTTAGCATGTATTCATCAATATTATTGCCCTCTTTAGAAATAAACCTCCAATATCCAAATGTCTCATTAAGAAAGATAAGCTAAATGTATTCAAAATGGGAATAAAAATATCTGATCTGACAAATGCTGACCGTGGGTCTACCTGACGTGATATTGGATTCGATACCTTGTCAGTATATCTCCTCAAACCTGACCTACCTAATAGATTGACGGATAGTGTCTAGGTTAGTAATTTTCTTGACCACTGATGGGCTTGACAGGATCTGACCGGATTTGATAGACAAAATAACTGACTAACACTCCTAGTCGAATTTGAATCATAATTTCAACAATGGATGGTACTTGTTCAAATTAGTGCTATTGGAACTTTCAGGCGTCTGCGGCAATGGCACTCATGAATTTCATTGAGATATGCAATGATGATATCCTCAAACCATGCCTGCATATAATTGTCGAAAAATTACTCCTGCTGTTAGAGGTACCTATTTTGCATCAGTGTGCAACTTCTTTTGTTTTTTGGTTAATACTTGCAGTTTAGCATAATGTTTTGAGCTTTCTCTACACAGAAAGGGACGCAAATAGTGCAAGAGGAAGCTGTATCTGCTCTGACTACTGTTGCGGAAGCAGCTTTGGTATGTTTTTAGGTTACACATTTTCTGTGTTGTGAAGTGTTAATTGGTATCTTTTTCTAATGTTTCATGCTATATCTTTGACCAGGACCAGTTTGACAAGTATTATGATGCAGTCATGCAGCATCTAATGCATATTTTGACGAATGCAACCAACAAGAAACATAGAATGCTTCTTGCCAAATCAGCAGATTGTGTCATTGCGGTCGGTTTGTCCGCTGGAAAGGATAAATTTAGCAAGCATGTTCAAGTGGTAACGGGCTATACACCCTTTTGATTTTAAAGTAAATTATTCTATTGCAGAATTGATGTGACATATTATTTCTTATGCATGAAATTAATTTGGCAGGTCATGGGGGTATTGATATCACTGCAAAGTTCACTGAATCCATATGACCCAGTAACAAACTATGTTCTGCGGGTAAGCAGTTATATAGCATGGCCACGCTCTTTAAAAAATTTCAAGGAGAAAGGAAGGGGAAAAGGTAGCATGAGTTTTCTGATTTTTTTATGATATATTATGCAGGCAACAGCAACAATGTGTGAATATCTTGAGCATGGTTTCCTAGCTTACGTGGATAGTGTCATGAAACCTTTACTCGAGTCTGTTCTGTTAAAGCCCGATTTCGGAATTGCTTCGGCTGATGTACAACATTTTGACGATGTGGGGTATGTTTTAAATTGAATCTGGTTGTTTTGTTCCTCAAAAAGTTATGATTTTACCTAGTTTTATTCAACTTTACTGTTTAATTGTGTTTTCATGGCTGAAGTTCCGGATGAATAGCTGAAACTTGAAAAGGGAATTACCTCTTATTCCAAAGTTTATTTATTTTTAATTTTTGTAATTTTTTGGATTTTGGGCAGGATATGGAGGTTCACATGCAATATATTTGAGAACCAGGGAGAAATTTAAATAAATTTATAAAATATAAACAAGTAAAAGAATAATAAAGGCAAATATGAGCTATGTAAAAAATATATTTTTTTTCTTACGGATAAAATAAATGCAGGACTGAAACAGCAAGATTTAAAGGTAAGAGGATGAGACTCAGACCTAGCATCTTGGAGGAGAAAGCACTTGCTTGCAACGTTCTGTTGGGTTATGTCGAAGTTCTCAAGGAGCATTTCTTCCCCTGGACAAAAAAGGTCACTTGTTGATTTCATGCTCGTTTTCTTTTATTATTTTTTTTTTTTTTGTGAGCTTGAGAGAGTTAACATTGACCTCTCACTTAACCATTTTTACATATATTAAGTCGGATTGCTTATGTAAATTCAGGTGGCACTTGTATTGGCACCCCTCATCAAGTTCAAGCACCATGTCGAAGTTAGAAAGGTTTCTGCTAGAGGTTGGTCCCTCTGTGTATTTCTTTTTCCACCTTCTCTGGTGTTTTCCTTTATTCTTTTATAGTTTTGAGTAACAAATGTATTTAAATAAGTCACTTTTACGTTAAATACAAAACAAACTACAATCAAGGTTCCAAGTTTGTATGTACTGTAAATGCAATTGGTGTATATTAGATGGAAAAAAATCCTGAAAGAATATGGGATTTCATATTCTTTCTTTCAACTACGAAATGCTGGGTATAATATAAAAACAAAAATAACTTGTATGATTTATTCAGCATTGTTGCTACATGCCTTTTAACTATAACTCTTTCTTCAACCATGTTTAGCAATGCCTGAGCTTCTAAACTCCACCAACATTGCAATAGAAGAGGGAATATATCAAAACCACGATGGGTTGTCTGTTAAGCGAATGTTTGGTTTCATGCTTCCTACACTTCTAGAAAGCATCCATAAGGTTACTTCAAGCAGAGCACCTTACTTCTCTTTCTTATCTGTTGAATAAATAAATTCTGTGAAGATTCATATTTGTTGAATATATTACAGGAATGGGACGAAGAAACTTGCGCTATCATTCTGGAGTCCCTGAATCGATGCCTTGAGGTATTCCTTTGTATTATCATAATGAATTTTGCAAATTATACCCATGGCTTGTCCATAATTGCAAAAGTACCAGGCTTTTGGTCTTTTTTTGTCTCTTAATATTTTTCCTTGTCCAATATATTTACCCAAAACATTTTTTATTTCAATTATCAATTTACTTTTTCTGTCCCGCATATAAGGCCTAAGTACGTTAAAGTAAGCAGGGATTTTCCATTTCCTACTTGGGCTTGATAAGTTTTTTCACATTTTGGTGGTTCTAGCTGTCAGCGAGACATCTAAAAGAATACCAGGTCAGAAATATAGTGGAAGAAATGAAGTACCTGATCACTTCAAGTGATGCCAGGAAGAGCAAAAGGGAAAGAATCAAAACTGAGGACTATCATGGTGACAAAAACAAACATGAGGACTTAATTCTTGCACATGTACCTAATCACTTTTCATGCATTTCTTCTGTTCTTTTTGGTTCTGTTTATTTTGCAAACAACATCAAGTATTTATTCATACAAGGTAATACCTAAAAATTGTTTTACTTGTTAGTAAACTCAACCTTTTTGCAGTATAGTGGTTTTACAAAGGCATATTATATGCAAGTTTTTGACAAATTTACCTCTATTTAGGATAACCTTATTTAAACAAACTAAATATAATATAAGAGTTAAGCTATAGGCAATTGTCATTGTTAGCTTGACTTAACCATTAATCATATTTTCACTAGGGTGTGTTTTGCAATTAACGGAAAAAAATTTAGGCATTAGGTACAAAACTACAAAAATAAGCAAAATAAATAAATAAATAATCTTCTTGTTCTGTGTTGTGCCACTTGAAACACAAGCTTTCTGCAGCTTTTTTGACTTGTGTATGCATATCCTTCTTTGCATTTACAGATTGGTGAGTGTTTGACTCTTTTAATCAAGACATACAAAGCAGATTTTCTTCCATTTTTTGATGAACTCTCCATGTACTTAACTCCTATGTTGGTAAGTTCCCTTGGAACCACCTTTTGTACTTGTGCAATAGTAGTAATAATAAATTGCAAATGCTCAATTTACTTGTATTGAAAATGATAGGTAGCAGAGGAATCAATTCAGGCAAGAACGGTTTCTCTGAACGTTTTCACCGACCTAGTTGAGGAATGCGGCATTGCAGCTGTTAGGTACCACCACCACTTCTACAACAATTATAATGATTATTATTTTGTTTTATCTGTCTTAAAATTGCTACAAGTTACATCCTCTTATCTAGGATCTATATTATTCAGGTACTATGATGCATATTTGCCTTATTTGTTAGTCGCATGCAACGATAATGATCCTATCATCAGACAGGTTTGTTGTGTTGAAAAATCGTAGTTTTCATATTTCTATTCAATCCTCAAATAGTTTTCACATATACACGAGGAGAGTTAGAACATAGAAGCATCTACCTTAAATGAAGATGCAATTCTTGTGAAGGACATTATATATTGAACGTTTCTATATAACTGCCATTAAAATTCTAATATATCATTATTTGTCAAAATTTCGTCATTAACTTTGGAACAGAATCAACTTCTTTTCTCTTTGATTTTTAATTAATTTTTTTTGTCAGAGTGGCGTGTATGGTGTTGGCATCTGTGCTGAATTTGGTGGTTCAGAATTTACACCATTTATATCTGGTAATAAATATAAAAAGTTCCTTGTAACTTCTTTTGTTTTAAAAGGCTGATTATTTAAGATTAGAGTTTACTATGCAGAGGCTTTAGCGAAGTTAAATAATGTCATACTAAGTCCAAATGCTCTTGCACCGGATTATGCTTTGGCATATGATAATGCTGTCTCAGCCTTGGGCAAGATATGCCAATTCCATAGATTTCATGCAAGAGCAAAGGTACTAATTGTATATTTCTTATTATGTGCTTTTACTTTAGGATACTCAAGAGTAACCAAACACACAAATTCCATACACTTTTCCGTTGTTTTATCAGGCTATTGCTACTTGGTTGAACTGCTTGCCAATAAGTCATGACCTTGAGGAGGCTGAGGAGGTACATGAGCAGCTTTGTTCTATGGTTGAGAGGTATTGCAATATTAAATTCTCATCATAAAATAACACAATTTATTTGTTTCAATTTTTTGTTCCTTTTCTGTTTTGTTATATTAGTTGTTCTTGTCATTCGTTGCACAGATCTGATAGACAACTTCTTGGTGAAAACGATAAGCATCTCGTTAAGATAATTTCACTTTTTATTGAGGTATATTGAGTCTTCATTTTTATGTTAGGCTAATGATTCCCTATTTTTTTCTACTTTTTGTTACTTATTGAAAGACTAAAATTACTTTTAACCAATAAAAATGTCAGTCATTTGGGCACTGCCTCTGGGTTTGGTCAGTCATTTCCTGGGGTCCAGGTTTGAATGGAGATGTCCAATTTTAAAATTTTTACCTGAATTTAGGAAAATAGCTGTTTACTGCCAATTTTGTATAAAAGTCAGAAAAGAATATAATATATGAATCTTGAACTAAAATTGACAAAAAAAACATACCTTATTTGCTCATAACTTAAGTATTTACCAAGTTAATTATATTATCTGCAATAGATATTACTGCAATTGCACCAGGTCAGTTTTGGTCAGTTCTTAGTGCAAGTCGACCTAAAATGGTTGGTCTTTGGTCAGGTCAGGGAATTCTTGGTTGGGTCAATCAGGTAGTATATAGTATGTTTTTATATACATGTGTCTACTTGTCTATCGTGCAGATATTAAGTTTCAGCCAGGGTCTAGTAACTGAACAAACACGCAATCGAATGGTTAAGTTCTTAAAGGGATTAAAAGATACAATGCCTCAATCTACTCTTTGCGAGACCTTGTCATCTCTAAGTAACAAGCACCAGCTTGCCTTTAAAGCCATCCTTAAACGGTAATTGTTCTTTTGATGAGACTCATACTATGGTCAAATTTACATAAATTTATTGTGATGCACCGAGTATACAGTTTGTGGTGCAACTTTTTGGTTGCTGTTTGGTTATCTATCTATTTTTGCTTCATTTTTTTTCCTTTTCTTGATAGTTCGATCCTTTTAGAACCAGATGTGCCCTCTTCAAGATTTCACATCCAAAAGTCTTGATGGTTTTTTCAATCATTGCCTGAAAGTGAGAAATAAGGCACAGAATTTGTTCTCGTAGTAACTGAAAATAATATAAATGTACAGTCAATATTCAATCGAGAAACTAAGTTGGTCTCAGTCACGTTATCTATCTATTTATTTATGCTTTGTGCATTTCCTACAAGCTGGTGTTTCTGATTGAATTTTTAAGCTCATATTGCTTGCTAGGCATTCATTAAATAAGTAAAAGGATTAATTTTCCAATACCCCTCAAGATTTTTTTATTTGTCCCTCTACTCTTCAAAAAAATTATTATTTACCACTTGACTCTTACAAATGTTTCTTATATCCCAATCAAGTTAAATCTTAAGTTTAACTATCTGTTCTCTTAAAAATTAGTATTCAAATTCAATCATAATTCAAAACGAAGTGACAATTATGCCCTCTTCTTTCTTTCTCTTAATTGTGCTCTTCTCCTCCTGCTTTCAATCCCTTAGTGGTGCATGAGCTCATATAATGTTCAAACATTCTGACAAGAAGGGCCTAGCTTCAGCTGTACATAGCTACTAAATGGAGGCTGCCAGTACTCGAGAAATAGAAAGAGTTTTGTCTGTCTAATTCATTCAAAAGGAACTGGTGGATGGTATTTTTTTACTATATCTTACATGTCTAATTGATATAAAAGGCTGTAATGTTGTAAGAATCGTTATATGATAATAAACTTGAGATCTTTTCTCTTCCAGATTACTTATACGTTATTATTCGTTCTATTTTTTTTTCAATCTCTCTTCGTGATCATCTTGGTCTGATGCTTGTGTATCAGGCTGATTTATCAGATTCTCTTGAATTATTTGGCACATTACCAATTTTCAAAATCCTATGCAATTTTATGAATGGTATCATTTGAATACATTAAATTTATTTTGGTTATTTAATTAAATTCCTTTAGTTTTAACATAGGCTTTAGTTAAGTTCATACTGAGCAAATTTGAGGTTTCATGGAGGTATTAGTTGGATTGAATTTTAGCTGACAGTAGATAAATAAAGTAATACATACTATGCATATTAATACTAATTTGGACAATCTCTGGTAAAATGTTGGGATTAATCAATTAAATCTACTGATGAGCCTTAGATCTCAGGGTATCTAAATAAAAAATGAATTATTATGAGTACTGATCACCAACAGTTCCTTACTCTTTCTCCATGACTTTAATTTCTGACAATTTGTAGTAATTATGTGCTTAAAATTTTGGGTTTCAGTGATCGAGACAAAGGCGTATTGGTGGGGGCTTGATAAAATGGAATTGTTTATAAGTGGAAGAGATTGAGATTGAATAGTGAAGGAAGAGAAAGGATGAAAATCACTTTCTTTAATGGCAAATTGAATTGTGTTAAAGAGAGAGAGAAGATATTAGGCAGGAGAAAGAAGCTCATGAAGAAAGAGGAAGATAACTAATGGATTGGAACTGGAGAAAGGTGCAAGAAGAAGGGGGGGAAGAGATGTGGGGATTGGGATAGAAAGAGGCGCTGGTATATGAGCAGCAAGGGCCAAGTCAGAGGAAACTGGGGACGGTCCATCGGACCAAATTCAGTCCGATTTCCGGTTGGAGTCCTCTGATCCGCATCAAGATTTGTGCAAACAACTTTAAGAATTGCTCCAATCAAGTTCGCGCGAACCTTGACGAGGATCGGAGGGCTCCAATCGAACATTGGACAGAATCTGATCCAATACCCATCTGACCACCCAGAGCTACAAGTCAGGGACCAGCACAGTAGAATGACCTGAAAGTGAAAAAGACAGTAAACCTGATGGCGCGAAAAAGTATAGGGAGGATAAGAGGGCATATTTATCATTTCTTTTTTGATATAAGATTGAATAATACTTGTTTAAGAGAATAATTATTATGAAATTTAAGGTTATGATCTGATGAGTATAAAAAATATTTATAAGAAAATTTGAAAGATCGAGTAGAAGTAGAAATAAGAAAATTACATAGAATTGAGGGGTATTATAGTAGAAACTAGCCCAAAATTGTTTGACGTCGGACAAAACTATTTTAGCTTAACAAATAATAAATAAATAGTTCTAGCCTCGATCACTTCGCACCCCCTCCCTGGAAAACGGGACAGAAAATTGAAAACGAGAAAAACAAAACAGTTAAATGTTGGCAAAATGTAAGCCAATTGCTTGCTAAGCATTCATTAAATATAAAAAAAAAATACGAATACCTAATTGCAAGGGATGATCCGAAAAAAGAAAGAAAAATAATAACACAAAAAAAGGAACAAGAGAGCTAAGTCCATAATATTAAGAGTGAGGCTATGATATTTTGCAATGCACATGTAGATTCGTACTATAAATTTATATTTTTGTTTTAAAGTTCAAACAATTAATCTTAACCAATCAACATGATCTTTATAAATGTATTTTGGACTTAAATTTTACATTCTTTTTTATTATTTTTTTAGATATATAGAAAATCATCTTATCTAAAGATTTTGGACCATCCAACAATAGTGATTTTATATCATATTAAAGAAATAGTTAAAAAAAAAAATGTAAAATTTGGTTGTAAGTGCATTTCATATTAAGATCATGTTGAGCTGTTTGAATCAATTGTTTGGACTTTAAAAAGCAAAGATATAAGAATTAATTTTTAATATACCCTTACAGGCTTCTCTAATTTCCTATATACTCCTCAACACTTAAATATATCTAATTTGCCTTTAAACTCTTAAACTCTTTTCTTTTTATCTATTATATAATAATTCTTAAATTAATCATAGTTAAATCTCTGATTAAAATAATAAAAGACAGAAATATAAAGAAGTTGATCCGTCTTTTATTTTCCCGCGCTCTTAATTTTTCTTTGGCCTCTTATTTTTTTCTCCTGCTAGCCCGTTCTCTCATTTCTTCATAAGCCTTGCATTTTTCTCTTCGCCTCTTACTTTTCTCCGCTGGTCCGTTTTCTTTTTCTTCATAGGCCTTCCAAATTTAATTTACGGTAAGTATTTTTATTGCCTTTTTCGTTCCCACTAAAATTGAGTCTCTTTTTTCGTTGATGATGTTTGCACTGCTTTTGTGCTATTTTCTTTGCTTGGGTTGCAATGAACTCATCTTGTCGGGCATTTATTCTTTCTATTATCAATTTCAAGTTTGTCTTTTGTGGAAATTGATGGCCGAACTATCTAGTGTTGATATTGTTGATTTTATGAATTCTGAGGAGATGAATTTATTGAGCAAAAAATTGTTATGTTTTACAAAACCCTATTCTCTATATATACTATGGTACCAACGGTTCATTAATATTACCGTTGGTACCCTACCTATTTACTGTTCACAGTACCGTTGGTACTTTACTGTTTAATCCCCCTATTCTTGATTTAATTCTAGCCCTCTATTCTTGATCGATGATGATGATACAATCTGAGATCATTGTTCTATATTTTTAACACTCCCTCTCAAGCTAGGAAGGTATATATCGTGCAATACTAGCTTGCTAGTAATCGTTTCAAAATGTGTTGGATCCAATCCTTTCGTAAAAATATCCGCTAGTTGATCTTTGCTCCTTACGAATGGTGTTTCTATTTCTTTGGCTTGGACATTCTCTCTAATAAAGTGACAATCCACTTCTATGTGCTTGGTTCTTTCGTGAAACACCGGATTTGACGCGATATGTCGAGCGGAATTATTATCACAATACATCTTCATAGGTTGATCAAATTCGACGCTCATGTCTCTAAGTAGTTGTTTAATCCATATTAGTTCACTTGCGGTAGATGCCCTAGCTCGGTATTCCGCTTCCGCGCTTGATCGAGCCACGACATTTTGTTTCTTGCTTTTCCATGTGACTAGATTCCCGCCTACAAATGTGCAAAAGCCGGTTGTAGATTTTCTATCAAAGCTACCGGCCCAATCTGCATCGGAATAGCCACATATTTCATTAGAATTATTGTTTATCATTTTTATGCCTTTTCCGGGATTTCTTTTTAAATATTTCAAAATTCTATTAATGGCTTCTAAATGGGGTGTTCTTGGTGAATGCATAAATTTACTAATTTGGCTTACGGCAAATGAAATATTTGGACGTGTTACGGTAAGATAAATTAATTTTCCTACAAGTCTTTGAAATTAGTTTATGTCCTCTAAAGGTTCACCATCCTCGGTATTTAATTTATATTTGTTATCTATAGGTGTGGAGGCCGGTTTACAACCTAATTTTCCGGTTTCCTTTAACAAATCCAAGGTATATTTCCTTTGAGAAAGTAATAGGCCTTTATTTGAAGAAGCCACTTCTATTCCTAGAAAATATTTTAAATATCCTAAATCCTTGATATCAAAATTTTCTTTTAATTGAGATTTGATTTTCTAATTTCTTCTAAATTATTTTCGGTAATTATTAGGTCATCTACATATACTAACACAAGGGTTATATTTTTTCCTTCTTGTTTGGTAAATAGAGAATGGTCGGCACTACTAGTTTTAAAACTACAAAAATTAAATATGAGCTAAGTTTGCCATACCATGCCCGAGGCGATTGCTTCAATCCATAGATTGATTTATTCAACCTACAAACGAGTTTAGAGTTGTTTTCTATTTTATGGCCGGATGGTAGGATCATATACACCTCTTCTTCAAGTGTTCCTTGAAGAAAAGTATTTTTGACATCCATTTGGTATAGGTTTCAATTATTATTTACCGCAATAGAAAATAAAATTCTAACGGTATTCATTTTTGCTACCGGCGCAAAGGTTTCATTATAATCTATACCATAGGTTTGAGTATACCCTTTGGCCACCAATCTAGCTTTGTACCGTTCTACGGTACCATCACTATTGTATTTTATTTTGTACACCCATTTACACCCTACGGTTTTTTTATTTGTTGGTAGTTGTACAATTTTCCACGTATCATTTTTTTCTAAGGCCATTAGTTCATCTTCCATGGCCTTGCACCATACCGGTTTAGTTATTGCCTCTTGGTAGGTATTTGGTTCTACATCTTTTTGGATAGAAATAATAAATGCATGATAATTGGGAGAAATATTTGCATATGATATAAAATCTTGTATAGGGTATTGTACCGAATAAGTTATAAAATCCTTGAGTTTAGTGGATGGTTGACGCACTCTTATGGACCTTCTAACCATAGTATTCTCGTCTTCCTCATTATCATTATCATTATCATTATTATTCTTTATTTCTTCTTCATTATTATTGGATTCGATTTCATAATCCTCATTTTGTATAAAATCTAAGTCATCTAAGAGAGGTGACATTGGCCGAATTAAATTATTTTCTAAAAGTTTATCATCTACCCCTTTTCTAAAATATGGTTTATCTTCATTAAAAATTACATCTCTAGATATAAATACTTTTTTTGTAATAGGGTCATAACACTTGTAACCTTTTTTGTATGGTGAGTATCCTAAAAAGATAGTCTTTTTTGACATAAAATCAAATTTATCTTTCCTTTTAATATGAACAAAACATACGCACCCAAAAACCCTTAAATGATCAAGATTCTTTTTTTGTTGATAAAGAATTTCGGTTGGACTTTTATTTTTTAATGTAATACTAGGTAGTCTATTAATTAAATGTGTAGCACAAAGGATGGCATCCGACTAATATATTTTTGGAACATTATTTTGAAATAATAACGCACGTGTCATTTCTAATAAATGTCTATTTTTTCTTTCCGACACTCCATTTTATTCGGGAGTGTTTATACAAGTCGTTTGGTGTATAATTCTTTTTTCTTTAAAAAGATTGGTAAAATTTTTGTTACAAATTCCGTTCCATTATCCGATCTAAAAATTTTAAGTTTAGTGTTGAATTGAGTTTCTACATGACATAGAAATTCTCTAAAACACATAAATACCTCGTCTTTTGATCTAAGTAAATACAACCATATAGCTTTTGAAAAATTATCAATAAATACAACAAAATATTTAAATCCATTATAAGAATTAATTGGGGCCGGACCCCATACATCGGAGTGGACTAAGTCAAAAGGGGCTTCACTTCTACTAGTGGAAAGTGAGAAGGGAAGTCTCGTTTGCTTAGCTAATTTGCATATATCACAATTAATACAACTAGAATTTGGGAAATTTAAAATGCTATTTAAAATCTTGTTGAAGGGATGCCCAAGTCTCTTGTGCCACCTATCGTAATTAATCGAACTTGTCGAAGCACAAAATCTTGAATTTTCTATATCCAAAATATAATGTCCATTTTTAAGCACACCCTCACCAATCTTGTCCCCGGTTACCCGGTCCTGAAAGATTACATTTTCATGTGAGAAAATTATTTTACAATCAAATTCTTGCGTTAGCTTTTTTACTGAAATTAGATTTATAGGAAATGTTTTTAAAAATAAAACATTGTTAATTTTTTTGTTGTTCAAAGTAATTTCTCCTACCCCATGAATTTTTTCTTTGATACCATTGCTACGGTTACATATCGGTCGATTTCAAATGATTTCATGTTCTCACGGAATTTTATATTTCCAAACATATGGTCGGTTGCACCACTATCAACAATTATTTGGTTGAATAAATTAAAATTCTTTGAGTTAGATAAAATACCACATGAAGAACCAGAATTGTTTTGAGACAGCAGCATGGTCAGTTGCTGCAGAAGTTGTTGCATTTGATCCGCTGATCCGCCTGACTCGCCAGCGCCTGACCCGCCAGAAGTTGGACCCGGTTCACCCGAAACCGGTTTGGTTCCTTTTTTTTGTTTCTTTGGTTTGCGCAGCATAGCCGCCCCCTTCATTTCTTTTGATCCCCTTCTTCTTTCCGTCTCTTTCTCCGCCTCCTCTCTTCGGTTCATCTCTCCACCATTTTGGCCAAAGGTTGGGGTGAAGAAAATAACATTTCTCAGCCTTATGCCCCTTCTTTTTGCAGTGAGAGCACGTCTCACTCTTTGGATTTTGCCAATTTTGAGTCTTTTGGAAGTTAGGGTTTCGGTGATTTTGGGGAAAATGTGAGGCATGGCCGTGGGGCTCGTGTCCCTCGCCGTGACTGGCTTGAGGACCCCCCATAGCCTCTCGCAGCGAGTCTTCGCGTTGTATTTGGTTGACCACCTCGGAGAAAGAGGGAAGATCGGGTGCTCGAATGATTTGTGACCGGATACCTTCGTAATTTGCATCAAGGCCCGCAAGGTACGAGAAAATCCGATCTTCTTCTTTTCTTTTTTTGAGGTCTTTCGGGTCTGTTGTGAATGGACGATAAACGTCGAGTTCATCGTGCTTCTTTTTTAGAGAGGCAAGGTATTCTAAATGGGTTCGAGATCCCTTTTTTTCTTGTTGGATTTCAAGTTGAAGCCGATAGACATGGGAGTGATTTTTTTGTTGCCCGTAAAAGGCTTTAAGCTCGTCCTACAATTCTTTGGATGTATCACAACTTTGGAGAAATAAGTCTGTGATTTGTTGCTCCATGGACCCATATAGGAGAGCCATTACTGTATGATCTTCTTTTTGCCATTTTCAAATTTGGATTTTCTTGGCATCTGTTGGTTTTTCTGGATTTCCTGGTTTCGGTTTTGCATGATCTCCTGTGATGAAATCTATTTTATCTCGGCCACTTAAAGAAATGGTTACTGATTTGGCCCATGATAGATAATTCAAACCGTTTAGCAATGTCGGAGTCAACTTCGATCGGTTGGTAGCTTCACTGATTTGCTGCCCCCATTGATCCATTTTGACGTTTGCTTGATTGGTGAATTTCTGTTTCGGTTTATGAAGTTACCAGTTTTACTGGTAATTATAGTTATCAGGTTATCGGGTTATTTATCAGAACCGCTCTGATACCATGTTGATTTTATGAATTCTGAGGAGATGAATTTATTGAGCAAAAAATTGTTATGTTTTACAAAACCCTATTCTCTATATATACTATGGTACCAACGGTTCACTAATATTACCGTTGGTACCCTACCTATTTACTGTTCACAGTACCGTTACTACTTTACTGTTTAATCCCCCTATTCTTGATTTAATCCTAGCCCTCTATTCTTGATTGATGATGATGATACAATCTGAGATCATTGTTCTATATTTTTAACAGATATCAATTTTGATTGTGCAGTATTTATTATTTTCATATGTTTTACCAGTAATATCCCTTGTTGCTCATGTTCTTCATGCAAATAAGCATTGTAAACTTTTCAGAATTTCATGGTTGAGCATTGTCCTTCTAAATGTGCTTTTAATAGGCCCCTAAAATTTTCTATTGGTTACTGAAGAGCTAGTTTTGAGCAAAAATAAATGGACAACAAGGGTATTATGCACTGTGTGGCACATTTGGAAGCATCGAAACACAATTATTTTTGAGGGGAAACGAATACCCCTACGATACTGGCAGTCAGATGTGTTCAGGAAATGAGATGTGGCTAAATTTCTGCTAATTTGGTGGTTTTTACTATTTTTCAATTTCTCATTTTGCCGAGGAGTAAACTGTAAATTATGCTTTTGTGTTTCTTTTTTTACACTGAGTGCTGTGGGTGTTATTTATCTCAATCTTAGTATAAAGGTGGGTATGTAGACTGCCATGTACCAAGACTGGTACAAGGAGTAGCGGGTTGGCAAGGTACCTAGACTGGTACAGTGCATACTGGGAATGAGACAGTGCATAGATGTTTTATCTAATGAACAGGCACCAGTGGATAGAGTGTGTAATGTTGTAAATTCATTTATGTTCAATGCAACCACCTAGGCAGCTGCTGTCAGGATTTCAAAAGAAAATTATTTTAATTTTTTATACAGGTTCAAACTTGGCTGAATCTGATAATTTTAAAATTTATTTTCATGTGTTAAATCAAAAGTAGCTGAATTACAACCCCGGTACTGGTATTCAAAGATACATGATTGAAATATCTAATGAATCCCACTTGTAGATAAACAGATAGTTTTAAATTTTCATGAATTATTCATTTTCAGCATCTTTCTATATGAATTAAACCTCGTCAGATTATTTTCGTGTTTCAAATCTATTAGAAACAAAGAGTAAAACAGGAGACATGCAGTGCGTATTTTTTCAATTAAATTAGCAGTTTAGTTTTTGTTTTCTCTTTCTTTGTCCGTGTTAAAAAGTTCAGAACAAAAGAACGAGAGTAAAATGAAAAAAATAAAAATTTGGACAATACTTAACTATAAATAATTAACTCTAGAGATAAATAAAAAATATAAACAAGAGTTGAGAAGCATATTAGATATAATAAATAGTGTAGGGGTAAATAAGAAACCAAAGAAATTTTCAAGAATAAATAGATATAAACCCATAGCACAACCTGTTGTACACATTGAACTGTTGTACACATTGCCAGCGGCAGATTCAGGATTTTCGTCAGGAGGGCAAAGAAATATCGAATCGGGTTTAAATCCATTAACTAATTGGGTAATCGACAAAAATAATGTTTTAACTTATACTTTCTAATACTTTGACTTGTAATTTCTGATGCTCTGACTTATAATTCTAATTACCAATAAAAATTCAACAAATTTATTTCAATTTTAACTCAAAATTTAATTCGAATTACAAATTAAACGTCCAGAGGGGGACAAAAAAAATTCCAGAGAGGGGCAAAGTCAATCAGAACCGATAAATCTCCACTAAAACTCAAAATCCAGGGGGACTGCCCCCCTGGAATACTCTGGATCCGCCCTGCACATTGCAAAGTAACACAACCTCACTCTAATATTAATACAAAAGAGTTGCTTTAGGAAATATATAGGTCGATAAATTCTGCTTTGAAATTTATTTTCAATTAATTGCTGAAATTCTATTCACATCCCTCTTATAAACCGAAAGGCCATGATTTCGTGTTCGATTTTTGCCACATCCATGATGAGGAGCAAGAATCATATATACATATATTTAAACACAAACAAACAAGTATATTCCACTCAGAAAATAAAAATAAACAAACAAGTACATTTAAACGATTATTTGATATATTTTTTTTGAGATAAAGATAAGAGTCAAATTTCTTAATTTTAAATATTCATATGATACCTTTCATTCTCGTCTCAATTTGAATAGTAAAATATACTACGTCACAATAATACGCCAGAGACTAACAGGAGCGTATTTAGGAGGGGTGGCTCCTCCTACGATTTGAAAAAATTATAATTTTTATGTGTATTTTCTATAGGGGTGTAAACGGATCCGGATTGTCCGGTCCGAATCCGCTCCGTATCTGGTTACTATCCGTATCCGTTTTAAACGGAGCGGATACTTAACGGATACAGATATATATTGAACATAGTCAAAATACACGGATACGGAAACGGATAAATTTCTATACCTCTAAACGGAGCAGATATCCGCATATATCCGTATCTAATATTCATCTCTCCGAGACCCATTTATATTTCAAAAGCAAAGCGATGTCTATATATGATGTCTCACTTTTATATCTTTTCACTCGTGGGACTAATTTTTAGTAGAGATCGGGACCTTATATCTTTTATATTTTGTAAATCGAACATGTTATATGCTGAAAGGATTCATAATTGGTATTTGTATCTTAAAATACATATGACTCAATATCCGATAATTATCCGTTCCGTATCTGTATTCGGAGATTATCCGCTCCGTATCCGTATTCGGTTAAGGCTGATATGGTTTTGAGTTTTGATATCCGTTTATTATCCGTATCCATATCCTAACCGCTCATTGAAAGACGGATACGGATTTGGTATTAGCATTATCCGCTCCGAATTCGCTCCGTTTACACCCCTAATTTTCTAGCATCTGTTTTTTTTTTTAAGTTGGCCCCTTTACAAATTGAGAATGTGCTTAATTGAAGCAATTAATATCGTTCATTGCAAAAAAATCTTGCCCAATTTTTGTTTTTTGTTATTAAATTCGGCTCTTTATGATACATTTCTAGTTTTATTTTTTTGGTGATTTCATGGCCCATAGGCATGCATTTCTAGTTTCATAATTCATTCTTCACCATCCTCGATATCAATTAACAAGTACTAAAACGCCGTAAATTATGTAAAATTTAAAGTTCAACTTACCGAGAAAAATTTCTTTGATGGGATCCAGATCTATTTTATAAACTTATGGAAACTCTTCCCTCCAAATTTTAAACCTTGTAAAATAAAATTAACCTCTTTTATCTTGTTAGGTCTCTCTCTCAAAATTGCCAGAGTAACGACCTCTCTATTTCTCCTCCCTCCAAAATGTTCGCTTGTCAAATGAGAATTGCCATATATGAAATTGATACGTGATTTTCGTATTTTATCAAACTTTCATAATACAAATTAGTTGTAGTCATTATTGAATTTTTCTTTTTTTTGCTTTAAAAAATATTTCACCAAAAGCACAAATCGAATATCAATTGCACATTTTTATTCGTTTATCCGACCTATACCGCATTCAAAAAGACGGAAAAGGATTTTTTTCGTTAACTTTTTAGGTACATATAAAGGTAAATTTGTTTTCGTTAACATAAAGGATACGGTTAAGATCTCCACAAGGTACCATCATAGTCACAAGATTCGCGAATAATTTGTTTTTTTTTTTGTAATGGTAAACCAAACACAGAATTATCGGTTGATCGAAACTTTGAATAATTTGCAAATAATTCGCGAATTTTATGAACTTTTTCCGAATTTACGAATTATTCCAAAAAAAATTCCCAACTTTTTTTTCTCTCTTATGGAACTGAGTTCACCAATACGAATCATTTTCAAATTATATCCAAATTATTTCTAAATCACGAAATTTTAAACCCGCCAAACCGAATCCGAATAATTCATTTGTCACTGTGGATACCGTTGATAGGTTTGCCACACCAATTTATAGGTCTCCACAATCTCATTGAATCTGCAATCAAATTCCTGGGAGTCTGGGACATAATGTTGCTCCATTATCCAACCGTGCCTCGGATCCCTCTACTAATAATTAAACGATGCGCTCTGTTTGTTCGTTACTTAAACAGCTCAGATTTGACCTTAACCATCCTCTAACTACTCAGTAACAACAGAAAGAGATAAATTTATCCAGAATTTGCAGGGCCAGGGCTGCACCAGCCAGCTCTTTTCTCTCTTAACTAATTCCAGTCAATCAACAATAATATAAACAAAACCAAAACAAACAAAAATAATAAATAAAAAAATAAAGAGGCGCCGGCTCGATCTCCCTCCCTCTCATGCTCTCCATTATTTCCCATTTTACCCCCCCCCCTTTAAAATTCAATTCATATCACCTAAAGTAACTCAAATTTTGACTTTAGATCCGGACCGTCAGATCTGTTTAAAGGGACCTCATGCATTCTACCTAGGACCGGATTGCCCTGATTCTGATCGGACGGGTTGGATCTAAAATCAAAATTTGAGTTACTTCAGTGAACCGAGACTCGTTAAAATTTAGAAAAAAAATTATTTTTTCCATCCTTGCTGTCGCCCTCCCCTCTTTAACTGACTTATTTTCATTCGTTGCGTTGTCCCTAACCCCGTCCCATTCCACCATTCTTATCTCTCTCTCTCGCATCTCTATTCTTCTCCACATTGCTCCATTCTGAGATCTTACCTCCTCTACAGAGAGTAAAATGAGAGAGATTATCAGTGTTCACATAGGTCAGGCTGGGATCCAGCTTGGCAACTCTTGTTGGGAGCTCTACTGCCTTGAGCACGGTATCCAGCCCGATGGCATGATGCCCAGGTACTTTATTCATTCCGCAATTTCACATCCTTTAGATCTATCTAGTCAATTACATTCTACTCTGATCTCAATTAATTGGATTTTTTGTTTGCAGTGATACTTCTGTAGGGGTCGCGCATGATGCGTTTAACACTTTCTTTAGCGAGACTGGTGCAGGGAAGCATGTGCCCAGGGCGTTGTTTGTTGATCTCGAACCAACTGTGATTGATGAGGTACGTACCGGTGCGTACCGCCAGCTATTCCACCCGGAGCAGCTCATCTCTGGCAAGGAGGATGCGGCGAATAACTTTGCTAGAGGCCACTATACAGGTAAATAGATGCAATAAACAGTTGGAGATGTAGATTAGTTTGAGATCTTCTTTGATTTTTACAATTTCCATTGTTAAGTTTTTTTGTCCATTGGATCTCTGGTCAATTATATTTTTGTCATTGAAAAGCCATACCCGTTCAAAGATTTTTATCTTTTTTTTTGTATAATTAGATCTGACTACCTGAATTGACCTATTTCATGCTGATTTTAATTATAATTTAAGCTGATCTGACATTGGTAATATCATCTGATGCAGTTGGTAAGGAGATTGTGGATATCTGCCTCGACCGCATCCGCAAATTGGCCGACATGTGCACAGGATTGCAAGGATTTTTGGTATTCAATGCAGTTGGTGGCGGTACCGGATCGGGATTGGGATCTCTTCTCCTAGAACGTCTATCTGTTGACTATGGCAAAAAGTCAAAGCTTGGTTTCACCATTTATCCCTCACCCCAGGTAATTACATTGTAATTTAAAGAATCAGGGTTTAAATAAGGGTCAAATGATCCCAATGATGATACAAATTGTATGGGTATCACTAACATCATAGAAATTGAACTGCATTATACAGATAAAAAAAAGAATTTGTTCTAAAATCAATTCATGTCATAGGTATCAACTGCTGTCGTCGAACCCTACAACAGTGTGCTCTCAACCCATTCCTTGCTCGAGCACACAGATGTCGCTGTGCTGTTGGACAATGAGGCAATCTATGATATCTGCCGCCGATCCCTTGACATAGAGAGGCCGACCTACACCAACCTCAACCGCCTTATCTCCCAGGTCATCTCCTCCCTCACCACATCTCTCCGCTTTGATGGCGCCATAAATGTGGACATCACCGAGTTCCAGACCAATCTTGTACCATACCCGCGTATCCACTTCATGCTTTCTTCATATGCGCCAGTTATATCGGCTGAGAAGGCGTACCATGAGCAGCTGTCAGTGCCCGAGATCACTACGGCTGTGTTTGAGCCTTCAAGCATGATGGTGAAGTGTGATCCAAGGCACGGGAAGTATATGGCTTGCTGTTTGATGTACCGTGGTGATATCGTACCAAAGGATGTCAATGCCGCAGTAGCCACGATCAAGACCAAGAGGACAGTTCAATTCGTTGATTGGTAAGAATGAAAAGTGTTCCGTAATTATCTATTTTAAATCTGATATTATTTACAAGATAGCTAGGTATAACAGATGTTCTTATCTTATCTATAGGTGTCCTACTGGATTCAAATGCGGCATTAACTACCAGGCTCCAGCAGTGGTCCCAGGTGGTGACCTGGCAAAGGTACGCAGGGCTGTGTGCATGATCAGCAACAATACTGCCGTAGCTGAGGTGTTCTCGCGCATTGACCACAAGTTCGATTTGATGTACGCTAAGCGTGCATTCGTGCACTGGTACGTTGGCGAAGGTATGGAGGAAGGTGAGTTCTCTGAGGCTCGTGAGGATCTAGCCGCACTGGAGAAGGATTACGAGGAGGTGGGGGCCGATGGTGAAGATGACTACGAAGGAGACGAGGGCGAAGATTATTAAATTATATTTTATTTTTTATATTTGTAATTCGTAAACGCGCTTCGAAATTGTTTCTACTTTTCATGAGTTCAATTCGTTGTAAGTTTATTTGTTGTTGTGTAGCTTATATTTTTTATTATGGCATGGTGTATGAAAGCTATTTTAAATCTTTTTTGCTTGAGGATGTAATGAACTGAAGTTATAGTCGAATCAATTTGTACCTTTTGTAAATGTGTTCCCTTCCCTTCTTCTTCTTTCGATCAAATTTGTATCCTTATTTAATGGATCAGTAAAATATATATGCACCTAAACATTGCAACTAGTAAACCACATATATATAAGCAATTAAACAGAATCTAGAATATTTGTAAGCAATCAATCAATCAAAGCTGAGAAAAATGAAGTCATTTTATTGTAAAGCTTTCACTTTTCTGTAATATATTATAGTATAATTAATAATTTATATGATTATTGAGATGGTGAAGATTATACCCAAGCATAGAATGAATAATATTTCAACTCTCCTGACATGCACTGATGTATACATGTTCCAATGAATTTGAATATGGGAAAGGATGGAATGGGTTGTATTGACATATATATTGTTTTCAATATCATATATCCAAAGATATTATACAAGTTTAATAATTACTAAATTTGGACTATTTTTGGAAGAATTTTGGATAGAAAATCACAATCAGCAGTTGATGATTATAGCCCCAAACCATAAGAATAAAGAAGAGAAAAGATACCGCCTCTCAAAATATTGATTCATATAAAAATAAAACTGAAAAATAATAATTTTTTATGTATACATAGAAAAAATATATAAATCACATATAATAATTTTATTTTTTTATTATTATAAAACTGAAAAGTAAAGGCATGATGAAGATCAAAAAATAAAATGAAAGTATTTAAACCTTCCTTTTTGTATAAAGACTCGAATTCTTCAAATATTAAGACTTTAATTTTAAAAACAAATAAATAAAAAAGATAGAAAAACGAATAAATAAACTTACTAAAAAATAAAAAATAGAAAGTCAACAAAAAAGTTAAAAAAACAAAATTTTGTCATAAAACAAATTTGAGTATGTGTGGCCATCCGGAATTCCAGAACTATATTTTGTTTTGCATGTCTGGCCGCTAGTTAATGCTTCAAATGTTGTTTTCTTTGGAGGTTATGATATCAACTGTATGATTTATATCTTTTTTGTTTTATTTTGGATCCACAGAATCATGATTCGGTGTTGGTCGGATCCAAATCTGCTGAAATTCCAGTACATGAAATTCAGAATCCAGCCGTTGAACTGTTTTGAGATACGTGCACAGAAAAACTAGCTGTTTCGAGATGCGCGCACAGAAAAAATTGAACGGCTGGATTCAGAATTTCAGGAATTCCAGGAACACTATTCATAGAATTTGGATTTCAGCAGATCCGATTCCGTGTCGGTTGCAGTGGGTTGGAATGGTTCCGTCAGCTCGGCATTTCTTTCTTTGTTTTTTTCTTTTTGCTCCACAAAAGGGTCAAATTCTGATTTAATGTATTATATCGTTCTAAAGAGATACATCATACATGCATGCTCTGCTTGTTTGAGTTCGTTCCAAGTTTCTGCTTGATAAATTAGCACCACCAAATTTTCATACATGATTACACCCGAAATTTTAAATATACCATTTTCTGGAAAAAAAAATAATAAACCAAACACCCCGGATTTCAGATTTTTCTGATTTTACCCAGGCCGCAGAACACCCGTGCGGCCCCCCCATTTTTTTTAATCTGAAATCTATTATTTGCGTTTTGGTTTTAGTTTTCAAAATTGTTTTATTTGTTTTGGATTTTGTTTTAAATGTTGTTTATTGGTAAAATATGTTTTGCTTGTAGGATCAAATATTTTGGAAATGTCGTTCGTTTGAAATATTATTTGTGTACGAAGAGATAATAATATAATAAACAAACTAAATAAATAACAAAAAACAAATAAAATAAATAACAAAGCAACAAAATAAATAAGTGATAGATAAATTCCAGTATCTGACAAACATCTAACAAAGTACAAATCAAAGCCTACGGGTCAGGACTAAATACCGTCCTCGCCTTCTTCTTCCTGAACCCTCGACCCCACCTGGAGAGTGGCGTCTCGTCAGTATCTGCTGAGTCTCTAGAGTCATCCACTTGGACATCCTTTGCTTGAACCAGCTCATCATGAACCTCCTCAATCTCGGATGTCTACTGGACTCCAGGACCAAAAATCGTAGTCTGTCCAGACTGACCCTGCTTGAATAAAAACGCCTGTCTGGCTATGGGGTCATCATGGAGCGAAGGGTACGATGCATGCTGTGATGATGACCCAGGAAACTCCGAGAAAGGCTCTGTCTGAACATACCCTGGCTGATAGGCAGGAGGTACCGTCTGAATTGGACTGTAACCCTGAGAATACAGTTCATCTCCCTCTGTGCCAAAATCTGTGTAGATATTGTACCCAGCGGCTCCTCCTCCTCACCCTACAGTAACTTACAAATTAGTTAATCAAGAATTTTGGTAAAAAAAATCACAGTTATGTATTTTAATTACAAATATACCTATGCATCCTGAGTAGGCTTGGCCTGGTCTGCGGCTCGGCGCAATGCCTCGGTACTGACGGTCTCAGCGTCCTAGACGGCTGTAAACAACACCTCGTCACCAGCGTATGGGACGTATATCTCAGGCTCGTCGGATATGTCATCGATTCAATCACACCTGCCCAAAGCCAGCGCATCTCAATAGAGAGTCGAGGCGCAACCTGTACCCACATTGGCACACCGCAGGTACGTTGTGCTTGAGGATGGCTTTCCCAAGCCTCTTTCATCCCCTTATCGTGGCCATCGTAACCGCTATAACGCAACTCTTGACCAGATATAATGTCTGCAAATAAATATTATATAAATGTTGTACAAATGTAAATATTGTTAGTTTTTAATCTGAAATTTAAAATTAAACATACCATAGATACGAACGGTGCACCGACAGGAATAATACCATGGATCCGTCCTCTCCGATCCCTCGACCTCGGTACCCGCTCATGAGGGTTGTCGGTGATACACCCCTCCAGATATATGGTGTACACGCCGTGATCTTGGTACCAATCTCTATAAGGTCCGTATGAATTTCAAAAATGTCAGATATTACAATCAGAAAAGTATAGTGAAGAAACAAATTATGAAAATAATTCTTACACTGGCGTGACATCCATGTGATAGTGCTGCTCAGCTAATGGGAGATTTGCAAATCTTGCCTCGGCCCCATAATCTGCACGCACGACTCCCCAGTTCTGGCTCGCAGTGGTGTCCTTGGCATGATGAAGCTGTCGCCACACCCCCTCGCTGATCGGTGCCGGGGGGCGGAGATGTCTGACGCAACCCGAACTGTCTCATGACCCGACAGGAGTAATGGTGCTCTATAATCTGTATATTTAATTATGTTAGCTTGCTTCTATTAAATTAAGTTGCAGTGTTGAGAATTAATTAAACTAAATCACGGTACCTGAAAACATATGAGCGACACCTTTGCACACCAGAAATGCTCCTGCTGTCGACATCGCTCAGGCAATACCTCGAGAAAAGTCGGATGTCCCCCATCTACCTTGAACTGAATTTACAGATTTGAAACCATATATCAATTCGAACAAAAAAACATGAATTTTTTTTAGATCAAATTTAAAATAAAATTAGACTTTACATATTCTCTGTAGGGCTCCTAGGGCACATACTCTGGATCATCTTTCAGATGCTCGATCTCTTATCTCCAGAATATGATGTCGAGTGACGAGCCATGCCTTGACCCGACCCAAATCTTCGGATAGTAATACTTGGCGTCATATGCAGGGCAGTTGTCTGGCTCGTGCTTGCCCCATTCCGACACATTTGTCTTGTTTGCCAGGACTGGACGGTCAACGATCAGATGTGCCTATGACCAATTCTGTAGTAACATGCATGGTCTAATAAAAGTCTTATTCTTCTTCAGACAAGCATCGTCAAGACCCTTTTACAATTTACAATGTTAGTGTTACTTATACTGAAATATAGAACAATGAAAAAATTAAAAAATTATAAGAATAAATATTTACCCTATATAAGCATGCCAGCATGGCACCACCCCAATTGTACTTGCCCGCAGTAGGCAAATCGCACAGAAGCTAAAGGTAACACAGCCACACCTGATCTCCGTGTGAATCCTGCAACAACCGACAAGTAATCATCTCCAGAATATATGCGCGCAGGTACTGGTCAACAACCACCTGTTATTTATTTAAATTAGAACATTGTTTAGAAGTAAATATGATATTATTGAAATTAAATAAGGTACAATTTACATACCTGATTTGGACGATCCGGATAGTCCTTGAATTTGGCCCTCAATTTTGCTAAGCTGATAGTACTGGGCGAGATTTGAATCTTCTCACATTTCTTCTTCTCTTTCTGGAGGTCCGCGTGCGAGTACCCTAGCAAGTCCATGCACAATGGCCGGAAGTCCCCGTACTCGACGCCCGTCACAAGCTCCCCAATAATTGTCATACCCCACAGACAGCTGACGTCCTGTAGGGTGACTGTCATCTCAGCATGGGGGAGATGAAAGGTGTGTGTCTCGGGATGCCATCGCTCAATGAGCCCGGAAGATAAGCCCTTATCATGGTTCTCCTCGCCCTTCTGGGATATCTGAAACAATCCATCGCAGCAATGTCCCTCCGTATGCCAGCTGGTACTGTAGCACATGCGGTTGTGACGAACCGTAACCGCATCCAAACCTTGCATTTAATTAAAAAAAATTCAGGTCAAGTTCATTCAATATTCATAGAAAAAAATTATGTTATTAGTATTTGTATAAATATGACTAATTTAGAACTTACCCCAGTGGCAACCTCTAGAATCCGGTGCTCTGCGTTTGAGTACCACAAAAAGTCACTGACCTTGTCAGTGCAACTCCGGATACCTGGAACATCTGCCAACGCACCGTCGATGTACTAGGACATCTCGTATGGAGTGGCTATAGGGCCATGCTGTGTACCTCTACTAGAAGATGGTACACCCCTACTTGAAGACGATATATCTCTACTAGATGTCATGTTGTATTTTGATAATTTTTTGCTATTAGTGTTGGTACCAATTTTGGTCAAATATGAGAATTTTGGTAAAATAACCCTACTTACATTTTGGAATTGGTCTAATTTAATGTTGGTACTCAAATAATTAATTTTGGTATAATAAACCTAATTAAATTTTGGTACAAGTCTCATTTCATTTTGGTGCTCAAACAATTAATTTTGGTAAAATAAATCTAATTAAATTTTGGTACAAGTCTAATTTAATTTTGGTGCTCAAACAATTAATTTGGTAAAATAAACCTACTTACATTTTGGTACAAGCCTTATTTAATTTTGGTGCTCAAACAATTAATTTTGGTAAAATAAACCTAATTAAATTTTGGTACAAGTCTAGTTAAATTTTGGTGCTCAAACAATTAATTTTGATCATATTCTAATTAAATTTTGGTACAATTTTATTTAAATTTTGGTTCTAAACTCTAAATTAATATATAATTCTAAACCCTAAACTCTAAACCTAAATCCTAAACCTAAACCCTATCTGGTAAGTCTCTACTAATATTGTAATTTTTGTATTACAAATATTATGATTGAATAAGTACCAAAATTGTTATTTATAATAAAAATTCAGGTGTAGAACAGGCATATTGTCGGGCCACTTTTTCTGCTCCAGCAGTAGTCATGGTCATATCTACCGATCTGTCGGACTGTTATTCCAGATCCACCTCACCGCTAGACGAGACTAGACGCTGAGAGATGTCCCGCATACGGTGCCATATGAATTAATCACCACACATTTGATATTTTTTTAGGTATTAATAAAAATTTAAATTAAAATAAAGACAAACACAATCCTGTGTATATTCGTATTATTGCGACCAAAATTTAAATTAAAATAATCAATTGGTAGTTCTATTATAGGCCGCAGCCCGCTTGTTGGTAACTTGGGGCTCTTCATAGACGATTATTTGAGAAGTGGGGGCTGTCTGATAGACATCGGATCAAATTTGTACAAATCTTGATGCGTAACGGACAATTTCAACTGGACATCAGATTAAATTTGAGAAATCTTGATGCGGATCGTACGGCTCCGACCGGAAATCCATTGAACCGCCTCTACTCCCAATTGTTTGATGTAAAATAAATGTTTGTAACCTGTCCGGTATAGAAATTATGGATTTTAGTCATTTTAAAAGGTTCTGAGAAATGATGTAACCGAAGACACCGAGGAACAAGCGACTATGAAGAATTGGCCACTTTGGCACTATGCGGACAGAGTAATAATTTTATTATGTAATCATGCCTTTTGCAATAACAGGAGAGACAATTTTGTTCTGATATAGATATATATATATAGATATATCCGACACCGACGTGGCCCTAGTACCAACCACAACTACCATAACTTATTTTACATGAAATAAAAAAAAAAAAAGAATGTTTGAGCAAAAGTCACTTGTGGTCTATAATTAGGAAGAAAGATTAGGTATATCTTGAATTCCAATAACAATTCAATTATTAATTGAAGTAGATATCATGAGTGATATTTAGTTGACTAGATTTCAACATTTTTTCTATTTTTTTTTATCATTGCTATGGATTTTATCACACGATGGTTCAATAAATTGGTACAAAATGGAGCCATAAAATTACCATTTCAAGGAATGAAATCATGTCTTCTATATGGTAACGATGCAATTTTCTTTGTCAAACCGGAGGTCCAGCAATTGCAAATGTTAAAGATTGCTTTCATAGCATTTGAAGAAATTTCGGGCTTAGCGATCAACCTGACCAAATCCGAACTGCTACTCTCTATGGATCCGAATAACCAAGGGAATCAATTTGCACACATGATGGGCTGTCAACTTGGTTCATTTCCATTCACTTACCTTGGCGTTCCCTTATCGAACAAATGTCTTACCAAAACAACCTTCTTACCATTTATACAGAGATTCAACAAGAGATTAGAGGAATGGGCAGCAAAGAACCTTTCGATTGCAGGGAAATTACAGTTGTTAAATGCAGTTTTATCTTCTCTACCGATATATTACATGTCGGTTTTCTGACTACCAGGCATGGACAATTCAACAAATTGATAAAATCAGACGACGCTTTTTGTGGCATAGTGTTTCAATGGAATCAAGGAAATTCATGAATCTTGCTAATTGGAACATTGTTTGTATGCCTAGAAGACTTGGCGGTCTTGGTGTTTTAGACCTCAAAATTTTTAATTCGGCTATGTTGATGAAATAGTGTTGGCAATGGGCAGAGAACAAGGAACGGTTGTGGAATTCAATTTTTTTATTAAGATAATTGATCTCTAATTCCACATTTTTTACAACTACTCTAAAACAGACCTACAATTTCTTTGACATTTCGGTTATTAGACAATCTGGTAATGGATTCATGACTGGGAGTTCGGACTTCTAAAGCACAAATACCCTACACTATTCACCTACAATATAGATCCCATGGCGACTAGCAGAGGTGATGCCAACTGAACCTCTAACCCGACTGTTCTATGCTAACTTGCCAAACAGAGCGAATGAGGAGTATAGATTACTGTGGGAAGAAGTGATGACTATAGTGCACTTGGCACATCATAACCAGGATGTGGTTGTTTGGAAGAAGTGATGACTATAGTGCACTTGGCACATCATAACCAGGATGTGGTTGTTTGGAAATGGACTGCAATGGGTAAATTGTCAGTCAAATCGGCATACTTCGCAACGATGAATGGTCCCAAAATAATGAATAATAACACGAGAACATGGAAATTGATGGTGCCGCCAAGAATGAAGGTGTTTGCGTGGTTTCTTTTACTCAATAAAATTTTAACAAATAAAATTTGAACAAGAAAGGATGGTGCCTTGTGAATTGGTGTATCATGTGTAGAACAACTCTGAATCGACAAAACATTTGTTCAATGACTGTACAGTGGCAACGGACTTGTATATAAGGGTGGCGCTGCTCTTACATGTTAGAATGCCTTGTGTTACAAACCTTCACAGTGGAGATGCGAATTCTGCCATAGTTGATAAAGAATATACAAAGAAGGAAAGGTCAATTTTGTTAATCTCACAATTTATTTTGTGGAGGAAAAGATGTTGTCGAATATTATGTGACTCTACAAAGGATGTTTCAGAATTGGTACTGCAAATGCAAGAGCAATGGAGATACAGTAGGCTCTTCGACATCGGCATGATTTCTTGTTTTTACTTTTTGCTTTTAATAGCTAACAATGTTGAGCTAAATTGTGTTTACTAACTCTGTTACAAAACTTTTGTAACACATTTTAATGCAAGTAAATAGGAGCTTGATCCTTATTTTTTACTAAAAAAAATATCACTCATGAAGTAATTGTCTCCCTCATGTTTTGTCCACTAGCTCTAGGTCGCGTCAAAGGGTGGCAAATAAAACTATACCAGATGACAAATAATTCAACCCAAAAATAGATGACACATTTTCCTAACATGCATAACAACAATTACAAGATAAAAATTTCCGATAAATAAATAACACATATTTTCAAAGGCATGATAATAATAGAACAAAGAAAAGAGTATGACGGAATTTGGAATTGTCAACTCTAAACACTGTAGGAGGGTATCAATGATACAATTTTGTCCGTTTACATGATCCATATTTTAACAGGTATGGATAAGATTTTCTTTTTATTAGCTTATCAAGTATAGATATGAGTGAGATTTTTTTTTTTGTTAACTTAACATATAAGGATACCGATAAAAACTATTTTGTATTCGTTATTTTATAGGACAATTGGAAAAAATAAAATTATAGATATAGATATATATTTATATGGAATGAGATAAGATTATAGTTTTATTCATGATACAAATCAGGGTTCTAAATAGCTAGCTATAACTACGCTATAGCTTTTTCGGACCTCAAAAGCTATAACGCTATTAACTGCTTTTCTTTTATAATGATTCTAAATAGCTAGCTATTGTTACGCTATAGCTGCGCTATAACTTTTTCGGATCTTAAAAGCTATAGCGCTGTAATTGCTATTTAGAATCTTGATACAAATATATACAATATAATTCTAAATTTAATATTTTTCATTCATTTTATGTAAAAATATATAATAATTAGTTCCTCTTTAGATTGAAAATTAGGAGGGAGAACCTGATCAGAACAAATCAGGAATATTTCCATCTATGATCGACCATAACATGTGCATGTACATATTATGGATAATACAATTATATATTCCACTATGTAGGATTAAATTGTACTGCTGACTACCTGCAAAATTTTAGGTCTGACTTAGACATCATAGGTTGAATTAGGTAGGAATAAAACATTTGTGCTAGAAAGCTTTATAAATTCAGTTTTCATTTGAAAAAGTCAAGTAACTTCCAACTTTGCCTTGTGCTTAACAAGGAAAATGAAAGGGAACCAGCCGAATTTTCCAGGTATTAGACACCAATTTATGCTGGTATGGAATCTTAACATTAAACAACAACTACCATAGAAACAAACAACATTAATTTCATTTTTTAAAGTTTAAAAGGCTTCTTAATTTAATTATATGGGGACATGGAAGTGGCTAAACACCAATTTGCATGACATACGGATATGGTAACAGCGTATACAGCATTATGAGTTCAGACAGTTCAGTTATAACCATTGTAAATAGTTCAAAACAATTTCCAAAAGGAACCAACAAAACCAATCTAAAATTTGATGAAGTATCCTCTTTGATGCCCATATTGTCTTTAGACAAAACCAAACAACATAGAACCTCAAATATCAAAACAACTCTAATGAGTTCACTATAATAAGTTTTCCTAAACAACTTGCAAAATAACTCCATCCAACCTTTGAAAAAGCTTTACAAAAAAATGAATAATGTCAGACCTTGCATAACTTTCTCAGCAAATCATGCCACCTCATCAATAAAAAAGGAAATATGAGGGGAAAAAAGAACCTGATGAGATCTGGCATAGAACTATTGCTTTTTCTTAAGTTCCTTTTTGTTCTTACTGCCTTTGTAGGCATTAGTGTGGAAGTTGAGAAAAAGAAAGAGGAGAGATGCATTGAAAGCGGCATTGAACAACCACCCTTTCATCCCCTCACAACCCCCACCAGCAAAATGGTACCTGTTCAAATCCGAACAAGAAGTAAATACCTTTTTTTTTTATTTGCTTGGGTCTTTTACTCTTTTATAAATTCTCAGTAAGTTATAGTACTGATTTCTAGTTCAAACCTTCTCATAATGGTAACCATCATTAGTGCTGGATCTGTCTTGTGCAAGTTCAATAGTACAAGCCCCAGAAAATAGGGGTGTCCCTAGGTATGATACGGGTCGGGTGGAGGTATTTTCATACCCATAGCCACTTAAAATTAGTCTTACCTATACCCTACCCTTACCCTTACCCATTAAACATTAGCCTACCCTTACCCATTTCTAATTTGATAGCATATATAATTTAATAAAAAAATATAACAAATAAATATATATATTAGCCTACCCATACCAATAACGAGTAATGAAACGAATAATGGTAAATGAGCGAATAAATTGATAGCATATATAATTTAATCAAAAAATACAACAACTAAATATATATATCAAATACATCATACCCGCATTATCGAATACGGTACGGGTCAGGTAAACAGTTAAAAGGGTATCATTAACACCCTTACCAGAAAATATGAATTTTCTTTAGAAATAAAAAAAAAATCAAATCTTTGAGAAAGAGATTGATTGTTTTTTTTTCCTTCGCAAAATATATGGAATTGGACCATTGGTGCGGTTCCACCAAGAAAAGGCTGATGGAACTGCATCAATAGTGCGGCCCCAGCAGTTTTTGTGTAAATTTGTGGTCAAGATGGGGTTTAACATCTGAAAAACACTTGGATCAGGCACCAAGCAGGCAACCACCACCAGACCTGAATTGTAAGATACAGAAATGTGATTATGTAATACTAGATTGAGGCATTTACTGAAACTTGAGAGGGTAATTATTTCTCCGCCTACATTTGAAAATAAAAGTGTCTGATCCCCATTTTCTGGAGATGTAATTTTGTTTGTCAAGAATCTATGATGCTAAACATTCCCAACTAAACAGTTAAGAAAACTCGGAAGTTCAATTTCAAAAAGACTCAAAAGAGCCAAATTCTGTTATTCAACAACAATAAATAAAAAAAAGGCCCCACAGCTAAAATATAAGTTGTAAGCCTGTATTGTTATTTTTTTCTTTTCTGAAAGTGATTGAAGGAAAAACAACAAGTATTGTAGAGATTTAAGTATAAGAGAAAAATCTTAACAGAGTAATTTCAGAAAGAGGGTTTAATTGGGCTTAAATGTTCCACTTTATTGCCATTTCCATATTACTAATGGAATCAAACTGTCATTATTTATTCAGATAAAGAAAGTTTCAGGGTTGCATTAGCAAGAATTACCATAGAAAAACAATTGAGGCAGCAAAACTAAAAACAAACTGCGCAATCTGCACCTCGGTCACAACCCGCTTCCACCTGGCCGGCCACCTCAGCCCGACACTACACGAGAAATAGTAGGCATACATCACCACATGCACAGCTGCATTGGTAACGAGTGCAATTGGTACCAGAGACTGAGATGTGCTTAACCATACATAGCACATCACAATCACCAGCGCGTGATGGTACACGTGTAAGAATGTAAGCCTTCTCTTATCTCTTGCCATGAGGATGAGCAATGTGTCGAATAGTTCGTAGAGTTTTGAGAGGTAGAAGATGTATGTCCAGTAGAAGACTGAACTGGAGGGGGGAGTATTATGGGGGAAGCAAAAGAGGTACTTAGGAGACGGGAGGAGAGATGAGGAGAGAGCGCATCCAGTGGCCATTAGAATGGAGATGGAGAGAAGGAAGAGGTTGTGGAGAGCGGAGATAAATTTGAGGAGAGGAGGAGGAATGGAGGGAAGCGGGAGGAAGTTGAAATGGATGAGAAGGGTGAGGGAGAGATAGGTGACAATTGCCGTGGTGGCGAATAAAAGAGAGGAAGCAAATAAGGTGGGGCCCGGTTGCCAGTGGAAGCCGGAGATGGTCGGCTGGTCGACGAGGTACCAGCGTAGACAGTCGGACGCCCTTGAGAGAGTTTCTATCATTGCCATCTTTCTATTGGATTTTTCTTTTAATTTTCTGATGATCTTTTTTACCAGTACCGAGTTGTTTGCGTGCTTGGTCGGGGATGATGGAAACAGTTCCTGAAATCTTGAACTGTTTACTTCACATTTATTAATTCACGTTATTCTACTAGGACCAATACTTTCTGCTTTTTGTTGGAAAATTTTAATAATATCCAACCATCATTCGTCAGGTAAGGAAGGCTGTACAAAATCAGAGAGGCATTTTCAATAATAAAATTACGTGGTTGAGAGACTAGCTACGTCGAACAGTCATCTGGCCCATTTTATATTCGTTTTAGCCCATTTTCTCCCGAAATTTTTATTGTTATCAAGGCAAAAAATCTGAATTAATTCGTTACTACCCCGCTGATTCTTTATTCAAAACCACCACCCCGCGAACTTAGTTCGCGCACCAAAATAGCTGGTGCGCGGACTGAGTTGGCGCACCAGTTTGGTGCGCGGACTGGGTTCGCGGAAGAAAAAGAAGTTCGGGAGAAAAAGAAGCTGCAATTTGCAACCACTTTTACTAGTTAACTGTGCCAATGTGTACTGCTTGAGAAATACGACGTGCCGCTTCCCAATGTCAACAAATAATTTATTTATTCTATAATTAAATGCCACTGGGCAAGAGGAGACGGAGAAAACCATCTATATATCCAATTAATTATTAAGTTGCTTCTTTCGAGATTTTGCATTTGGAAATTGAATCTTTTTAAGTTTCCGTCATTAGTCTACGACGGTAGTATCACGCTCCGCGAATCCAGTCCGCGCACTAGTCATTTTGGTGTGCGGCCTGAGTTCGCAGGGGTGGTGGTTTTGAATAAAAAGTCAGCGGAGCAGTAACGAATTAATTCTGATTTTTTTGCCGTAGTAACAATAAAAATTTCGGCATTTTCACGCAATGAGTTTCAAGATGTCCAGTTCTTTTTTTGTCATTCAAAAAAGCCCGTCCACACCTTGCATTGCATTACAACAGATTCCACTCAGAACTACCTAGGAAACATATTTAGAACTGAACAGGTAGTGATTAACTCCAGAAATTAAAACAGGAAAAAGTATGACCGACAAGTCCCATCCATTTACCCTTCCTCCTTTTGCCAAATTGTCAGCCAAATCATTATGGCTTCTCTTAATATGGACACACGAGAAGGATTTATGTTCCTGCAGCAAATACCAGACTTCAAGGGTCTCCTCAAAAGCATTCCATTCTGCATTAATCGGTGGTTGAGAGCTTGAGCATTCCGTTCCATTACAGAGAACATCGTTCCCCAACTTCCAAATCACACACGACTTTAGTGGTTCCCTTAGACTCATCAAACTTTTTCAAAAGGCTGTGCAACGGTAATCTCTTTTACTATGCCATGAATCACTCCTTGGCATATATTTTGCTTTGACCCACGGAGCTTCTGACCCCACTGCAAGCCTCCAAAGGAATTTCATAAGAAGCGCTTCATTCATAGCATGGAGATCTCTTAAACCGAGCCCCCCTTCTTCCATTGGTAAAGTAATCTTATCCCAAGCAACATAGGCCATATATCTTTGCTTGTTCATCTTGCCCCAAAAAAATCTACGGATTATTGATGTAATTTCACTCACCACAGCTTTCGGAAGGTGAGATGTGGCCATGTAGTAGATAGGGAGTGACTGGAGCATTCACCGAACCAGCACCAAGTGCCCAGCAGGAGACAGCATATTGCTTTTCAACATTTGCAACTTGCTTGAAAACTTCTCAATTAAAAAATCATATGCTTGTCTGTTGGTTCTGAATGGCGCGCCTAATAAGAGGAGCTGCTATTGTTGTTCGGCACTCCCAAAAAAGAAGAGATAGCATCACAGTCTTCTTGCAAGGTGGTTGAGCTGAACCAAATGGAGCTTTTTTGTGGCCCCACCCGCTGCCCGGAGACCTCCTCGAAAGACTGCATGGTGTGCATGATTCGTTGCGCCTTTGTCATGTTGGCCGCCCCAAATAACAACAAATTATCTGCATACAAACAATCAGTTAGTGGTTCAGCAGAGGAAGCAATGCGTACTCCCTGTAGTTCCATTGATTTCACCCGATAAGCGAGACTTCGAGACAGCACATCCATCCCCAAGATAAACATGTACGGTGAGAGAGAGCACCCTTGCCTCAACCCGCACTTCGGGCTCAAAAAACCATCTCCTTTGCCATTCAGAACAATAGTAAATTGGGCGGAAGTAATGGAACTCGTAATCCATTTTGCAAACCGAGATGGAAAATTATAAATTGGCATTAGAGATTCTATGAACTCCCAATCCATCCGATCAAAAGTCTTTGACAGATCCATTTTGAGACAAAATTTCTTGTTTTTATAATTAGATAAACCCAAAGAGTGAAGCACTTCCTGACGCCGTATTAAAGGTACGGTCGTCTTTCTAATCCTTACTCCAAGGTTGTCAGACAAAAATTAGAAAAGGAACCAAAGTATAACAAGGCTCTCAAAGATAATTTTCATTAAACTAAAGAAAATAGTAACAGAATTTTAGTAAAACTCCTCCCTTCTTCTGGTGCGCAGCACCCCTAGATAAATAGAGAGACCAATATTTCTTTCCTAATACAGCTCCTTTAATTAAGTAAAATAAAATATTATAAAGTATTTGCCTATATTTTCCTACTAAGTTTAGATATCCTGCATACTGCCAATCAATGCCAATTAAGCCAATAAATCTCAATGAATCTTTTCTATATTTGCACGAACCACTGATTGTATGTTGCGCCTCTTGTATTGCTTGGTGATTGGTGGCCTCACTGGAAGCTGCCCACTTGACCCAAAATCAGGATTGACCTGAACTGAGTCCAGCTCCGCGTCACTTCCCTTAGAAGAATGACATTTTCCGATATCTCCCGACCCGGCAAGCAAGCGCTTTGAGACCTTGATATGCACATCCCGATATATGGTTTCAACCTCAAGGTCAGAATCTTTGAGATTAATTTGTAAAGAACATTGCACACTGAAATGGGACGAAAATCAGTGACGCTGACTGCTTCTTCCTTTTTCGGTATTAGCACCATATTTGGCCGTGCTATGCATGATGGCATCTGACCTGATACAAAAAAAAAGTTCATACCTCACTCAAAACAGCGGGCCCGAAGTGTTACCAGTTATCCTGGATGATGCTGGCACTGAAGCCGTCCGGCCCGACCGCCTTGTTGGGACCCAAAGACATGAGAGCCCGAAAATCTTCTTGCTTAGTTGGGACCGAATTAAGATATAGATGTGCCTCAGATGGGATGCCAGAGACATAAAAAAACATCGCTGGAGCATACACTTCAAAAATGGGTTTGGTTGTTGCTTTTCTGTAGATCTCTTTGTAGTGATTAATGAAGAGGGTTCAGATCCCTCTTTCTTCAGTAACCCATTTTCCCTCCGCACTTATCAAAGCTCGTAGCAAATTCCTGTGCTTTCTAGTCACTGCCGCTGCATGAAAAAGTTGGTATTATTATCCCCAAATAATGCCCAGTTCAAATGAGCTCTCTGATACCAATATTTTTCCTGCATTAAAAGAACTTTCTGATGCTCATCTTGTAACAACTTTTCCTTTTGCAAGCTTAAAACCGTAGGGAGCTGACTATTGGAAGATTTCATTTCCTCTTCAATTTTGCATAACCTAGCAACAGGAGTTTGACACTCTCCTAGCCAGGCTTTGACTTCCCCTTTGAACACCTTGCTGGTTCGACTCCAGTCCGAATTCCCTAGGGAACCCGACCTCTGACACACCTCCACAAACCCTTCTTTTAGGCCCCATCAACTCTCACATCTAAATCACCTTTTGGATCTGATCGATTTTGGCATTCTACAAATGAGAATCGGGCAAATGATCGCTATTAAAGCGAGGCAAGTGGAACACCGCTGTTTCATGATATGTCATAGACCAAGAGACTGGCGCCATCGCCCTGTCCAACCTTTGCGAGATATTGGCACTGCCCCCTTGAATATTCGACCAAGTGAAAGCCAGGCCATGATACCCAAGGTCTAACACCCCCACACGCCGCTCTTTGAATTGTCTATTCGGGTTCCCCAGATCTTGAGACCCGCCAACCTTTTCTTGCAACGATATAATCGCATTAAAATCTCCAAAGAGACAAGCATGCCCCCGCACTCATCAATAAATTCCTCACCTCCTCCCAAATTCTCATGTTCTGACTTCTAGATGGGTCCCCATAAACTACAACTAAGCCCCACAACTTTTTGACCATCCTTACTACTTTTGCAAAATGTAAAACTTATTAAAACGACAAACACAAATATTTACATCATCACCCCATTACCACAAACCTCCTGACCTTCCTTCAGACAGACCACTTAAAAAATTACCCAAAGGCAACCCTGCAACCCTACCAACCGCTATTTCCACACTATACCTTGTATCAGAAATAAATGCAATGGTGGCCTTTGTGCAATGAAGGTATCTGTTTAACGTGTTTGCTGTCGCCTATCGTGCTCCCGCTGCCCCGACAGTACCACAATATTCATTGAGACATCCGGTTCTATTAGACAGTAGAACCTGTACTGGACATCTCCCATTCAGCCTATACTTGAGTCAACAATGCTGGCATACAAACAGAATCGAAGAAACTGATTTCGAGCTGTGGCTCTTGTAACAACTAACCTGGGTTATTATTAATTAAACAAGGTTTAAGGATAGTTTAGAGAGTCTCCAACCTCTGCATTAAAGCACTGTTTGAGTTTAGCTTTGAACCGTCCGATCAGAGTTCGGACCAATCCGGCTCACGCCTATAATGCATGGAGTCCCTTTAAGATTCGTACAAATATGTAACAAACTGATTGGATCTAAACTCAAATGGTGCGTTAGTACAGAGGATATGAATTCTAGTTTTAGACTATAATTTAGATCTACAAAAGCCAGTATAAAAAGATGTATTCCCTATGTAAAATTTATTCAAGCAATACACAATCATTAATGAAATTTCTCAACTATAGAAACAGGATTATAGCAGCTAACAGCTACTTCAGAACTAATTCATGATACAACATTTGAAACTTCTAAAGAAATTAATTTTGAGTACAGAAACAGTAACCATTACATGAGCATCGGATCATTTAAATGCCCGCACCAATCTTTTACTGGTCAATCAATCAACTATACAGTTTGTGAATTTATACGCAGGATGAATTTTCTTCAGAACCAGTCTACTGTTAATACCAGTAGTAAAGGCAACAATGATCTGTCTACACCATTACAAGTACCTATGAATAACGATTTACAGGCATCAGCATCTTATTGATTTGTGTTTACAGACATTTTTAAAATGCTGAATTACCATGTATTAAGGCATAAAATTGATTTTGATGTATACTTGAATTCTAGTACCAGTATCGCAGTAAGGTTTATTACCAACATATGATGCTGGTACTTGGCTGATGTAGCACTAGAAGTTAAATCAAAAAGTAAATTACTAATGCATGCTATCTTGCTCAAATAATATGGCAAATAAAGAGAAGAAAATTATCAGCTCTCAGACCCACTACAGCAAAACTTCCCAAAATTGATTTGTTTAAAATATATAAAAGTAGTTTTGAAACTAACCTGCTTAAAACACCACAAACAAAATTACCAAATAATACAACCCAACCATTCCAAAACTTCAATTCTTTCATTAAAACCTACTCAAACAAAGCTACATGTGAAACACTAATCTCATCTCAAACCCAAAACCAGGACTTAGAACTAAGCACAAAACCCTACTTAAATCTTCAATTAGAAGCAGCATTCGCAATCAAAAGGGCAGAGTGGGGTCCCACCCGCATTGGAATTTCCAAACCCAAGCTCCTCAGCAGAGTAAATCGCCAACCCATCATTCGTCCTTCGCCTCCTAGCCTTTGCGTCGGGTCCCTCGTCTAAAACCCGACCCGATCCGCCTTTCTTATTCTTCTTCTTACCCTTCTTACTCTCTCCATCTCTCTTCACCTTCTTCTCCGACTCTCTTAGTTCTGTCTCTTGCGAGGGTTTCTCCTTTCGCTTCTTGGACTTTGTCGCTTGGAAAATCTCGTCGATCTCGTTAACGGGCTTGGGAGATTTGATATCGGGTTTTGGATTTTCGTCGGAGAGGGTCGGGGTCTTTTCCTTTCTGGTGGACTTTGGGGCGGGCGCCATGGAGAGAGGGAGTATGAGGCAGGAGCCGCAGGGTGCTAGCTCAGATATACTTGGAACGAAGGCTTAAAAGGAATTCACATCACCCCCGGTACCGTAATAGGGAATCTTTTACAAATACTTGATCTGGACCGTTCTTTTTAACTTGGCACGACTCAAAGCCCAATAATTCTGCCCCCTCCGTCAGCCCGAATCTCAAAGCGCCTGAGAGTTAATCTCAAACCGTAAAGTGAAGAAAATCTTTTACGGTACCGGAGAGGATATTTGCCCGCAAGTTGAAAAAGAATGAGTTTTAATCCGCACCGTCCGATCTGCTCCGGCACGAATTAAAGCAAGCATGTGCATTTTACTTCGGGCCGGATTGGATTCAGAATCTGATCAGCCGGTCCGGATCCAACTCAAATTGAGTTACTTCGGAAGATCCGGACTCTTTTTGCAACGAAGGCTTGAAGTTAATAAAGGTTTATTTTCCGCCGATTTTTTTTCATTTGAGAAATCTAAAATATTAAAGGGGATCAAATGTGTTCAAATTTTTTTGTTACTTTTATTTTTAATTTTTTTAACTATAAAAAATTTGAAAATTTATATGTTAAAATAAAATTGTTAAATGTGGTTTATATTATTTTCTCTACATGCATATAAATTTTACTTTTCATTTTTTTTTCTTATAAATCAGTGTTAAAAATATTGTTGTAAGCAATATTCTAATTAAACTATTTAACTAATTTACAAAACATATACAATTGAATTTAACAATTTTCTCGAGTTGAGATATTCTGCAGGTTCGAGACAAATTGAAATTGTAATATGGATTAGTTGCACCAAAGAAAACATCAAGAATTTAAATTGTAAATTATGAACTTGGTAACTTCACAGAGCTCAATCGTTGGTAACGATTATAAATCGTTGTAACAATTATACAAAGTACACAGAAAAGAAAATTAGAGCTAAAACCCTAACCCTATAATTGATCAAATCGTTGGTAACGATTAAAGGCAAAATGCTCATTTTGAAGCTGCCACTATAAATAGAGATGTTAAGGTTTGAGCCAAATAAGAACTTAGCCGCCCCAAACTTTTCAAAAGCGATTTTCTATGTGCTTGCTCCTCCATTGTTGTGAGAGCTTAAAACTTCAATATCCCTCAAACAATCTCAAATTCACTTCACTAATTTTGAGTTAGATTAGGTTAGAATGAGTTTTTGAGTGTTTCTCTTGAGACTCTAAACTTAGAGACTTTGTTCTCTATTTGAACTAGTCGTGTGACTTCTTATTGATTGTAAGAGCTCACCGGTTTACAAGTTGGTCGTGTAACTTCCCATTGGTTGTAAGGGCTCACCGGTTCACAAGTTGTAACATTTCTTGTTGGGTAATAGAAAGGCACACCGAGAAGTGGTTGCGACGCTCCGGAGACGTACACATTTTAAGACGAACTCCGTTATCATCCTGCGTGTCAATTTCTCTAAACTCATCTATTTATTTTTATTGCACTTATTTTTCAGTTTTTGAGAAATAACGGTGCCTTAGGTATAACAAAAAATTTATCACATCAGTATATTTTTTACAGGGTGGAGTTTTTGTCCAAAGAACTTTGGACAAAGTCTTATCCAGAGTTGAATACAAACATCCAATGCATGTCAAAATTCGCACGAATAGTTCAGATTTATGGAGTCATTTAAATTTATTAAATTTGAAATCTGTTTGCATGAATCTCGATGCAAATCAAACAGTTTAAGCTTGTCTTTGGATAAGTTTTGTTCAAAGGCTTTTTGACAAAACCCAACCCCATTTTTAAAGCACTTGATAGCAAATTAAAATAAAGTTCAAATGTTAAAAATATTCATATTCTACATGTGCATAAAGAAAACGAAATATGATTTTATCTTGGCATTAAAAAAATTAATTTTAATTTATTAAAGTTCTAAATTTTGAGGCATTATTTCTCCATTTTAAATCAAATCAGAGAAAATATGAAAAAAAAATTAAGATTTTAAAGGACCGGAAATTTCGATCCATACATTTGTTAAAAAAAGTATAATACACAAATATAAGGGTCTGATATCAAAATTGAGTTTAAATTCCACGTCCTCCTAAATAGTGACCGGCATCTGCTCCTATATTTTTTATCGAACGGTTAGGATCATATCTCCTGCTACCCGTTACCCGTTGCCCCTAAAATGAAAAAAAAAAAAAAATGAAGTTAAACTTTACCGTCTTACTTTCAAGTTTTGTTCAGCACCCATTTTGACTTCTTCGTCTCCTCTCCTCTTCTAATTCTAAAGATGTAAGTCTTAATTCGAATAATTTCACTTGAAAAATTATGAATTCAAAATTTAATTAGTTAGGTATGGATTAATTTTGAGGGTGGAATTTTTGTTCAAAGGACTTTGAACAAAACCTCATCCAAAGTTAATTGTAAACTATCTAATCTGTGTTAAAATTTACACGAATGGTTTAGATTTACAAAATCATTCAGAGTTACTAAATTTAAATATGTTGGTACAAATCTTAAAACAAATCAAATGATAAAGTCCGGCTTTGGACAAAATCCAATTCCTAATTTTGATTAGTCTCGCAAATAAACTTTGGATACGAATGTTGTAAAAAGGATTAGAGTAAAAAAACCCAACCCAAATGTTGTACAATATTTTGAAAAATTATTTATATATAATTATAATAGAACTGTTTCCAAATGAAAACCTATCCGGCTGCAATTCAATTGATACCAAAATCATTGAATTTCAGCCGGATAGATTTTTCAGGAATATGCTTTATTGTGACTTCTCTAGGCTAAATAAATTTCAAAATAAGAAAACCTCCGAAATTACAGCAGAAAATATCGGTATTCAAGCCCCCTGAGATAGTAATATTAAAATCATGTTTTAAGAAAAGTACATACTTTAAGCAAACATAGGTACAGGAGTTTTTTTTTTTTTTTTGATACAGGAGTTGAAGATAGCAATCAATACCTTTATATTGGGACTGATATAAAGCCCCGTACCACACTTTGGCATTGTATTATAAGACTGATAGTAATATTCACATTTACAGATTATAAAACTAAAACAAACTATGTACAGTAGCAACCTTATTAACTCACACTACTTGCACTCCCCTTTAACTTCCATTCAGAAGGCCTTTAGCACAACATTAGCAGTTGCACCAACACCCCTTGCGGCAGCTTTAATCAAAGCCCGGTTACTGTACAATCTGCATATCAAATCAACATAGTATTAGCGTTCAAATGCTTCCATATGTAGCACCTGCATCATGCCTATTGATTTAAAAAAAAATGAAATAAAACCAAACATTATAAAACTCAAATGACAAAATATACATTCACTACAAGCAACCTGAAATGCCTGGTATTTCAAATTCATTTTGATGCAATAACACACGGAACCCCGCCCCCTCCCCTCCCCAAAAAAAAAAAATCACCCGTATTTTACAAAATCTTTAAATGAAAAGAAACGCAAAGGCACAATCTGTGGAAACACATATCTTACCCATATAAAGCAATACCCCATGAAGACAAGGTGTAAATGATTTTTCCAGCCTCCCATACACTTTTCCATTTCAACCTACAATTGATGTCGTCCAAGGCCTTTGTCACAGCTGCCAAAATCCATGTAGAGTAATTCAACGTGATTACAGGTATAACAAGTGCAAACATCAATATCCAAATAATTACATGACAAAGGCTATGTTACCTTTTTGAATTTCTTCTGGTTTCAACTCCTGATGAACAAACAAAAGCATGTCAAACACAAAATATCTAATATTTCAGGAAAAATAGTGATTATGACCTTCAAAAAGAAAAATAGTAATTACGATAATGAACCTTAGATTTGGGGTCTTCTAGAATGCATCTGGCAACAAAATTAGCAATACCGTCAATAACCTCCTCTTGAGTAACTACAACATAACTTGAGTTATCTATTCCACTTGGCTCTTCTAAGTTGGCAATGTCAGGTAGCCAGACCCACCAGCTCGGTTCCCTTTCACCAATTACAATTGGGACTTCAACGGCCTCTGCAACGGATAAAATGAGATATCACTAAACATTACATTTATATTATATTTGCGATCAAGTTCTACTACTTCACCAAACTGACATGAATAGACATTTAAACACCTGCTACTATTTACAACGTCCTTGCGACAAAAACATGCTAAAGCATGTATTTTCTGGATGGAACACAAAAATCTACTTCTGGCTGACCACAGGATAAACGTAAGAGATTTCCATGTTTGGATAGATATTGAAAATAATAAAGCACAAAATTTGGTCAGTAATCACAACAGAGACCCAACAAAACTTGAATGATACCATACTGCCAAGACAGGTTCCATATGAACAGATTGGTACACCAACACAAGCTTTTCTCCATGTATAAGCCCAAAAATCATATATACCTATCCCATTTAAGAAACTTATTCCTTGTTCTTTGGCAGATTGGAGAAGTATCCAGGTACACAATAAAGAGATGTAACAGGAAGAAATTAGCTACTGTGAGAGAACCTGTCATTTTATTGAGTGCAGCCGTGGATTCTTCATGAGCTGATTCAACCCTGCCGAGAAAGCTTGTGCTGTTCGCTGCTGCCTCAAGCCGGGTATACAACTGCATAAGAAACCATTACGTTCTTTAAGAAAATAAGCAAAGAACAGATATATCTATACAAGTCACAATCATGGCACAGTTCTATTTTTGACTGCCGGATTCCTAATCTTTCTGTTTACTCAGTTTCACATATTCACGATTGAAAATATGCAACATTTAGTGCTCAATATTGTATCAAATGGAATTTTAAATCCCATATTCCCAGTAAAACATGACAATTGAATCAGAATTTCACTTTCTTCTTCTCATTATAACATTTTGTTTTCTGTGTCAATTGGAATTCCAAGTCTGATCTACCCTCCAAGTAGGATATGACAAAGAAATCCAGAAAAAATAGGAATTTGAACACTTAATTCTGTCTCGAACATTGATGAAACTTAGTAAGGAAGACGATTGTCAAATACAAATTCTTGTAACCAATTTGGCGTCAGCTGCTTTGCAAAATGAAACTTAGTAAGGAAGAAGACAATTGTCAAATTTATCACTTCTACCAATACAAACTCAGTTTTTCCATCAATACAAATTCAGTAGCTAAACTTGCACATTAGCACTCAACATTTGATTAATTAGAATGCAAAAGAATATTAATCGCAGTTGGACAGTAAGAATGTATTCATTGAAAAGAATGGTAATTAGTCCTTCCATTATAAAATAAAAGATTAATAATAAGTTCAAATAAAAGTTTAAAATTAGATTAAAGAAAGCGAAAATGAGAAATATTGTTAGGTTTTAGTGGGGAAATAAGCAATTTTCAAGTTTTTTTTTTTTAGTAAAGATTGGAGGTCAAGCCACCCAACTATTTAATATCCACAAGGAATTCCCCCATCCGGATTTCGATCCTGCGACCTCCCACCCGGAGGGCATTTCCTTTGCCACTAGACCAAAGTCTGGTTCTCACAATTTTCAAGTTTTAATGGGAAAATTGAATGTTTAGAATTTTTTATGGGTATGACAACAATTAACCCTAGATAGAAAGACACCTGTTCATGTTTTATGAAACTTACAATTTCTTTAAAACAATAGATTCAATTTCACTGGAGATTGTTCACAGATCATATTTTCATAACAGACAGTTAACAAGACCAAACTTCACTTCTGAAAAAACAAAGTTTGTGAACAATTTTTCAACTTAAAAACACTCATTTCATACTTTGATGTCACTCTGAAGCTGTTTTTTGAGTACCATAGTGGCAATTGTGAGAGTTAATGTAGCTGCTATCAGTCTTGCACTTGTCTATGCTCAGTTGGCAGGATCATAGCAGCTACTTCAGAACTAATTCATGATACAACATTTGGAACTTCTAAAGAAATTAATTTGAGTACTGAAACAGTAACCATCACATGAGCATTGGATCATTATAATACCCACATCAATCTTTTACTGGTCAATAAATAAACTATACAGTTTGTGAATGTAGACACATAATGAAATTTCTTCAGAACCAGTTTGGCATCAAATGGAATTTTAAATCCCATATTCCCAGTACAACTCAATCCAGAATCTCTTATAGTTCCAATCCGAAGAGTTCACAAACTATCAAACTGATTGAGTTCACTTACATCAGGAGGGCATTCATTTGAGAAATCAGGCGATTTACACAATTCCTGAATCAGCACGAAATTCCTGGCCAGCTGTCTCCTAAGCTTGAGGTTCTCCAATCGAATTCTCTCGATATCCTCTCCTTTCTCATTACCTTCCTTCTCCGCCACGTCAGCCTTATCCTGAGCAGTGGCGGTGGTCTTGTGTCTGCCACAGTGCTCAACGGCGTAGCGTGCTATCTCGGCCATCTCAATCGCCGTGTGAACAACCTCCAGCGGGTTTGTGCGCGCGCCATGACCCATTTGTTCGGAAAGAAGAAACCCTAGCAGAGAAATTCTACTCTCTTCCTGCAAGGCTGCAATGAAGGAGGTCAAACGAAATCGTCCGGGGAAAGATGTCTAATTATTAAACGAAATCGTCCGACGAATTAATATCATCTAAGGTACCTCAAGTTTTGGGTTGTGATCCGGACCGTCCGATCTTCTTTGGCCCGAAAATTAAAGGATCACGTGCATTCCACCTCGGGATGGACGGACCCAAATTCTTATCGGACGGTTAGTATACCCAAAATTGAGTTACTTCAGGGCTTCAGACTCCGAGACGTGGTATTGGTACAGTATCTCGGATATGCATCCGCTGTTTTTCTTGATAGAAAAGCAGGGAGCTGCTCGTCTCTTTCTCTCTGTATCTCTCTAAAAAAAAAGAGAAGAGAGAGAGAGTCACGTGGGAGAGAGAAGAGGAGGAGAGATAGAGAGGCAAGCAGGGGAAGAGCAGGGGAAGACAAGCAACGGATCTCGTTCCCAGTATCTCCAGAGGACAAATATCCTCCCCGGTACCGTAAAAGATTCCCTTCACTTTACGGTTTGAGATTAACTCCCAGCCGCTTTGGGATTTAGGCTGACGGAGGGGGCAGTATTATTGGGCTTTGAATTCGTGCCAAGTTAAAAAGAACGGTCCAGATTACGGTACCGGGGGTTATGTGAATTCTTTCTCCAGGTTGGTCAAATGGAATTAGTATCCTCTGCATTAACTCAAATTTTGAGTTAAGATCTGAACCGTTCTATTGGGATCCGCAAAATATTAAAGTGCACGTGCATTGTATGAGATGACAGGATTGGTCCGAGTTCTGATCGTACGGTTCATAACTTAACTCAAACGGTGCGTTAATGCAGAGGATACGTATTCGGTGAAATGGGGACAAGCTAGCCGGACCTGTCAGAATATTGCCCGCAACGCAAAGATCAAACATCAGTATTGGGCTTGATTAGGCTTAGGCCCATTAGGGAGGAACTGGTGTGATTTGTAAAGGAGCAACGCCGGGAGTACAGTATTTTAAATAGGCCCTCAGCCCGGTTGATAACATCTTTTTTTCTCTCATGAATTGGTTTTATAATAAAAAGATGGGAACTTCATGTCTTCATTTTAACTCTCATGCACGTGGCACTAATCTATATAAGATACTACCATAATCGTCTTCATTTGAAAGTGTCGCTTTAATGAGCATAATAATTAACAACTACACTTCTTTACAGAATCTATAATAAAAAAAATTGTCAAGGTCATCAAGATTGAATCCATAATCAATCAAAATATAAATCCCTCATTTTTCAAGTCGGATTGATCAAATCAGTCAAATTAGTCTGATTAATAGATTACACTTAATCCCAATGATGGTGATTGATTGAGGCCTAAAGTTTAGGAGGTCTAAGTTGGTTATTTTCACTTAGGTCCTTTTGGTTGAAGTCTAAAGTTATGTCATGTTTTAAATTATTTCTTATTTGGTTAGATTTTGGTGGCTTAAGTATAGTTTATTTTTTAGTTTTTTGGCATCCACTTATGCAGTAGGCTTAATGGAAAAATTGCGTAGGTCTTGCAATAGTTTTTAGCTTACCTTGTCCATTAATTATTTTTTGTTTTGTTTTTATTTTTGTTTACTTACCTCACTTAACTTGATTGTGCTGCAAAAACTAAACAAAAAAAACTGAAATAATTTCAATTTTTATTACTGCAAAACATAATACAAAACGCTGGTACCAGTTCAAACAAGCTTTTATAGTACCAACTTAATTATAGTTGAAATATAGTGGTACAAAATTACAAGCGCATTTATGCAATGAATGAGATATATCATGTGATGGAAAATTACTAAGGAGAAATAGAGGAGTGCTCAAATGCCCCATTGCTTTATGCTCCAATTGTACCCCAACATCTTTATCTTCAATTTCAAAGTTTAACAGACGATCCGAATTACTAAACATGATGTCCATGTTTAAATATGATTGGAGACCAAATTTTATATTTTTTGAAAATTTTTTACATAGATACAAAATCAATGTTTTTTCAGGAAATTGTGGACCATCTAAAAACAATTATTTTGTACCTATCTTAAAAATAAAAAAATATTTAAAAAATTTAAAATTTTGTCTCCAATCATATTTAAACGTGGATATCATGTTGAGCGGTTCGGATTGTTTTTTTGAACTTTGAAATTGAAAATAAAGATATTGGGGTACGATTGCAGCATGAAATAATAGGGCATTTGAGCCCTCATATGAGAAATAACATAAAAAAGTTACAAGAGTCGTATAAGTACTACAAAAAAATTACAAAATCGTATAATTTCATAACATAAAAAATTGAAGGAATGTGAATAACATAATTGAATAATTTCAAACAATAAATGTAATCAAGTTAGTTCATTGATCGTGCCTTTTTAATTTGTTCATATAGACAAGTGTTCATGCTAGTCCCGAGATTTTTATTAATATCCAAGGTTTAATACAAATTATTAATTATATCTAGAATCTGACCAATTATCGAAATATACCCAAGCCGGCCAGAAAATGGCCGGCTTAGGTCCCTCCCTAAGCCGGCCATTTTCTGGCCGGCTTGGTACCTTTTTTTTTTTTTTTTTAAACCGCATTATTTTTGTTTTAGGTGATTTCTATTAGAGTCAAATATTTCATTTCTGAGTTTCGTACAAAATAATAAAGTACACACAAAATGCAAATAGAGTCCACACAATTTTTACAACATACATATAAATCACCTATTATTGCTACGTCTAAAAGGTAATCCCCGAAGTAAACCACTTGCGAAAGATGCCCTACGAGATGGTCTAACAGATGGCTCTGGTTGCTCACTAGATGGGCCTGCCTGGGCTCCAGATGGCGCTGCTTGGCTTGTAGATGGGCCGGCCTGGGCTGCAGATGGCCCTGCTTGGCTTGTAGATGCTCTTGTTGTGCGTCTAGTAGTGGACCTCCTCGGTTGGACAGATGGCTCCCCTTGCACCCCAACCGCCTCTCCTCCTATGTCAACCGCCTCTCCCATTGCTTCGGCATACATAGCAGCTGCATCTAAACGGCTCGTAGCTGTGCTACGCCGTGACTCTCCGGACCCACTTCCCGACGCCATTACTCGCTCATTTTCTGTCGCATTTGCTGCGTTTCTTGCCTCTGCATTTGCATGTGTTACTTAGTAAGTTGGTATAAATTGAAAGAAAAATAATTTTGGATGAATGTTACATACCTCTTCGTTGCCTATCGGAAGTGGAACGGCGAGGCTGATGCCCCCTTCGTCTACCTTCCATTTCATCCATCATCATTACATGACGGATGTGTTTTCGCCTCCCCTTCCTAATCCAACCACTACTCGGAAGGATTCTGTCTCCAGGGTTAGGAGGCCAGTCTCTCATATTGCCAATTGAATTGAACACATGGTTCCAAGTACTCACAAGATAGGGTGTTTTATACCAGTCTGCAACAAAGTCGTCATCTTGCCAGTTTCGGTCACGGCAAACAGCTAAAACATGAGGGCACGGAATAGAAGTTAACTGGATACCTCTGCAAGTGCATTCCATTTGTCTGTCGGAACCGCGCGTCACAATATACATGAACTCCCTGTGAGTGGGTTCCATGTTGCCCATGTCGCTACGGGTGCAAGGAACGTACTCATTTGGGGATGAAACTTGGTACTGACCTTGGCCCTGCGTGTAACGCACCAATTTCATTTTTGAAGCTTTCCCCCAACGTTTTTTGATCTTTTGCAAAACCCGGTCAGAAAGAACCTGTCCCTTGTCTTGTAATTCCATTGCTCGCTGACACCGCTCAACAAACCATCTGTTGCACGTGTAGAACGTATCCTCCACTATGGCACAAACAGACAAGCTACGACTTGTTCGGAAGACATTGTTGAGTGACTCGGAGCCGTTTGTTGTCATGATACCAAACCAGTATCCTCCATCACAGGTTTGGAAAATTTTCTCATAATTGGACGGCTCCATCACATCATTAGGACGTACTTTGCCCACTCTCTTTAAATACGCATTGCATTTCGAATTTAGCTGCACAAAAACAAAGGTGTTATTTCATTTTCATAAAATTCGTATAAGATGATTAAATGAAATGTTATAAGTTAGACATACATGAGCAAACTCTTCGAACATCTCTTTCAATCTTCTCGGCTTCTTCCTCTTTGCTCCTTCCCTGAACCTCCATCCGTACCATCTGTCTCCTCCACAGTTCTTGAACAGGTTGTCAGCAACATGCTGCATACAATACCTGTGCACAAAAAGCTCGGGAGGTCATCCGTATTCAGCTGTCAGTGCAGCTTTGATCCCCTTGTGCTGGTCCGATATGACACATACAAATTTACACGGGCCGAGCACTTCATTCCTCAACCACTGCAAGAAAAAACCCCAATTCTCAGTATCCTGCCGCACAATTGCAAATGCAATAGGCAACAATTGGTTCTCGGCATCGTAGCCGCAAGCTATCAAAAGCCTCCCCTCATATCTCCCAGACAAGAAGCAGGCATCGATGCTGATCACTGGTCTCAGGTACTGGAACGCCGCAATGCATGGACCAAACGCCCAAGCTAAGGCTCTGAACTGGGCAACACCTAGCATGATTAGTCTTGTTTCCTTATTCCGTACCGGGCTGGTCAGAAATTGGTGCGTCGAGTCGGGATTGTTGTGGCAAATTGCAAGCAACAGTGGTCTCAGCAAGCTGTATGAAATCTCCCAACTCCCAAATTGTCGGGCTATTGCCAGCTCACGGCCCCTCCACAGTCGGTTGTATTTAGGTATCACATTGTTATACACAGACAAAACAATGTCTGCCACCGTCCGGATGCTCATACACGGGTCCTTTTTAATGGCGTTCTCAATGACATCGGCAATGAGTGATGCCGTCAGACATTCGTGGTCGTTCCTCGTACTCTCATCCTACATGTGTGAGGCTTGTCTTGCTTAGTTATAACCCATGCGTCTCCACATCCCGTCGGCTTTGCCCTAAGCTTGTAACGGCAATTATTGTCCTTGCACAACAGAGTAACCCGATCCCTGTCACTTTTCCAAGATCTGAACTCCTGATTCTTAGTTAGATGGTGCTCTCTGATCTTCTTCATTAGGTCTTCTTTGCTTTTAAAATATTGATTTGCAGTCAGCTCACCTCAATAGTGATTAGCGAGCTGCCTCGGGTTGTGTGCCTTCATCTGAAGGGAGGGGTTCTTTATATAGAATTTTGCGGTTAAAAAAAAAAAAAAAAAAAAAGGTACCAAGCGGCCGGCTTGGGTATATTTTGATAATTGGTCAGATTCTGAGTATAATTAATAATTTGTATTAAACTTTGGATATTAATAAAAATGTCGGATGCTAGTCCATTTTTAATTTATCCTGTCTAATCTCAGTTTCTCAGTTCGCTACCTTTTGCTCCCTCCACTATTCTCTTATCTATTTTTAGTTAAATTTGTATTCATCACGAAATCAAAGGCGATCTTGTGTTTTCCAATACAGATAACGACTTTACACTACCAACCAACAACACTTTCCCTCGTTACTATCATATAAATAGAACAACTGATTATAACCTTTTGACTCTTCTTTAGTGCACTCTACATGAATGAAATTATAGGAGCAATACAACTATCCAAGATTTAAAAAAAAAAAATACTTGCTCAGGTAAAATGAATCATTTATTAAAATAAAATAAAATTAAGACTTTAAACTTGAAATATTGTTTAAAAAATCTCTCAATTGAATTTTGAATTTGCGTCATTCACTCAGAGAATATTATTTAATGAGTGAGTCTATGGTACTATGCATAGTACGGATTGGTCCGTACTACGGATCAATATTTTCATTTTTAAAATTCTACGGTCGATCCGAACCGTTCAACATGATTTCCATATGAGAATATACTTGTGGGCTAATTTTTTATTTTTTATAATTTTTTTACTATTTTTTAGATAGGTAGAAAATCACTGTTTTTGGATGGTCCAGAATTTTCAGATCAGGTGATTTTCTACCTATCTTAAAATATAGTAAAAAAATTTGAAAAATATAAAATTTAGTCTGCAAGTACATATTCATGTGGAAATCACGTTGAAAGGTTAGGATCGACCATTAGAATTTTTAAAATGAAAATATGACTCCGTAGTACGGACTAATCCGTGCTATGACTCACTCTTATTTAATTCTCTAATATTAATCATTCATTACAACACATTTAAATAATTGTATACATATCCTTGATACAAAAAAAAAATTGAAATTAATTCTCTTGTTATAATTAATCATTTTTATTAGTATACCTTTTTCTTAAACTAAAATTTGAAATCTGCCATCTGACTATATTCGAATTCGAAGAAAAATATTTTCATAAATTGAAATGTCTGCATGCAATCAATTGTACAAAGGAAAGAATATATTCACAGCCGACGCAACCATTAATAAACTAATGATAGTATCTATTTTAAGATGCTCCGTTTTCTCTACCAGTTTCTAGTAATATATAGCATTGTCAAAATCAATCTCCAGTTCTAATTTAACGGAGCAGCTTGAGAAAATATCTAGTGTGTCTGATGTGTAGGTTGGAGATGTGTAAAAAGAATATAGATGATTCTTTTATCAAGCTCCAAGTCTTACTCATATACTACTGAATGTGTTAGTTAATCCGAAACTATGCATTCTGATTTTAATTATTTAGATACACAGTTTTAGTAACTTATACGATAGATTTATATTTTTGTGCAACCAAATATATAAATTTTGTCATGAATTTAACTACGTTATAAATTGTTGACGTCATTATTTTATAATTTTATCTTTATTAAGATGGTTACTTTTGAGAGTTGTTAGGATCGTCATTTTACCCTTGTGATAGTGGAAGATTCTCATAGCTTAAAATATTGTAGAGATTTTAATTATGTGTAATATATTAAAATTCTCATGATAAATCTTCTTGCCAAGTCAAACAATCATCATTTTGATTGGATTAGTGAAAAATGTTAATAAAAAATATGATGAAGGCAAAAAAGAAAAAAAAAAAATCATTTTAGCATGATAGATTGGTTGTTATAATCTCTTAGCCATTCACTAAAAATCGGCAACAAAATTATTTCATAAAGATGAAAAATCTATCATCTATATTCACTTAATATTAACTATTTAAATTACGTATGCATTTTTCAAACGAATAACTTGGAACTTAATCAATAAAGTGTTGTTGATATTTACAAATTTATGATGTATCATAGTAGAGAAAATTTTGGATGACATAGATATAACCAATTTTTGACACCTATAAATAATAATGCATAAACTTTTACTCACCAGATACAGAAATAGCAAAAAATAGATTTTTCTTTTTTCTCTTTAATTATACAGTTCACACTCTCTCACCGTGGATGGATACATGACCGAAAATTTTATTTATAACATTTAAAAAAAAATAAACCAAATAACCATCGTTTGGTGGGATTTCGAATTCTAGCACGGCCGCACCGGCATTCTGCGGACTCTTTTTTTTCATCCCGTTTTCAAACTTTGGCACGCATTCCAAGAAAACTAAAAACTATTAAAAAACCAAAAATTTGAGATATGTTACGGGTGCCTCGGTAAAACAAAAAAAAAAAAGGGTCCGCAGAATGGTTCTGCGGACCCAGCCAGGGGTCCGCATCGGCATTCTGTGGCCCCGCTGAAATGGGTCCGCAGAATGCTGGTGCAGCCGTGCTAGAATTCAAAATCCCACCAAACGAGGTTATTTGGTTTATTTTTTTTTTAAATGTTAGAAATAAAAATTTCGAGATACATGATTCACGTAGACGACTATAAGAGGGTTTCTCCGGGCGATGCTTAACATATCGTTGAAAATATCGCACAGGTGACATGGTTGCCATTATTTTTGCAGTGATACATATCATATCATGCGCAGTTCGGCAGTTGGGAATCCCACGGAACAAAATAGTACTGATGTTATTTTAGCTTATTAATTTTATCGGGTTGTGGGTTTCCGGGGGTGAACTGGATGCATGGACCACTGATTAACTATAATTTAAACCAGTTTAGATCAGAGATGTGCGTCATCTCAACCATCTAATGCACCATAGTCTTCTTCTTTGTTGTTTTTGTTGTTTAGAGAGAGACAGAGATAGTTTGTAGTAGTGCATACCTGATAGAAAGGAAATAATCTAACTTCAATGCATTGTATTGTTTGATAATGCATCAAATTGGTAATTTCATACTGTTAAAATTTGAAGACATTGAGAACCAGTCTTTGGTCTAGTAGTAAAAGCATTGCTCTCTGTGTGAGAGGTCGCATGTTCGAAATCCGGAAGGAACAATCTATTGTGGATATTAATTAGTTGGGTGACTTGACCTCCAACCTTTACTAAAAAAAAAATTTGAAGACATTTAATGTATGATAAAACATATATAACATTTCATCATAATTTATATGCATGAGATTTTAAATTTATCTTTACTTAAAAAAGATATTATTATTATATAAAAAAGAATTATAAGTTTAGTTTTTTAAAATAAAAAAAGATGTTGATTGTTGTAGGCCCGTTAATAAACATCAGCCTCGGCAAAATGCCATGCTTTCTCCTAATAAAAAGAAAGGAACTATATCATTCGATCCCAAAAGAGGACTCTGGTGGAACAAGAACAAATGCTTTGGGCCCCAGCAAACACTACACAAAAGTGGGCCACATGAAATCCGGTCCGGAAAGAGGATCATTGGTCGGCGCCATCACATCTCCCACCGTAACGTGTTCCAACCTGCGCAGTTGCGCTTCCTCTCCTTTTATTCATCTCAAAAAGAATCTTCATCTCTCTCTCTCTCTCTCTCTCTCTCTCTCTCTATGCGTCTGTCATATCAGCTCACTGGCCTTTCGAAAGATCTATGCGGGGATTAATGGCTGTGATCCTGCTAATCAGGTATGTAATTGAACATTTTAGTTTGGTTCTCTTTTGTTTGATTATTCTTCTAATTTTGGAAATTTGATTTAAGCTTTAAGTAGGTTGATGTCTCATATTGCCTAATAAAGAAAGCAGTTAATTTGGGAAATCTCTGATTGACTCCCAGTTGCTCGCATGCTTTTCCCACATATCAGTATCAGGGGCAGAATAGTCTGAAAAATTCTTAACATTTTATATAACTGCTTAGTAAATTGAAGTTCATTTCCAGTTACAGTTAGTTTAGCACAGGCCTGAGATTATTTCAAGAAAATTTTATATGTATGAAGGGTATTTCTTTTCATATGAATTTATCTATGCTTCTCTAATTTGACCTTTTGGAATTGCAGATCGATGAAATTCCTACAGCAGTAACCTATTCTCTGTGAAAATCCTTTCTTCTAATGGAACATACAGCTGATATAACTAACACCGAGGATATCATAAGGTGAAGCTTAGCTTATTTAATATCTGATTTGCATATTATAAGAATCTTCTTACACAATTCTAGTTCATATTTACATAAGGTGAAGCTTAGCTTATTTAGTATCTGATTTGCATATTATAAGAATCTTCTAACACAATTCTAGTGCCTCCAAATATCTTGGATGTTATTATACAATAAGAAATATTGAATTACAATAGATTTCTTTTCCTTGTACAACTTTTTTTTTTGCTCTAGGGATATACCAGATATTTGAGGATTTCCTCTTTAGTACAAATCAATCCCTAAGAAAGCTTGATATCTCTTAATAATATGGGAAATTTTTTTTTATGCCACTCCAAAACATGGAAATTAGGAAATTGCCACCTCAAAACATGAAATTAGTTATTTGCCACTCTAAAATCATTAAATTTATGAAATTGCCACAATTATACATCTAATATACATATTTGATTAAAATTATTTTGAACAATATTGTATAAAAAAATGTATTTTGATATTTCCAAAATTACCCCTTACCCCTTCCCCCTTCCAAATTCACCCATTTCCTTCGCCGCCACATCCGAAAATTAAACATGTTTAGGATCTTCTCTAGGTCATGGAAACTACTTGATTTGGAGTATGACTTACAGAGAGAATTTCTGTGAACTTAAACCAAAAGAAAAAGTCCTTTTAGCAATTTAAATTCATGCTTGAAGGTACTAACTGACTAAAAATCTACACCAGTAGCCAATGACTTGAAGTAAGCTTTTTATAGCTTCCTCCTTACCAACAATCGTTTTAAAGTCATGAAATATACTCATTCAATCATAGAAGGACCCTTGCTTAGTCAATTTCAACTCTAGGTAAAGCCTTCACCTGATGAACATGGTAATTCGGTACCAGACCTATACTGGTATTGACCAAAGCCCCTTCAAACCCAAAATTGACAATGCTGCACCCTTCTAAAACTACATTTAAGTGTAAACAAGAAGAAACGAGCAGAAGCCAAGAAGAAATTTGCTCAAAATATGAAGAATTCGATTGGTATGACCGGTACCGGAAATCAACCCACTCCGGTGATCGCCGGACGTCAAGAGAGGGTGAAATGTGATCTCCAGGCCAAGGCTATCTCAACTGTGTTGGCCGATAACCTTTCCGTGACCGGAGCACCATCGGAGCAAGCAAGCCTCTGTAGCGGATGTGGCGGCGAAGGAAATGGGTGAATTTGGAAGGGGGAAGGGGTAAGGGGTAATTTTGGAAATATCAAATAACGTTTTTTTATACAATATTTTTCAGAATAATTTTAATCAAATATGTATACTAGATGTATAATTGTGGCAATTTCATAAATTTAATGATTTTAGAGTGGCAAATAATTAATTTCATGTTTTGGGGTGGCAATTTCCTAATTTCCATGTTTTGGTGTGGCATAAAAACAATTTTCCCTAATAATATTGGTTTCTTACCTATATCAGGGAGGAGCATCTTCCAAATGGAGACATTTATACTGGTAAATTTCATGGACCAGTCCCTCATGGATTTGGAAAATACGCATGGGCGGATGGTGCACTCTATGAGGGTGAGTGGGACCAATGCAAAATTACTGGAAAAGGCCGGATTGTTTGGCAATCAGGGGCTGTATATGAAGGAGAAGTGTGTGGAGGATTTCTAGAAGGTTCTGGAACCTCAAAAGAAGTCGACGGGTCTGTTTATAACGGTTCCTGGCACATGAGCAAATATGAAGGCATGGGGATGAAAACTTACCCAAATTTCGACGTATATGAGGGATTTTGGAAAGAAGGGTTACAGGTAAAGGTTTATTTTTAACAAAATTATACTACGCTGCATGTATGGTCTCTGGTTTGACTTCAGAGGTACCAGGGTTTTAGTAGTTTCTGAGAGGCTGTCACTGTTACTTGTGTTAAAACTAAATATGAGTTATAGTGGAATAATTGGGGGTATGAATAACACATTCTTACACTTATGCCATGTGTTGCAGCGGTAATATAATAAAAAAATAATTTTGGTCAATTTCTGTATGTAAACTACAGGAAGGTCTGGGCAAGTACACATGGAGCAATGGAACAACTTATGTAGGCAGCTGGAAATGTGGCAACATGAGTGGTAAGGGTGTAATGCAATGGACAAATGGAGATCTTTACAATGGCTACTGGCATAATGGGTTAATGCATGGAATCGGGTATTACCGTTACAGTGACGACACCTCCTATGTTGGGACATGGAATAAAGGTTTAAAGGATGGTCAGGGGATCCTTTATCCAGCTGGGTCTGAAATCCCTTGTGACCCATTATTTTCAGAATTATTTGGATACACAAACAATAGTCATGCGGTAAATATTAAGGGTCTGTGCCCAGAGAAAATTATGTTTTTGATCTTAACTTTGGTACGGCTATTTAAGCGTTCCCCACGAATTTCAAATGGAAATGTTTCAGTTATCGAGGGAGGATGTGCTTTATCACAAGAAGTGAGTAATACTGCTAGTTCATCAGCGGAAGGAGAGAGAAGGATGGAAAAGGAGAGGGATTTGGTGTATGAAAGGGAGTATATGCAAGGGGTTTTGATCATGGAAAGACCAAGGTATTGGGATGAACTGAAAGCAATGAGCAGAAAGAACTGGAAGCAAAATTCGTGGAGAAGACATGTTAAGGGGCCTGGTGAGACTATTTATAAAGGTCACAAGAGCTATTTCTTGATGCTTAACCTACAACTAGGAATTAGGTATCATGTTTACTTTACTTCTTCAAGTACACTTGGTACCCAGTTTAAATGGATTGTATTTTGTGAAATTGGAAAAAAATAAATATTCATAAACATAGCAAAAAAAATTATAATTGACCCCATTTTCTTGGTTTGCGGGGCATGCAGCAGAATTTCCCAAAATTGTTGTGATCAAGTTTTTACATCTAAAATATATGCCTAAATTCTTTCACTGGCTCAGTTTCCATTAGTTGGTTGTACAACACTGGTGATATACTTCTTGACTACTGGTTCAATACATGCATAACTTACACATTTCTTTTGACCCTATTTTACCCAAAATTCGCAACTTCATGTCCTATATTATGATAACTTTGTGATACTCTGCTAAATTCTAAAAGTTGATCAATTATTTTGAGAAAAAAGAAAAATTGATCAGTTATTATTTACCCATATTTGTATAGGTATACTGTTGGAAAAATTACGCCAGTGCCACTGCGTGAGGTTCGTTCATCAGATTTTGGGCCTCGTGCAAGGATAAGGATGCATTTCCCTTGTGAGGGAACACAATACACACCTCCACATCACTCTATTAATTTCTCTTGGAAAGATTACTGCCCCATGGTTTTCAGGTTTACTTTTCTCATTCTCTCAATCTGTATGTAATGTTCGTGTTTCACAGTCTTGCTCGCGAGTGTGTTATTTTATATTTCGTTTTATATAAGGAATCTCCGTGAGATGTTCAAAATAGATGCAGCCGACTATATGATGTCAATATGTGGAGGTCATAGTTTGAAAGAGCTCTCTTCACCCGGCAAAAGTGGCAGCATTTTCTATCTCTCACAAGATGAAAGATTTGTGATTAAAACATTGAAAATATCTGAAGTTAAGGTATTTTTCTGTTCTTAGAAATAATGTTTTTGCAAATGACACAGACTTTTCATCTTTTGGCAATATATTTGAACATATCATTACCTTTCTCATCCAATTTATCTGTAGACTGGTTCTTATTTACAAATATCACTAAAAATGTTGGTCCGTAGTCGCAAATAGAGAGTTTATTTATTGTTTCAATAGCAGACAAAAGACAATCTTGGGTACGATGTGTATAAGGGCCTTGGATTCTGGATGCTTTGAAGTGCCTTCCAGAATATTAATCTGCCTCCATTTCGTCTTTGAAATTAATTAAAAAAATTGTAACTGTTGTAGGTTTTGCTGAAAATGCTACCAAAATATTATGTTCACGTCGGAGCTTATGAGAACACACTTATAACTAAGTTTTTTGGCCTCCATCGTATAACACTGAAATCAGGACGGAAGGTAATCTCTTTCAATAAACTCACTATAACTAATATATGTCCTGAATAGTAATTTTACTCCATCGTATGAACATTCAAGAGAAAAAATTCATGCTTGCCTCCGCAAAAATTCAAAATACCAAGTACATTGTTAAAATGAGTTATATGGAATATCCCATATTTATTTTAACACATTGGGACTTACACTCTTCCTTATATTTTAAGAATATTACCCAAGTACATCTCCATCTTTTTCATTGTATTGATGGAATATTTTGAGGGGTAAGTTGTATATTCTTTAAACAAACAGGAAGCATGAGTATGAAGGATATTTTTCATGTACCTGGGTTTATTCACAATATTTTCTGTAATTTGAATGGGTTACATGATGTTTCTGGTGGCTTTGGTATAGTAACAGTACTTAGGTGTGGTGGGGGTATATAGATAGTATCTTTATGTAAAGTTGTCTATTGAGATGCTTTTAATGTAGGTGCGGTTTGTTGTAATGGGAAATATGTTTTGTACCGAGTTACGCATCCATCGTAGATATGACTTGAAGGGATCGACACAGGGAAGATTCACGAAAAAAGAAAACATTAAGGAAACAAGCACCTTAAAGGATTTGGATCTGTCGTATGTTTTCTATGTGGAGAAGTCGTGGCGAGAGGCACTCTTTAGGTAATTGAAATGCCAAAATGATGTTGGTATTGTACAAAAAGTGGTTGCCTGGCTTATGTAATGTACTGGAATACTGCATTGCAACTTCACCTCTGCACTTTTGCTGATTTTCTTTCTGCTCCTTTTCAGGCAAATTTCTCTGGATTGCATGTTTTTAGAATCACAGTCAATAATAGACTATAGCATGCTTTTGGGGATTCATTTTAGAGCTCCTGAGCATTTGAGGTCACACTTAGATCAGGATACTGCACTTCTTGAAAGTGGAAATTCTGTTGCTAGAAACTGTGATACTTCCATCTCTCCTGTATTTGTTAAAACATTTGAGCTTATTTTTATTTTCTTATCACTTTCCTTCTGATATTGCAAGCATTTGCAGAAAAAAAATTAAGCGATACTCCTAAAAATTAAAAAATGCCCTTTCATATTCTTGAAAAAGATAATAGCACATAAGCTGGCACAACACAAGAATATCTGAAGTTAATTTATTGATTCAATGTCTGATATGCTCTCATAAAATCCAGAAAGAGAAAAGATACTATATGAACATTCCTTGTACAAGTACATTTACTATCAGTAATTTTCTGGTTCTTACAGTTCAAAGAATTTTCTTCTCTTTAGCTGATGATACTGTGATTCCTGATGAAACATTTCGCCAGAAGGGATTTTTCCTGGTTGCTCATGAACCAGGTTCAGTGAGTGGTGCTCCTGGTTCACACATCAGGGGCAGCATGGTCAGAGCATCTGAAGCTGGTGATGAAGAAGTCGATCTTGTTCTACCTGGCACTGGGAGGTTTGTAAATCATTAAGCATCTTTATTTCCTCTTGTAATAAATTCTAGCTTATGTACAGAAACTAACCTAGTAATTTAAATAGCAGGTTGCGAGTTCAATTGGGTGTTAATATGCCAGCTCAAGCTTGTTTGAAAGTTCAAGATAAAATGGCTGGGTCCAATGAAGACTATGACACATATGAGGTCTATGATGTGGTTCTCTATCTCGGAATTATTGATATATTACAAGAATACAATGTCAAAAAGCACATTGAGCATTGTGTTAAATCACTCAAGTATGATCCATTGTCTATATCAGCAGTTGAACCGAGTTTATATGCAAAACGGTTTATAAGTTTCTTGGAGAAAGTTTTTCCAGAGCAGCAGCAAGTATAATCACATCTAGATTGTTTATTTCCTTTTTAAACCTTCTGTGAAACTATTGAGATGTAACCATTTTAAATCGTCAATATCCAAGTTTCCTTGTGTATATATGTAGTTTTATTTTTTGTTATGTATGTAGTTTGACTTTCATTTTTACAATAAATCATGCAAGTACAAGCCATCCATTTGGAGTGCCGTTGGTTCACTTGGTCTCACTCATTCTTTCTGTTTCTTTTTTTTTTTTTTTTTTGAACAGTTATTCTCTCATAAACTCTCGTTGTTGGGAGTTTTGAAGAACCACCCTTTCTGTGCGTGTTCTACAACAGTTTCATTACAGATTCAATACCATCGTCTTCTACTAGTAATGTGTGAAAAAAGCCTCTTCTGGGTCCCTGAGACTGGTGCAATTCGGGCATTTCGGGATCCTTTACCCAAGAGCTAGTTCAAGAAAGTAAGTGAAATAAAGTAATCTTTACAAGCGATCAAGGTCAGATGCAGAACGGGAAAGGTCCACTGTTCTCCTGTATGTTTTGCTGGTAAAGAATATGAAATGACAAGTTAGTCAATATATAGTAAAACTCGCTAAAAATAAGATGAAAATAAGTTGTACCTCGGCTACATCTTGCGTTGCAGAACGTGCAGGGCACCTTGTTAGCCTTCTCTTCTTCTGACTCTTTGATGAAAAAAGAAAGAAAAGAAATGTGGAAACAGAAGAAATAATAATATTGATTGAATAAACACCAAATAAAGACAGGCATGTTTAGAGCAAGAGTCCTCATCTTCCAATTTGTTCTCATAACTCGGTGCATTTTCGTTCCCGTTCATCAAAAAAAAAAAATTCCGTCTTCTCTGCCTCTCCTTGTCCCTGAGCAATCCTGAATAGTTCTTCAAACAGTTGAAGCTGCGTCGGGGTATCTTTCCTCACAATCAACCTTCTCGCCGGACCTTTCAAGTTTTCAGAATCCTTGCGGTTGGCATCTCCGGCTTCTGTCAATTTGTCCTCAGATCCGATGTCTCGCTGATATCATTTATTTATTTAAACTAGGGTCATGTTTGAAAAACCTTACATCTCGATTCTCAGAAACTTTTATCCTGTTAATATCATGGTACAAAATAAAGCTCTTACATATCATTTTGTACCTATTCGGTGATCCTCATTTAGCCTCCTTTATTTCTTAATCTTGCTTAATCTCGCCAAACATCTGTTCTTTAGTTAGAATTAGAGACCTTCCTTGCCAAGTATACCTTAAGATCTCCTTGAGGGCCGTTTTTGAGTTTTCTTCGGATTGTTTTCACGTATTCTCAAATAACAAAGAAAGTACCGCCTCTCCTCTCCGCTTCTGATCATCAGTGCCTTCATTGACGAACTAATTAAACCGACACCACAGAAAGTTTCGTTTAGAAATGCTCTATCGTTTGACATCCACTTTGATAGGTATTCTTCTTCTTCCTTTGCCTTCGTTAATCTCCTTCATTTACCGACCCCCTTCATCAGTTCATTTATTGAAATTTCAGTGATGATGGTATAGAAAAGGTTCAACCAGAGGAGGCATTTATCAAGTTGCTACAACCGTAGAAGCAACTGAATGGTACTTTGAAGGTCATGAAGCATCTAGAAGGTGTGGGAGATGAGACTGACTAGGCCATCCATTGCTACTTGATACTGGTACGGATCAGTTGGTTCTTGTTGGAACCGATATCAACTGGTGCAACTGGTACAACCTGAGTATGTACCAATTGGTGCTTTATTAGTCATTACTCATTAGTTTAGCTTAGTAATATTAACTTGTTCTTATTGCGTACAATAAGCGATGGTTGCTAATTCAAGAAATATAAGCAAGCAAGGATGATATTGATGCCAAATACCAAATCAAAGTTGGTAACAGTTTCGTTGTGATAAATTTCTGATGCTTTATTATAATTATTTTTGACATTTGCTTTTTCTTGCTGTAATTTTGTACAACTCCACTTTCTATATTTTTGATGAATGATCATTGACCGCATAATATAAAGTTTAGCTAAATGTAATTATTTATTGATTATTAACTTAATTATCTTGAATTTTAGTTAACTTAACAACAACAACACAAGGTTAGGTCTTTACATACTACAATATATATTTTACTCGTATTAAGCATTCATTCTTAATTCTACCACCTTACCAAACAAAAGTTCCTTGCAAAGATTAAACTTTTAATCCTTTGATTCCTTAAGGACTGCCATTATCAACACAAACTTTTAACACATCCAATATTGTGTACTCAGAACAAGTTTTGATGTACAAGTACTGGTAACTGCTATAACTGCAGTTCAAAAGGCGAGGCCGATCCAAACTATCTGCTTTGACAGCTGATCCAGCTTGTACCCGGTCAGTATTTCAAACTATGCAGTTCAGAAACCAACTCGGGCAAACATTGTGCAGACTATCAACTATATTTCAAGCAATCATAAAAACTTGGGTTTTTGTAGTTTCAATCATGCAGTCATTAAGAAGACTGCACAAAACTCACCTGAGGTAAATATATAAGACATAAAGGCTGCATAAATCAAAATAATACGCATAACAAAGTCCTACGATCCAATTTTTACTACAATATATAACTTCTCAAATGGTAGGAATTTCACATGACAAACAACCAAAATTGACATCACCTGTTTACTGGTATAACTACAACACTACCCAACAATACCAAATACCAAATAGTTTCCTATAATTAATAGAAATTTTACCCCTTGGCATTTCCATTTTCAACCTCAGAAACCCTTGCCACATCACCACCTTCAAACCTCTCACCGGCCTCACCAAGCATAACATCATCCATTGTGAGCTCATCTTCTGCAACAATGTCATCTACATCCTCTTCGTCAATATTCTCGCCTCCTGGGATCCGCCGTGGCTTTGGCCCATGTTCTAACCTGTGCGTCTCCAATTCCTTGTCCATTGTCTCAGCTGAAGCAGCATCACCGACAGGAGCATTTCTTCTAGCTTGACGAGCATTCTGCCACCTCTCCATCTCTGCTTCTACATTTGAAAGATATTGCTCCTCGAGTTTCTTTCGGTATTCGGACAGTTCTGCCCTTCGTGCTGATTTCCACTCATCCAACTCCTTAGATACAGGAATATACAATTAGTAAAGAAGTATTGAATGCTGACATAAAGGATTCTTTGAACAAAAAGAAACTCGTACAATTAGTCAAGATGTTTTAACTGTAAAAATTAAGAATTCCAATACCATACCTTCTCTTTACGTTGCTCAATTGCAGTTTCATCTTCAACTAGTGGTTTAGCTGGCATGTAATAAATAGGAGGTTGAGCCTTGGTCCTGATAAAATAAACCAACATGAAACAAAACAAACAAGTATTACAAATGCTAATATTCTGGATCTTGAAAACCCAACTTAAGAGCTGTAGTTCAAGTAGCCACGTCAGCACAAGGAAAGCCTCGAGATGCATGAAATGCCAAGATTAACCTATCTTTTCTCAACAAATTGTGTCAATATGCACACCGAAGTTTAAAATTAACCTGCACATCATCACAAAATTTGCTAGTCAGCTTCTAGCTTAAACATATATAACGAGAGGTGCTTGTTCACAAAAGGCATATTAAAAGAATTACCTTAAAAAATTGGATAGCTTTGTATGATGCTCAGTCCAGTCAAGAAATAACAACTCCAGCCTTTTTTCATCTGCTTTAGCCGCAACACGAGCACGCAGTGTCTGAATTTAACATAACAAGAATGCACAATATAGTAATTTGATTACTATTATTCTGAAAAAGTGTAACATCACTTAAATAAAGGCAAAGATGAAGGAAAAAGTGAATATTCTTCAGCTAGCTTTCATTGATGGTCAAATGACAAACATTGAAGAAATATTTGTTTAGGAATTACCAAATCACGTCTACGCTTCTCAGCAATCAGTTCTGCTTCTTGTTGCTTCAACATCTCGCTCTCCTCTCGTGCCTTCTCTTCAGCCTAATTAAAAGAACATAATAAAGAATTAAAGCAAGGTCAGAGTCTAACACTATGAACAGCAATATAAATACTAAAATAATAAAAAATATCCAGACCCTGCGCAAAGAATCACTTCTACGCATGAAAGCCTGTGTACTTGATAACTGCTTGTCCTCTTCCCTAAATTTCTGGTACATGAACAAAATTCACTATAAGTATATTTGTAAATGCAGAACTTAAAATGACATCAATTTACAGAAAACCAACAGATCATCCAAAAAACAAAAGATAAAATTTAAGTACCTCTAATGTACCCAAAAGCTGCCCCAGCATTCGCTTATTTCTCTTAACTAAGCTTGGGTTTTCATCCTTTGGAAACACTCTAGGCAATGGCTCTGGAGGTGGCATATTATAATCCTGCAAACAAATTGTGCCAATAAACACAAGTTTAACAAAACTTAAAAACTTTATATATAACATTTATGCAGACAGAAACATATTTGAATTTTATTACTCACTGGTTTCCTGATCCTAGAGTTGGCATCCCGTCTCAATCCACCACCAGCCTGATCATTTGTGGCCCTTGGTTCTCTTCTGTTCTCTGTAGCCTCTGCTGCAGTTTCATCCGTTGCATTGCTAGCTATCCTCAGTTCCAGTTTCACCTCTGCACCATCAGCCTATATTTGCAACCACCAATAAGAGAAAAAAAAAATAAGAATCGTAACAGGTAGAAAGGTAATATAAATGAACTGAACATTTTTAATGTTTTTGTAATACCTTGACAAGAGTAGATAATAGCCTTCTCTTTTGCGCTGGCTGCTCTTCATTCTCTAGTACCTAAAGCATAATTCAAAATAAACAAAAAACAAAATAGACCTCTTTACTCTTGGATTTCAAAACAAATAGATTTAGGGCTGAACTGAATCATTAGTTTGTAATTAACATACGGGTGGTCGAACATGACCACGCTGGCGGAGTCCAGGACCGGTCTGGCGGGTCCCACCGGTAGCTGCACCACCTCCACGTCGGATTCCTCTCGGGTCCCTCAGACGCTCCGAAATCTACATGGGAGAACAAAAAAACGAAAACCCAACTGTAATCAAATAAGAAAGACACCCCTACAAATACATATTGAGAGATTAGATCAAGAGAGACCTCACGGTGCTGGCGCTGGAGCTCTTGAAGCTCCTTTAGTAGCTCGTCGGCTGTCTTCTCCACCGCCGCACCACTCGCCATGTCACTCTCTCTCTCTCTCTCTCTCTCTCTCTCTCTCTCTCTGTCTAAACTGCCGCCTTGTCGAGGTCTAGAGTCGAAGGGAAGCTAAGAAGGCACGCATTGAGGAAGAAAAGAAAAGGGTTAGGGCTTTGCTTCTATAACCAATCTGAATCTGTAGCGGGTTACCAGGTGGAATAAGGAAAGAGCGCTGAACAGTTTTGCTACAAGGAACGTTCTATATTGACTCGCTATACATAACAAGAAAAAGACAACAGCAAAGTGCTCAATAATTTACCCCTGGGATGGGATGTGGGCCGAAGCCCATTATTCTGACATAACGTAGGCCCATTAACGATTTTAAGAGCTTAAACCCAAATTCACTGTAAGCAAGTAATTTTCGTATTGTGTGATGTTTGCTCGTACTTGGATTATATCATTTATTGAAAAGCCCAGTTCTGGAAATTGGCTTAGCAAGTAATCAAAGTATGATTCATGAGCCTTCCCCGTTAAAATGAAACAAAAGTAAAATTATCCTCCTGTGAAGTTGTACTATTATTTTCATTGCAAGTTACATGCTGATTATTTCATCCGGTCACTAACTCCGATCATGAATGGTGAAATGTTTCACCAAAAATTGTGTTTGTCATGTACTAAACCTTACTGTAAAGGCGGGCTTAAAAACAGATGTTGTTAACGAATTAATTATTAAATTTAAGCAAGTCATTGCCTTTATTTTCTCAAACGAGGTACGAAAATAACGTTTTGCCGAATTGTGTCAAAGGTTGGGACTGGGTCACTTGAGAGTACTTTGGGATATATATACCCGATGGAACTCTACCTACAGGATGCTCCACCAATACCTTCCGTACAAGGATGCTAGAAACGAGTCCTTGAGGAACTCAACCGATAACGATGCATTGATACTTACCGAGGTAGACTGGCAACAAATATCAAACCTAAAAACATTCCTTAGAGTATTTTTCACTGCAACCGTAAAACTATCATGCTCATACACACCTACGGCACATGAGTTGCTTCATCATCTCTATTATATTTTCAAGGTATATAGTCAGTTTGAACAAATACCAAACATGGATGAAGCCCTCGAACCGATTGTATTTGCCATGAAAGAGAAGTTCCTGAAATATTGGGAAGAAGTACCCCTCCTGACCATTATCGCAAATTGCCTCTATCCGGCGTTTAAGAAGAGGTTAACGGTAAAAATGCTTGAAAGGTACAAGCGCAATCTAAACCTAGACGCATCACAAGAGGAAACACGCGTGACCAAGGTATTTGATAAGATCTTCAACATATACAACACAAGAAGAAATGCCGATCGACGGTCTACGACCCGTCGCGGTGCTAGGTATGAATATAAATATACATATGCTTTTAATCTCTATTATTTATAAATTAAATGTTATTTGACCACTATTTTTTTAATAATGACAGGAGCAGCAGCAGTAGTGGATTGCTAATGGATTTGCAGGATGATGAAGACCCGCAATTGTCCCACAGTAGCACCAACAAATTAATAAGCTATTGTTTGGCGAGGACCGAACATGAATCCGTTGACGTTCTAGAGTTCTGGAAGAATAATGCCAGTGCCTATCCGACGTTGGCGATGATGGCCCGCGACGTATTTGCCATGCCCGTGTCAACCGTCCCTTCCGGATCATGTTTTAGTTCGGCGAACAGGATCCTCACCGATAAACGAAGTAAGTTGGGTGCACATGTTTTCGAGAGACTTGTGTACTTGAAAGATTGGATTGATGCGGAAGAACGCGCACAACATGGTGGAGTAGAAGAAGCATCCGGTGTTGAAACTCCTCCAAGCGGCGAGCTGAACGAGGATTTAGACGGTGAGCAGGAGAGCGATCTATGGTATATGCATCGCAACTTATAGATAGGTAGTGTCGGTATAATTTTCTAAACTCTTTTCAATCTTTATTATTATTTTTCTAAAATTAAAATTTTATTCATTTCAATTATTTTTTTAAATTATTCATTATTAAAAAAATTACTAACAAAAAAAAAAGTTAGAACTCCGCTATGTTATTTTACATAGCCGGTCCCAAGTCCGGAATAAAGGAAGAGGGTAACTTTTGTTTTTAAATCAATTGTTTTAGAATAATTCGGTTTTTAAGATCAAATAATTCGTTTTTTTCCTAAAGCAATTGATTTAATGAATTTTTGTAATATCAAAACCGAATTTTTGTAATATAAATTGTTCGTCTTATTATAACAAAAATTGTTCGGTTCAAAACAAACTTATTGAATTGGAAAAAAAAAACAGCAAAAAAAAAAAAACCGTGGACTGGACCGGACCGTGGAACCGCCAGACCCGTGGACCCGTCAAACCCGCCGGACCCGTGGACCGGGCGGGTTTGGATCGGGCCGGACCGACCCGCCCCGTTTTCAATTCACTAGCCGAAGCCAATGACCTTATGGGCTTGACAGTATCAACATATTTATGATTTTGTGAATTGTGAATTGTGATAGTCCAATAATTTCTACAGACTAATGTTAAGAAACTCATTTTGAATTTTATATTAATCATTAGAATATAAGAACCGAATTTCCTGCTCATATATATGGGCAGAAAAATTCTGCTAACGGGATGGGTGTAGGTCCGATGCCCATCGGACCTAGTTTGGTTCCGATTGGCAGATCTACCGTAGGATAACGTAATGATTTGTGCGCACGAAAATCGAAACATAAATGCACGGGTTTTAAAGCATTTCGTACGAATCTAAAAGAAAATCGATGGTGATTAAACCCGTCGAACTGAGGTAGGTCCGATGCCCATCGGACCTACTCCCGTTCCTCTGCTAACATGATCAATCCGTCTATTCATCCAAAATTTTCTTGTCCACATATGTAGTAGATTTGGTTCCTGGATAATATGACATAAGAAAATTTTTTAGGTACAAAATTTTTTTAGCGTGAGATATATCCAAGGAAGATTTCACATATTTTTTTTTTTTTGCCTTTAGTAGTAGGTTTAAGTGTACTTTAAACTTTTTTTTTTTTTTTTGCCATTCAACAGCCCGTAGGCACAATACAATGCTCACGATACAACAATCATTCCTAGCGGTCCTATCTGATATCAAATTAAAATAGTAGAGCAACTTAATTAGTAAAACAGGAGAAAGTATGTCCAACACAGTTCCAACCGTTAACTCTTCCATTTTTCGTCAAATTATCAGCCAGATCATTCTGGTTCTTTGAACATGGTCACAAGAAAACGAGTTAAATTCTTGAAATAGGTTCCAAACCTCCACAATCTCATCAAAAGCTCTCCAATCGGCATTCAAAGGCGGTTGCAAACTCGAGCAAATTCTCACTAGCTCTAGGCAATCTGAGTAAAAGGAGCAACGCAAAAAATTGTAAAAAGATTGTTATACAAGATCCCAAAAAGAATATACATCAAGAGATTGGAACGGGAGTAGGTCCGATGGGCATCGGACCTACCTCAGTTCGACGGGTTTAATCACCATCGATTTTCTTTTAGATTCGTGCGAAATGCTTTAAAACCCGTGCATTTATGTTTCAATTTTCGTGCGCACAAATCATTACGTTATCCAACGGTAGATCTACCCATCGGAACCAAACTAGATCCGATGGGCATCGGACCTACACCCATCTCCAAGAGATTATAACAAAAAATTTCACCACAAAGTATTGATGAAAATGTGCAGGGCTGGGCGGCGCAACGCAACGCTATTTATTTTTAATGCAAGCGCACCATACCATTTTGTTTATGGATCTTTTTGAAATAAAATGGGACCAAGTTTACTCAACTTTAAGTACTTATAAGAAACATTTTTAGTAGATTTCAAATTCGCATTTTGACCAAAAGGTAGTCCTCACTTATGATTTCTTTTTAAACTCAATCCTGGATCACTCTATATCGAAAAGTAGACACTAAGTTACATATGAGAGCAATTATAATTTTCATTTTTATACAATTTTACATTGAGAATTGAAACATTGAAATTAAAAAAAAAAAAAAGTAAAAAATTGCAGAACTCTAATTCACATAGTTCAGCCTCTTACTAATTCATAACTTTAATTAATTATAAATTAATTATCTCCTCTTTTGGATTAATTCCCCATCAGCTGAATAAACAAATCTCTGCTATTGTTTTCAGCTGCCTTCGCTTTTCTGTTACCTCAAGTTTCTCTAACTCTTTACCCCCAGCTGCTCTCCTCTCCCATAAGCTCACTTTATACACATCATCCTCATGTTTTTTCATTTTTACTGGCAATGGAGGGTCCATTTCTCTAATGCTAACGACCATCTTCACCGACATTGTCGGTACATCCTGGACCTTAGAACTTCCTTTAAACAGAGGCACCAGACACCTCACCAAAACGTTGCTGCTCTCTTTTTGCTTCCTTTTTCTCACATGATCATGCGAAGACGTCTTGCGTGTCTTGATCTGACCCATGCAGCCGACTCGCGGCGACATCATTAACACCGGATCATTTGCATCAACCAATCTCGGATTCTTTCTATCTTTGTTGTTTCTGTTCTTCTTGTTTGAATTAGATGAAGAAGAAGAAGAAGAAGAAGAAGAGGGGAACGGCGAGAGATAGGAGAGGATGAGAGAAGCCATTGGTGCTCTAGGAATATATTACCGCGGTGTGTTTTGTGATAGTGCTGGTGGTGATGCTTTTGGTTTCATCTAATGGAGGGGAAAGTAAGAGAGAAGAAGGGTTTCCATTTGGGATTTAAATCAGATCAAGTTCAGTTTTTGCTGCTGAGAGAACTGATGGAGATGGCTAATTAATGGTAAGCAGGAGAGGAGTTCAGACGGTTATCTAAAAATAGACCTGGAGATGAGTGGGGATCTATTATGGCATCAATTTCTGTAGAAACCGTGCGGTTTTATTCCTATATTAATAAAATTCACCAACTCTTTTGTTTTTAAAAACTCTACTTATTTTGAATTAACTAGTTTGTACTTATTTGTTGCATCTTAAATTGAATTAATGAGAATCTTGTTAGATGGAGGGAATTGCACATCATGAAAGATTTAATTAATTAATCTTGTTTAATTGCATAGGTAAGAACACAATGTATCCGCCACAAGAAATCTGGACTGGAGGAGCTTGTGGATTTCGTTAGTCAAACTTGGATGTTGCAATGACTTCAAATTAACCAAGTCGTTAACTTAAGTGGAACGCTGAGGTTACAAACTTCATTCTAAAAGTAAATATTTCTTTTCAGACCAATCAAAAATATATATTTTTTTTTTGGCATCTGTCATTTAATAGCAATTAACTATACCGTACTGGCAAAAACAAAGTTTTGTCACATATTAACAGTGAACTAGAATAAGTTGTATAGTAGTGTCTCTTATCAATTTGAATTGTTTTTTTAGAGGTTAATTGGTATTCATGGCTTGACTAAATGGTTTTCGCCATTTGTATTTTGACCGATTTAATTTCTCCGACTTGACATTTTTCTTTTTCTTTTTTGGATTGTACACTAAATAAAGCACCAAAGACTTGACTTGAAGTTGTATAATTCAGTCTCGGTTCAAGAACCAGTCTCAGGCTATCAGCAGTGTTGCCACTTGCCAAGTGTCAACTACTGTAAGAAGGCCACGGCACGGCAGTAGGTCTCCATCCAACCTATTATTTGCTTTTATTTATTAATTATGTAGATCCATATATATTTATTTGTATAAGAGTATTTTAGTAATTATGTTGCGTTTAACTGTAATTAAGCTTATTAAAATAAGAAGTTAGTATATATGACATTTAATTGGATATTAATTAATTAATTTGCATCCGGATCTAATAATGTCTATTTCATCCCAATCCAATCCATATATTGACGGCTCTTTTAGTTGGTGTTTCCATTAATTAATAAAAAATTAACCTAATTATTGAATGTGTTGAACTTAATTCAAACCACCTCACCTCATAATAACAGTAGAGATTGTTAATTAGCTCTCAACCAAGGGTCATGCTTTCATCTCCTCCAACGCTCTACAACTCCACAATGTAGCCCCACCATATTAATTTCTACCTAAATCATAAATATATGTAAGCAACTCTTCCTATATATCTACTCAACAGAAATTAATCCTGCCTAGCTTCATATACAACAATTAAATTAAAGGAATTCTTCGATCAATGGCAGCAACAAGGAATGAAAGAATCATCTACACGGCCGTCAGCGCCACGATAATCATCATCATATCGTCATGTTACAGGTACAAACCAAATGCCTTAGAGGACCGAATCGAAAGAGACTGGAACAAGCCGGAGAGGATGAACATAGCCGTGGTGAACCAAAATCGGGCGAGATCAGGTGAATGGATCGAGCTTCATTGCAGTGGGTACTATGATAAGAATACGAGTGTCGCCGAATGGTCATTGAACGCGACATTATTTCCAGCTGGTCAGCAAGGGGTGATATGGCTACCTGAGATCAAAGATACGGACGTTGTCGATGTGTTATGCAAGTACCGAGGATGGAACGGTTGCCAGGCGGAGGAGTTCAAGCTGTTTGAGAACCCCGGCAATGACGTGTACTATTGCGCAGAATCAGTGAGCAAATGTTCTGTTGTTTTTCAACCTGATGGTAGTGTGAATAAGAAATACGAAGATCGGGAGACGACCTTGTTGGGGTACGTTCCGAACCCGGAGAACCAGGAGAAATGTTCGTGGATTGATTGTTTAGTCGACCCCGGGACGCGGATCATCGGAAAGAGAGATTGTTGCGGGGCCAAGTGTACTACGTCATGGTAACTTAATTGTTGGCTTGGCCAGGTTATCATAAAACACTGTATACGATACATCATCATTTTATATATAAGTCCAGTGCTAAATTGATAACCACTTTTATCTCTCTCTCTCCATTGAAACTTTAAGGAGAACTACTTTATGGTGATTGTAATTAAAGTTTATGACTCTCTGTTTGATTCTTTACCAATGAATTCTTTCCCATTTAATCTTTATTTCGATAAACGAAATTCAATTCGAAATATATATATTTTATTGAACTCTCTTTCATTAAATTCTTGTCAAGAAAAATCCTAACACAAGTACAGAACTATACAATTAATTATAACTATAAATGAAATAGAAAAAAGAAATAACAATAAATGACGCCTTCTTGAGGTAGTATTACATCAGCAAAAACCAAAACGCAAATGCTATCATCTGCGTCCGAATTTTGTTCCAAACTAATTTTGTGGGATTTTTTTATAAAACATAAATAAATAAAGAAAAAAGAAGGATTGATTACTCCCCAAATTACAAAAAAATATCGGTTGAAATTGAGTAACCGAAAATTTTGTTCGGTTAGCTCCTAGTAACCGAAAATTATTTTCGGTTACCTTGTTTTGTTTTTTTATCTTTTTACTCCCATAACTGAATAAAACATTCGGTTACCTTGTTTTTTGTTTTTTTAACCCCCTAACCAAATAAAACAAATCGGTTATCAGAAATATGATTTTCTTTTTTTCACATAGAAAATGTTATAATTTTTAATTTTTCTATTAAAATATTAGAAATATTTTTTTATTTTTTGGAAAATAGATGGATTACCATAGAATTTCATTTTCTAGAAAGACTACAACAAATAATCCCAATCAATATTTTTCAGGCAGGATTTTTTGTGGCTCTAAAAAAAATTAAAATATTTCTTGATGTGTTACTAAAAATAAAAATTTGAATCTGAGTTATTGATCCTGGCTCAAAAATCACTTCTGGGTAAATAATATTTTTATTGTGGTCCTAGTAAATTCAAATTCTAAGATACTTTATCTATTTTTTTAGAAGTGATTTTAGGAAAATATTAAAATATTTAAAATATAAAATAGCTTCTAGAGAAATAGATGGAGTACCTTAGAATTTGAATTTACTAGAAGGACCACGATAAATTTTTTATTTAACCATAAGTGATTTTTGAGCCAGGATCAATAACTCTGATCCAAAACATTTTTTTTCAGTAACGCATCAAGAAATATTTTAATTTCTTTACAGCCACAAAAATCATTCCGAAAAATGTTGATCCAGATTATTTGTCGCAATCTTTCTAGAAAATTAAATTTTAAAGTACTCCATCTATTTTCCAAAAAATATAAAAATATTTCTAATATTTTAATAAAAAAAGAAAATCATATTTCTGATAATTGAATTTTTTTTAGTTGGTAAGGGACTTAAGAAAAAGCAAGGTAACAGAATGTTTTATTCGATTATGGGAGTTTAAAAAAAAAAAAAAAACAAGATAACCAAAAATAATATTCGGTTACTAGCAAATGAGGTAGGGATAAGTGAAGTAGAGGTTGAAGCCTTGGAGGTAACTAGTAAATCCATACGGGGATAACCATATAAAATTTTCAGTTACCCAATTTATTTTTATTTTTTGTTGTCTGTGAGATTTATGGTGTGGCGGCTTATACAACCGAAATTTTTATTGTACCACTCAAAAAAATCAAAATTAATTCATTACCACCCCGCTGATCCTTTATTCAATACTACCACCCCCGCTAACCCAGTTCGCGCACCAAATTGGCTGGTGCGCGGACTGGGTTAGCGGGCTGGTGGGCTGAATAGATTTTTGGGTTTAAGGTTAAGGTTAAGGTTTAGGTTTAGGGTTTAGGGCTGACTGGATTTTAGGATTTATTTTTATTTTTGCAACGGGTGTCTGAAAATTCTGTTTTATTTTTAACGATGTTCATTCATCAGACGCAAGGCAGCAGACAGGTAAATAACGTAAAAACTAATATCTTAAATTGACTGCGGAAGAACTAAACAACAGAAAAACAAAACAACATAAGAACTAATATCAAAATAATATCGAAATAACACCCAAATAACAAGAACTAATACCGAAATAATATCCCAAAACATAAACTACAACAAGTAACTCTATCCTATCTGCTCGAGGGTGTCCACGGCTTCTTCTCTCTGAGCAGGTACCTGCAAGTACATAAAAATAAATAATCCTACGTACGTAATAAATAAAAGTGATGCAAAACTGGAATACAATAATAATGTAAGGGTTACTTGAGCAAACCATAACTGACGCTGTTGGAGGCATATATGAGGCAGGTCATGAAGGAAGGAGTGAGGGACAGCATCATCGTCCTCAACCTCGACACGCTCGTCGTACGGCCGCCAGCAAACGTGTCTGTCAGGAGTCATCTGCTCGAACTGACTCCGGAAGAAATCAACACCCATAGGTCTGCCGTGCGGGGTCTGGGTGTACGTCTTCCTCGAGCACCACTTCTGCGCGTAAGCCGGACATGTAATCCCGTTGGGCTGCCCCCAAGCTGGAGCCCAACCTCTCACTCGTGGCTATGGACGGCTGAACGGGAACCTCGTCCATGACCAATGCATCAGGAGACCAGCTGGACCGTAGAAATTGTGCTTATTTGTCTATTTAGGTACAAGTGACAGTTAAAATTCTAGTTTTTTTTTGTGTAACCATTTAATTATTCAGATTTAATTTCAAAATAATTTATACCTGGCATGCGGTGCACAAACACCGATATAGACATGCCAATACTGCTGCACCCCAGTTCATCTGTTTCGGCTGGGCCAAGTCCCTCAGCCACTCAAGCAAACATCCAGGGACAGTGGCCCCCGATGAATCTGGGAACAGCCAGTAAGCAAACATCTCCATGATGTAAGCCCGGGTCCACCGATCTACCGTCTCAGCATCAGCATCTGCGTCTAGGGCTCCACTGTAAATTCAAACCAATTTAGTGAAAATTGCGAAAAATAGACATCAAATAATTAATTTTGTAAAATAAATGTTACCTGAACCGCTCCCGTAACTGTGGTAAACTGATGTCACTCTTCGAGTAGACGTACCCCTTCTTGGTCGCCCTCCGCTTCATCAACCTGTCTCCTAGCAGGTCGGTGACGAGCTGCGTGAAGTCTCCGTACTCCACACCTGTCACCGCCTCTCCGGTAATGGGCAGACCCCAGAGACAACTCACGTCCTGGAGAGACACCGTAATCTCTCCGACGGGCAAGTGGAAGATGTGGGTCTCCGGCCGCCACCTCTCGACCAATGCAGATATAAGAGCGACATCTGCATTTAAGTCACTGAGCTGTGACACATGCCACAGACCCAGCCTCTGCAACGCGGGTGCAAATCGAGGGTCGTAGAGGATATTCATCTGGTTGTTCCTCGTCGACGTCAGAGTATGAGTCTGCATTTAATTTCAAAATAAACACAAATACAATTTATTATTTTATTCAAATGAAAATGTATTATTTGCAAGTGGTATAGAGATGTAAACTTACATATGAGTTTCTGATCTTGTGCTCCTTGTACGGGAACCAGCAAACGGGACTGATATACTCGGTCGTCAAATGCAGAAAGACGGTCCGGACTAACACTACATCCAACTCCACATCATCATGAGGCAGATTGGTGTGCTTGGTGCCGCTGGATAACGCCATACTACAATTTGATGCATTTCTAGTCAAATTTGATCTTAAGTACCTCAAATAGGGTACTTTAATAATTTACTAAAATAATTTGGCATAAAATACAACATAATATAGCTAAAAACAATTCTACTATGTTTGGACACCATTCTAATTATTTAATACAATTCTACTATGTTTGGACACCATTTTAAATATTTAATACAATTCTACTCTATTTGGACACTTTTCTAAATATTTTATACAATTCTACTATGTTTGGACACCATTCTAAATATTTTATACAATTCTACTCCATTTGGACACCATTCTAAATATTTAATACAATTCTACTCTATTTGGACATCATTCTAATTATTTAATACAATTCTACTCTATTTGAACACCATTCTAATTATTTAATACAATTCTACTCTATTTGAATCTATTTTGGACACCATTCTAATTATTTATTACAATTCTACTCTATTTGGACCTATTTTGGACACCTATACCAACTATCTACTCTACAAATAAATAAATAAAAAAAGAAAAAAAAAAACTCACTTTTTTACTGTTGCCCGTGCGCGGAGTGCGGTTTGCGAAACAAAATGAGCTTCGCGCGGCACTTATACGGTAAAAAGAGTGCTCCGCTAACCCAGTCCGCGCACCAGCCAATTTGGTGCCCGAACTGGGTTAGCGGGGGTGGTAGTATTGAATAAAGGGTCAGCGGGGTGGTAACGAATTATTTTGATTTTTTTTAGTGGTAACAATAAAAATTTCGGCTTATACAAGGAGGTAACCGAATAAATTTTTTGGTTAATTTCTTTCAATTTTTATGTTTTTTTTTTGTAATTTGGGAGTAATCAACTCGTTTTTATTTTTATTTTTTTTATTTACGTTTTATAAAAAAAAAATCCAATTCTGTGCCTAGTCTGTTTTGAATTAGGCTTAAAAAAAATAAGCAGAGTCCAAAAGGCCCCACATGCAGTCTAATTTTTTAAAGTTGGGCCGGACTTCACTGAAACTCTAAAATGGTCTCTGCGGCCCGCTCTTGCTCGTACAATGATCGTTAATTTTGCTCGTGGATGGACGGGAGAACCGATGTCCTTTCCAAGACTTCAAAGGTTCCTTACGTCTGACCCCACAAATCAGTTTCCCAGAATAAAATCTCTCTCCTCCTCTTTTATTAGCCGAACGTAACCGAAACAGGAAATTCTATCTTCAGTAAATAGTCGTAAAATTTGAAAGGTGAACATGGATATTCAATTTGATGCTGAGGTGAGAATTGTAAAAAGAGGCGCTCCCATCTTTGTCCCGTTCTCTTACCTCTCGGATCCCCAACTGAACGAGGCGGCGGCGGCGGCAGTACAGGCTCATCGCTAGGTAAATATCCCCTCTTTATATCTCTCCCTTTTTAGTTTTTCCCCTTTTAATCTGTTTTAGTTCTAGTTTTGAATCTCCTGTTGGATTTTTTAGATTCAATAGCCTAAACTGCTTGGAAGTCATGCTAGTGGTTTGGCCTCTTAACTGGATACTAATTTAAAATTCACATGATCCAATTGTTCGTAGCTGGCTTGTTAGGGTTTAATGGACTGTTGTTTTGGGATTTCCGTTGAATTATTTGATTGTATTGTAGATTAATGGGTTCAAATTGCATGGCTTTGGTACATTTCAGAAACTTGCGTAGATACTTAGATTTAATAGAGTTTAGTGGGTTTGGGATATATAGATGGTCTCCGAGGAATTGAAGGCTACGCCACATTTATGAGCTGATAATTTCTTTTTCATGCTTGATTTTGGTTATTTTTGTGTTTAATGGGTATTTTTTATGGTTCTGAATGGTGGGGCCTTTCTAAATGCTGGCATGTTCATGTTCTAGTACCTTTTGCTATTGTTAATTAGTTAATTTTATTTTTCATACGTTCCGATACGAGTATTATTTCATTTAGGGATAGGTTGTTATACTCTCTTCTGGTATCTCTACTCTAGGTTTATCCTGAGATTTGTTAAATGAGACATGCTTAATTTTTCTTACCTGGATGCCTCTTTTCTTTATTTGTTGTGAGAAATATATATTTGCTCTTTTTTTTTCTTTGTCATTGTTTATTTCGTGCAAATAAAAATATTAATTTTATCTTTTCAGTAAGATGGACCCCCAGTTATTTATTACATATTTCAATGAAAGGGTGTTCTGAGTGAGCTTGTACCAAAATTTTTAAACTTTTATCTCAGATCTTTACACGCTGTTTTCTTTGCATGTGTACTTGTGTTAAGTATTTATGATAGGATGATTGTGATACTTAATACCTTTCCTGGTGCATTCACAAAACTGATTCGGTTGAGGTCTCAAATATTTTATATATTATCAATTGTGATAGCTGACTACTATTTATTCATAGCCTTACATATTGATACACATGAGGCAAACTTTGTTCCTTGGTAGTTGGTACAATTGATAATAGCCCTTAAAACCTCATGATTTTATCAGGTGAGAAGGACACATTGCTATGGCAGACGCTCAGGAAACAGACAAGAATATAGAGATATGGAAAATTAAAAAACTGATCAAGGCACTCGAATCAGCTCGTGGCAATGGCACCAGCATGATTTCCCTCATCATGCCGCCTCGTGACCAGGTTTCTCGGGTTGCGAAGATGCTTGGTGATGAGTACGGCACTGCCTCCAATATCAAATCCCGTGTCAACCGCCAGTCAGTCCTTGCCGCCATCACCTCGGCCCAACAGCGTCTCAAGCTCTACAATAAGGTCCCACCAAACGGTCTTGTGCTTTATACTGGTACAATTGTGACTGATGATGGCAAGGAGAAAAAGGTTACGATTGATTTCGAACCATTCAAACCAATTAATGCGTCTCTGTACCTGTGTGATAACAAGTTCCACACTGAGGCACTGAATGAATTATTGGAGTCCGATGATAAATTTGGGTTCATTGTCATGGATGGAAATGGTACTTTGTTTGGTACACTGAGTGGTAACACTCGTGAGGTGCTTCATAAGTTTACTGTTGATTTACCAAAAAAGCACGGCAGAGGAGGCCAGTCAGCGCTTCGTTTTGCACGTCTGAGGATGGAAAAGCGGCATAATTATGTTAGAAAGACTGCTGAGCTGGCAACACAGTTTTTCATCAACCCGGCTACAAGCCAGCCAAATGTGTCTGGACTGATTCTTGCTGGTTCAGCCGACTTCAAGACTGAACTGAGCCAGTCTGACATGTTTGACCAGCGTCTTCAAGCAAAAATTCTGAATGTGGTTGACGTGTCATATGGCGGTGAAAATGGATTCAACCAGGCAATTGAACTGTCAGCCGAGATACTTGCCAATGTTAAATTCATACAAGAGAAGAAGTTGATCGGCAAGTACTTTGAGGAGATTAGCCAAGATACTGGCAAGTACGTGTTTGGAGTAGATGACACTCTGAAAGCCCTCGAAATGGGAGCGGTTGAGACTTTAATTGTGTGGGAAAATCTTGATATAACCCGGTATGTTTTAAAGAATAGTGTGACAGGTGAACAAGTAATAAAACATCTCAACAAAGAGCAAGAGGCTGATCAGAGTAATTTCCGTGACCCTACAAACAATGCTGAGCTGGAGGCTCAGGAGAAAATGGCTTTACTGGAGTGGTTTGCAAATGAGTACAAGAAGTTTGGTTGTTCCCTGGAGTTTGTGACCAATAAGTCCCAGGAGGGGTCACAATTTTGTAGAGGGTTTGGGGGTATTGGTGGAATTTTGCGCTACCAGCTGGATATGAGGTCACTTGATGAGTTCTCTGATGATGGTGAGGTTTATGAGGACTCTGACTAGCAATCAGCCGTTTGCAGCGGGATCGATGCAACTACTAAATTCTAAGTGATTGATGAGCTACTCAGGTTAGTTGATTTTTTAATATTATGGTTTAGACTTATGAGGTAATATATTTCAGTGCAAGTTGTACTGGTACAGTGAGCAATTTAGTGGTTATTATTGTTTGGATTGTCTACTTGTTTTGCTCAGGTTTATTTCATCTTATTTGGATTAAGAATATTTAAAGCTGTTGTGGGTAACCAATAACTTCTTATTTTAGGGCACAGAGCTTTAAACTATATGGCCTTTAATGGCTTACCTTATCTTTCCATCTTAATTTCTTGTCTGTCCCTTTTTGGCCTTTTCAGATCCAGGGAAAGGAGAATTGAGTTGCTGCATTTGCTGAGGAAGCCAAACTTGAGTGGATAAGTTGTTAAATGAGGAGTTTAGTCTTTCTTTTGTTTTTCTTTTTGGCATGATAATTCATGTTTTCTTAGCGTCAGTGGTTGAACAAACAGTTGTGACAATTTTTGTTGGGTTCTGTTGCTTATTTGGTTTCTAAGGTATTGAATCTATGTATTCGACTGGTGTCTTTGTAAACAGTTCTGTCCTTGATACTTGTTTAGATATATCCCTTTTTGCTGATTTTTTTTTTTTTTTTTTTTTTAACTTTAGAAGAAGTTCAAATGGATGTTAGTAAAAAAGTAAAACTAACTACATATTTTGCCTCTAGCATGTGGTTTCTTCAACAGTCATGAACCAGGCTGAAGGTAACATAAACCAGGGTTATACACTTTGACCCTCATTGACTCTTTCGTCCCAGTTTCGCAATTGTTGGACAAGTATTCTTGCAGGTATTTTTGTTGCCAGTTCATGTGCACCAGGTGGACTTTAAATTATGATTCGCTGTATGTCACCACAAGGTCCTAAAAAAATATGTAGCAAATTGCATATCAATTTCTATATACATATAATCTAAGAAAAAGTTTAGCAGATATATTAAGAGTAGAACTAGAATATTCTTAAGCTCACTAATTCTCTTGACTCTAAAATGTATCAAATTAACTTCAAAGAACGATTCAAACTATTAAAATTCATCTACTTTATAAATAATGTGTTTACATGTTAAATTATAAATTTTAAAATTAATTTAGCAAAAAATTAAGCAATGAAAAAGGTTCACAAGTAAAATTTAATGTGTTAAATTTTCTTCATTTTAGACCACTTGATTTTATAATCAATTAATTTGAAATTTTATAAATTTTGCATGTAAATGCATTATGATGAAGTACATTATTTTTAACATTTTGAATTCATTGTTTTAGGTTTAATCCGATAGGTTTTTAATGTATATCAACGTAACCAGCAGTCAAATATAAAAGCACTAAAACTATTACCAGATTATAAAAAAAGTTCCTGCTGGGATCAAATTAACTGAAGTTGAAAGTTAGAAAGAACTGAGAGAAAACAAAGAAGAAAATTAGTTATTTTGGTAATTCAGAAACTTAGTTTTCATTTTTGAGATTTTCATGATCCTACCAAAGCATTTGAAAAAAAAATATTGAAGCAATCATATGACTTTCTAATAAACATTTTTTTAGGTTCACAAAAGTTAAATAAAAAAAATAATCTGAAAAAGTAGTCTCCTGCACTACCAGCTAGTTCATTGTAACTCAACAATCCAGACTGATCATACAAGATGGATACGCATTCTATTTCATCTTAAGCATGTCTCTGAACCAGTAGGCTGACAGCTTGGGGTATCGTTTTAGGTTTTGAAAATCGACATAGACCAGACCAAAACGGGATGTGTAACCCAACCTCCACTCAAAATTATCCAACAGAGACCATGCGAAATATCCAACTACATTTGCGCCCTCATCAATTCCTTTCTTCACCTCTGATATATAATTTTTGTAGAAATCGACCCTTTTTGTGTCATTCAAGGCGTCTGGAAGGGTTATACTGCCTGGTTGATCCATGCCTACACACAAGATGCTTATAAATATTGAAAGTTCACTGCTTAGCTGCTGATTATCTATTTCAATTAGCTTTTGATGCTTTATATCTGTAATAATTCAGTGTTCTGATTGCTGATGTAAGGAAGTGATGATGAACTTCTATTGGTTTTAGAATTTGCAAACTAGTAGTAGCAGTTGTGCTTTACACAACGTGCTTTTGAATGTATTTTGGACAAGTTTCTTCAATGAAACGGGCTTTTGCCTTTTTTCAAAAAAAAATATATATATATTGAAAGTTCCCTATCCAAAGTTCAAAAGATAGATAACCCCTAAGATGCCCCTACAAAAACATTAAAATTGTCTGTGTCAATAAATGGCAAAGTATTCTTCATGTCCTGCTAGTTGCTAATAAGTGGGCATATTCAAGCAATGTAAGATATTTTGATGAATATAGGTGGGTGCTTAAGATGCTTCCCGTTGTATGGAGTATACTTGTTACACGTAATCAAATAATTTTTGGTGAAAAAACATAGCTACATACTCCTTACCATTTTCGGTTATAATGACAGCCGGGTTTCCATATTTTTCCTTTATGTACTTCACACAATGGTAGATCCCAGTGGGTACCATTAAAAGCCAATTTGAGTTTGCCTACAAAGTTATAATGTTTTGTTAAGTTTGTACATGGTCAATTAAAAAAGAGGAGGAGAGAGAGAGAGAGAGTAAATACAAAGCGAGAAATTACCCGAGGTCCTATAAGCACACCATTTCGCTCAGCTGCATAGTGAAATGAACAAGAAGTAAATAACTAAAAAGTAATTTTTGATAGGTTCCAAGTTTTATACCACGAATGAGAACATAGATGAGCACTACTCCTTGTCTTTGCAGATAATTAACAATTAGCTCCATCATAACCATAGAAAAAAGTAACCAAACCAGCTTAAAAGAAATAGAATTTGTTCGCAGCTGATTTATCATCTACAAACCCATAAATGTTCAAGAATTCAAGAAAACGGCAGTGCAAACACAACTTACTAACAGAATGAACATGCCAATCAGTTGAGTAGCTTATTGCTGCCAGGTTTTTCACAAGGGAGTTTTTAACATAGCAGGCTGTGTACTGATTGATGCCAATGAAGTCAGCAGAGCCTTTTACCAATGCAATTTGGTCTGGGGTGAATTTTGGCAGCCTCTCTTTCACTATCTTTTGCATCGTTATTGGGTATTGCCCGTTAATCAAAGGGTCTAGATACCTGCAATTAGAAGCTGATTACTTCATGTGTGGCTTCTTGAATTGTAGAAGTTTGGTACTCATGGAACATGAAAAAACTTATCTTGTACAAGGATTTCTATTTATGGCCAATTTACACTCTACTAGTTGGTCCATAGTGCTAACTATACTGAGCTGTATGTTACATATAGGTATAACCTTGTTTGGAAGATTAGTTGGGACATCCACCAACTAAAAATTAAAACTAGCAAAAGACAAGAAGCATACACCATCCGTACTTCCCACAAAGCCTCTAGGGGCTGTTCGGCAACAAGGGATTAAGGCTTAATCCGCTTCCTTTAGCTTCCTTACCCGCTTAATCCTGCCAAACACCGGTTCTTTAGCGCGGATTAAGATCACTTCCTTTAGCCTCCTTTTGCCCGAATCTTAATCCTCTGCCCGGACCTTAAGGCACCTCTACCCCTTCCTTTGGCTTCCTTAGCTTTCACCAACAGATTTCACCCACGGATTAAGACAACCAAAGATCGGTTCCTTAGCGCTCCTTAAGCTCTTAATCATTTACTCTTAATCCCTGGTTGCCGAACAACTCCCTAATGACCAAGATGATTGAGACTAATGAATGGTGAAAACTACTTTTGAATTTTCTTTTCAAATGTGCTTTTCACAGTTATGGAGAATTAAGAGTTCTTTGCAATATTTGGATAGACCAGGGGATTTTGGCAAAATGATATGTACCAAGTATTGGAGCTTGTGCCACTTAAAGCACAAATTCTCAATTTTCTGGTTATTCAGAATGAAAGTTACTCCTTAGTTTATTACCATCCTATCTGGAAGTCTCTGGCTCTCTGTGCTGCTGCTCTATCCTCTCTTGAGTTTGTAAGTGGCTCGTACCAGGCAAAGTCGAGAACAATACCGATCTTTCCTTTTTGACTAGGCTATAAATTAATAATAAGTTGTTGGATAACTGTATAATAGTCTCTCTGTCTTTATTCTCTGGAAAAAATTAAGGACCCTTGTTTTTGTAGAAAATTCAAAAGCAATTGCTACCAGTAGTTTTCTTGAGATTACCAGTAGTACATAATAATAAAAGGATATACATAATGAATGAGAATAAGCTTTCTTAAATAGGCTGGCCATTCATATTATTGGAGTAACACATTAAGAAAATAAACTATAAAGTAAATGGGGAGAGATCACTAGACAATGGTTATTTTGACAATCTTGACAATGGATTTTCATGAAAATTCAAATAAAATTGAAAAGTGAAAAGTGAATTTATAGGTATGTAATTGAAAGTTTAGATAACCTAACAATCAAATTTCATGCAATTTAAGTATTGTTTGATAATGCATCAAGCACTGTTAATTTTGCCGCATTGAAACAAAGTAACTAAATGTATGGTGAAACATACACAAAATTTTATTGTTCTTTGTAGATATGTTATGGATACTATAAATTGCCTATCATAACAAATTTCAAATTAAAGCTTTATTTTCAAGATTGTCAAGTTTGTCAAAATAAAAATTTGTCAAGTGATCCCCCCTCTTAAGTAATTAATATGTTTTGTGGCTAACTATTTATTTCTTCTTCATACTTAATTACATTGACAGAGTGATAAAGCTTTGTATCTAAAAAGCCAACCTTCTACAGGGACTTACTTTATGAATATGATGAGAAGATATATTGCATTTTGGATGATTTCAAGAATTTTTGAAAAATAAAAAAATAAATAACTACCTGATACTTGTCATGATATCTTTTCACAGCTGTTGCATGAGCAAGGAGAATATGGTGTGTAACAGTATATGGCTCAGTAGAAGAGTTGCCACCAGCCGCACACCTGGTGCACCGTAAAGGTGGATATATCTTCTGGTCATATCCAAATACTGCCATCAATCTTGGTTCATTAACTGTGAACCAATTCTTAACTCTATCACCAAACGTCTTGAAACAGAACTCCGCATAGTTTGCAAATAGATCCCTGGATAGTTGAAATTATATGCGGTTACTGTGACCAAGAATTGCAGCCTCAAATCTCAGCAGCATGCGAAACAAATATGGAATTGGTAGGTGTACTGGTGAAAACTCCAACGTCAAGCATAGCCATTGTATTCATTTTAATTTCCCTTTTTATATAATAATTACTTTGTTCAGGTTTTGGGCCCAAAAATTTAATGATCAGAAAACCCAAGGGCTAAGGTCATTGTATTAGTATGAAGGAGTCGGAACTACAACTTACACAATCTTTGGGTTTAACCAGCCTTGGTACTTCTTTTCCAGTGCAAGTGGAGAATCATAATGAAGAAGATTGACATATGGTGTAATCCCTATTCAATTTTAAGAAAACAAATAAGATAGTTTGTGGAATATTTCGAAACAAGATAACAAATTTGACAAGTATCAAATTCAAACACCATAATTTGATATCAAAGGGAACTCGAATTCAAAATGTTGTAATCACGATCCTAGGACCTTACTAATTAGGACACTAGACTGGCTGTTCGCTTAGGTAAAAGATAGAATGATACCTTGTTTAAGCATGTAGTCAATCAAATTGTTGTAGTAGTTTACCCCTTCAGGGTTAACTCTTCCTTCCCCATCTAGAAAATATCAGATATTTAGTTAACCCATTTGAATTTCAAGTGGAGAGTAAATTTTGATCTTTAAAAAGAAAAGATGAAGAAAAGAAACTGTACCAGGAAATATCCTGGACCATGAGATTGAAAACCTGTATGCATCAAAATTCATTTTCTTCAAGATGTCTATATCTTCCTGAGAATGATAGAGAAAAGCCATAAGTTAGTAACATTAAATCATTAGCTTTATAGCACATTATACCTTACTGATGGAAAGCTGATTGGAAAATAACAAAAGCACGAGGGGAATTTGGATGTCTAAATCATCTGGGCCCTTTTGAAACGCTCAAGGTTGTCAGCTCATTAAAGGATACCTTGTAGTGATGATACTCATCTGTTGCCACATCAGCAGTACTATTATCTGCAATAGCTCCTGCTCAGTATATGAAAAAGGAAGTCAGAAACTTATCAAACAGACCAGCTCACAAAGTCATACAAGGGCAATTGCCCAGTGTCTGCTGACACAGCATTGCACTGGAAATCAGAATATCAAGTTCGAATCTCTCCTAGGAATTATAGGTTTATTCATCTCACCCTAAAAAAGTAAATAATACATACCTAAGGGTAGGTAGATATTTGATTGTTTGCCTTAGTTTATGACCTACTAATAGATGAATGCTATGTATTTCATATTAAAATATTCTTCTTATGGGAGAACTGGAGCAATACAGTCCCAGTGAGCTATAGTATAGAAATTGCTCTCAATTGGGACCAAATTGAACAATCGTTGATAAGATTACAGCAATTCATAGAGGATTTGAGACAGTCCAGTCTCCAGAACACGTTGGTTAATTTTTTTTTTTTTTAAACACTTTACCTTTTTCTCACAACAAAAAAAAGGAATGCATTATTTTACCTGGAGTATGAACGAACTCATCCCAGACAGAGGGACCTCTTCCTTCTTGCAGAGCCATTCCTTCCACCTGAAAAGCCGATGTCGCCGCACCGAATACAAAACCTTTTGGAAAGGCAGCTCGGCTGAGCATTTCAGTGTGCGTTGGAGGAGTAATCGAAGTTGATTCTAGCTTTCGAGGGGTTTCGCCATTGGTTGCAAACAAGAGATGAGTTGTCAGGAGCAGAGAAGACATGAAGACGAGAAGAGGTGATAGGTTGAGCTTCATTTCTTATAGTTAAAGGGGGGTCTGTGCAGCTTGTGCTTACAAGGTGGTGGAGACTATCAGGAGCAGAGAGGAGTTAAGTGAGGCAAAGAGGCGGATCGGGTATTCGGGTATTGAAATTTCAGGTTCGGATCCGGATCCTGGGGATTTGTATTAAAAGTGACATTTTACTTTTATTTATTTAAGCATATCACAAGAGCATCTAAAAATATTTATTCATCTCTATTCTTATATTAAGCACGTAGATGTACTTATCTGTTAACAACTTAGGTTAAAAAATAATATTTTGATTGAATATCAGGTTCTCCAATTAAATAGTCTATCTTTTTGTTATTCTATACATTTTTTTAGTTTTTTACGTGTAAAAATTTAAATTTATTTAAAAACATACTCGTCACACGTACTTGCCACACTTATTTTTGATAGATACTTAATTTTCAAACAGGTCCTAATTTTTTATTCATTTTATAAATGTAATTTAAAAAAAATTGATTGATTGATTATACACCATTCGCGACATAGCGACATAGGATCGGAACTTTAATCGGACAAATTACACAATTTTCTTTTATTTTCTTTCTTTCTCTCTTATTTTCATTTTTTCTTTCGGATTTCATTTTTTTTTTCACGGTGAAGAACATGAGAAAATTTATACAAGTATTGAGGGGTTAAAGTTAGTGGGGTAGTTGGTTAGGGTGAACATGCAAGGTGACATGTGGCATACACTAAACATTTTTTAAATTTTTCTTTAAATTAATACTTCTTAATTTAAATACTTAAAATTTCAACATTTTTATAAATAATTTCAGAAAATTAGATTTCAATCATTCAAATATATTTCAAAATTTATGGGTGTTACAATCTTCCACACTTAAAAATAATTTTGATCTCTAACAAATCAAACGAAACAGATTAAACAAAATTATATCAAATTTATTAGAAATAATTTTAGAAGATGTTCTGATAACAATCTACTAAAATCAAACACAAATTGAATATAGATACTATAGGCTCAAACACAGTCCGAGGAACGAATGCTCTGATACCATTCTACACGCCCCGACTCTTGATCGGGCGCGCAACGACAGAACGACATCCTAGCATTTCTCCGACGGTCAGTCAAACTACGTTGCAAACAAAAATAAACAAAAAATAAAACGAAGATCAACTACAAAATAACTGGTTATTGAATTCAGTATAACAACAGTACAAGCAGAATTGGATTAATCCACACAAATATATCAGATTAAGTACACATATTTAACCGGTCGGGTCTAGAATTGTACTCAGACAGTTCAATCTCAGAAATAGATTCAAATTCCTAGACCCAAAAAATCCCATTAAATATACTCTCGTAATCCAATATCCAGTATCTAGTACAATAACCATTGTTATTCTAATCCAATATCCAGTATCTGATACAATAACCATTGTTTTTCAAACAGATCAAAACAAAAGCACAGATTATAAGAAAGTCAGGTTACTTGATAGTGAGATATACCAGAAACTCAAATCGAACTGCAATCAGCTCTTCAAAATCACACACGACGTAGGTTCGAAATTTCAATCAGACAGATTTCAAAATTTTCTTTTATTTTTCCTTCTCTTTTTCTTTTCATAGGCGCGCAACGACAGAACGAGATTCTGACATCCATCCGATGACCCATCAACCTACATCGCAAAACAGAAATAAACAGAAGTCAACTACAAAGCTCAGTAACCGGTTATTTAACGATGCGCTTTCTTATAACTGGTTTATTCATAACAACAGTACAAGATTGAATATTCCACACAAATATATCAGATTAAGTGCGCATATTTTACAGGTTGGGCCTAGGCTTTCAGTACTCAAACAGTTCATTCCAGAAACAGATTCAGATTCCTGTACCCAATATCTAGTAAAATATGTCTTCTTAATCCAATATCCAGATATGATACAGTTCCCACTATTCAAATAGACCAAATGAAAACACATATTACTGAGAAGTCCGGTTATCTAATAGCGATAATTTCAGAAATTCAAATCGGATTGTAATCAACTGCTCAGAACCATTCGCAACGTAGGATCAGAATGCCAATCGGAAAGATTACAAAATTTTCTTTTATTTACTATTTTCCTTCCTCAATTTCTCTTATTTCATTTCACTCTCCGATTATCATGGCCTTTTCAATTTTTTTCTCTTTACAAAGATAAAATGAGAGAGAAGAGGTATTTAAATGGGATTTTGCATAAGTGGAGTAGTTTGAATCAAAGTGGGTAAGATTACATGCATGGCAACATGTGGCCTCCACATTTTTTCTTTAGTTTTTACATTAATTTTTCAGATTTTTAATTATTGAAATAAATTCCAAGTTCTACAAATAAATATTCAAAAATTCTAATATTGCAAGTTGATCCAAAATATTATTTCACAATAATTATAAAAAAAATGTGGAGTGTTTCAAAATATCCAAAATCACACACGACGTAGGTGCCGATATACCACTATGACTCAAGACTTGAAACTCCATAGCGGGTGAAGACGATTTGGTGAGTTTCTACGTGACTTGAAATTTGATCACTCCTTGGTGGTTCTTTTCATTTTTTTTTTTAAATTAAGGGCTTTTGAAATATACAACACGTGTTCAGTTCCAATCGTCCTGGATTGTTTAAATTATCTTGGTTACTTCTGGTTAGTGCATACAACATGTTCGATGAAAAGCCTGAGTGAAATTTTTGTTGGGTTTATCAGCTCAAACAGCACCGAGTAAACCAAGAGCAGAATAGGAGTTAAATAAATAATCGTTATCCCATTCAAAGATTTCAATGACAAAGAATTTCAATTTGTTGGCCGGTAAGAATTTCTCTGGCACGAAGAGAAAGGAGGAGAAGAAATGGAGGAAGGGTAAAATGGGTAATTTATAAATTTAAAATGAGTTCTATTAGAAAAATCAATAAGTTGGGTTAAATTGTGAGTTTTTGAACTTTAGAAGGGTACATATGATATTATGAATTTTAGAGAGATACATAATTTTCAGGTTTTTGAGGGGATACATGAAATTCCTCCTTTAAAAAAAGGGTAGAGATTGTTTTAGGATTGAAAAAATAAATTATCAAGCAAACAATGGATTTTCTAAAAAAGCTACTTTTGAGTTCCCAAAAATAAAAATAAAAAACTGAAAAAAATCTTTTCCTGCACCACCAGCTAGTTCAGTACAAAACCCCAACAGTCCAGTGTCCAGACTCCAGACTGATCATACAAAGATAAATACGAGAACGGAGTAGGTCCGATGCCCATCGGACCTACTTTTAGGTTCAACGAGCATGATGACCGTCCAATCTAATTTAAGATTGTGTGCACGAATTGAAACAGACACGCACGAAGTTTCAAGCATTCCGCACAAATCTTAAAGTAAATCGACAGTGATAAACCCATCAAACGAGAGTAGGTCCGATGCCCATCGGACCTACTCTCAAGTGGATAAATACATATTCTATTTCATCTTAAGCATGTCTCTGAACCAGTAGGCTGATAGCTTGGGGTATCGCTTTAGGTCTCGAAAATCGACATACACCAGACCAAAACGGGATGTGTAACCCGCCCTCCACTCAAAATTATCCAACAGAGACCATGCAAAATATCCAATTACATTTGCACCCTCATCAATTCCTTTCTTCACTTCTGATATGTAACTTCTGTAGAAGTCAACCCTTTTCGTGTCATTCAAGGCGCCTGGAAGTGTTACATTGCCTGGTTGATCCATACCTACACATAGGATGCTTATAAATATTTCAAAGTTCTTATCTAAAGTTCAAAAGATAGATACCCTCTAAGATGCCCCTACAAAAACATTAAAATTATCTCTCAGTGTCAATAAATGGCAAACTAATCATCGTGTCCTGCTAGTTGCAAATGAGTGGGCATATTCGAGCAATGTAAGATATGTTGATGAAAATAGGTGGCAGCTTAAGAAGTTTCCCGTTCTATGGAGTATAATTGTTACACATAATAAAATATTTTTTGGTGAAAAACATAGCTAAATACTCCTTTCTTACCATTTTCAGTTATAATGACAGCCGGGTTTCCATATTTTTCCTTTATGTACTTCACACAATGGTAGATCCCAGTAGGCACCATTAAAAGCCAATTTGAGTTTGCCTACAAAGTTATAATGTTCCGTTACATATACATAGCCAAATTAAAAAAGAGGGAGAGAGAGAGAGAGAGAGAGAATAAGAATTGGTAGCCACTACCAAGTATTTAAAAAAAAAAAAAGAGAATAAGAATTGAGAAATTACCGGAGGTCCTATGCGCACACCATTTCGCTCATCTGCATAATGAAACGAACAAGAGTAAATAACTGAATAGTAATTTTTAGTAGGTTGAATGCCAATTTTTATACCACGAATGAGAACATAGATGAGCATACCGAAGCTTAATTATATTTGTAATCTTGTACAGTAGGTTTTCCTTTTATTTGCCGGTAATTAACAATTAAGCTCCATCATAACCATAGAAAAAGTAAATTCAAACCAGCTTAAAAGAAATAGAATTTGTTGGAGCTGATTTGTCATCTACTAAACCCATAAATCTTTAAGAATTCAAGAAAATGGCAGTGCAAATATGACTTACTAACATATTGAATATGCCAATCATTTGAGTAGCTTATTGGTGCCAGGTGCTTCACAAGGGAGTTATTTACGTATGTGGCTGTGTACTGATTGATGCCAATGAAGTCAGAAGAACCTTTTACCAATACAATTTGGTCTGGGGTGAATTTTGGTAGCCTCTCTTTCACTATCTTTTGCATTGTTACTGGGTATTGCCCATTAATCAAAGGGTCTAGATACCTGCAATTAGAAGCTGATTATTTCATGCATGGCTTGAATTGTAGAAGTTTGGTACTCATGGAACATGACAAAAATTATCTTGTATATATATAAAGGAGTTCTATTGGTCCATAGTGCTAGCTATACTGAGCCCTGTTACATAAAGGTATAACCTTGTTTGCAAAGGTTAGTTGGGACATCCACCAAAGAAAATTTAAAACTAGCAAAAACTGCCTAGATCAATACTTCCAACAAAACCTCTTGGAAGTCATCCTAACAGCTTCACATTTCACACTGGGTCGTTTGCAAGGTCCAAATTAATGGTAACTTAATCCAATTTGCATATGCTATTTTGTGTGTTGGGGGGGGGGGGTGTGGTGGGGGCTGGGGGGAGGTATCATTGTAAGTATTTCTAATGACCGGAATGGTTGAGACTAACTAGTGATGGAAACTACTCCTGAAATTTTTTTCATATGAGTTTTTTGCAGTTATGGAGAATTAGAGTTCTTTTGCAATATTTGGATAGACCAGGGGATTTTGGCAACTATTAGAAATGATATGTACCGAATATTGGAACAGTAAGAGCTTAATGAAAGTACTACAAATCCACAAACAATACATAAAACAGTGAATAATATCTTTAACAGCTCTAGGGTCACCTAAAGCACAAGTTCTCAATTTTATGGTTAATTCAGAATGAAAGGAGTTTATTACCATCCTATCTGGAAGTCTCTGGCTCTCTGCGCTGCTGCTCTATCCTCTCTTGAGTTTGTAAGTGGCTCGTACCAGGCGAAGTCAAGAACAATACCGATCTTTCCTTTTTGACTAGACTATAAAATAATAACAAGTTGTTGCATAAGTGTATAATAATAGTCTCTCCATCTTTATTCTTTGGCAAAGACAAAAGGACCCTTGTTTGTAAAAAATTCAAAGAAAATGCTACCAGTACTTTTCTTGATGTTATCAGTAGTACATAATGAAATGACAATATTAGCTTACTTAAATAGGTTGGCCAACCAAATTATTGGAGTAACACAGTAAGAAAATAAACTATTTAAGTAATTGAGGAGGGCACTTGACAATGGTTATTTTGACAATCTTGACAATGGTTATTTTGACAATCTTGACAATGGATTTTCATAAAAATTCAAAAAAAGTTGAAAATTGAAAAGTAAATTTATAGGTATGTAATTGGACATATAGATAACCTAAGAATCTAATTTCATGTAATTTAAGTATTGTTTGATGATGAATACAAGGATTGTTTATTTCGAACCATTGGAACCTTTAAGTCACTTTATGTCAGTGAAACATTCACAAAATCTCATCATTTTTTTTGTAAACATAAAATGTGGATTGTATAGATCGCCTATAATATTAAATTTAAAATTTAAGCTTTAACTTTGAATATTGTCAAAATTGTCAAAATGAAGAATTATCAAGTGATCCCCCCCCGCCCCCCCCCCCCCGAAAAATAAAAGTAATTAATATGTTTTATGGCTAACTATTTTCTTGCTTCTTCATACTTAATTAAATGGACACAGCACACAGTACGGAACACTTTGTATCTAAAAAGCCAACCTTCTGCATGTAACTACCTTATAATTGTCACGATATCTTTTTACAGCTGTTGCATGAGCAAGGATAATATTGTGCGTAACAGTATAAGGCTCAGTAGAAGAGTTGCCACCAGCCGCACACCCGGTGCACCGGAAAGGGGGACTGAGCTTCTGGTCATATCCAAATGCTGCCATTATTCTTGGTTCGTTAATTGTGAACCAATTCTTAACTCTATCACCAAACGTCTTGAAACAGAACTCTGCATAGTTTGCAAATAGGTCCCTGCAAAATTGAAATTATATGCTGGTAATGTGACCAAGAATTGCAGTCTCAAATCTCAGCAGCATGCAAAACAAATATGGAATTGCTAGGTGTACCAGTGAAATCTCTGACATCAAGTATAGCTGTTTGACTTCGATAGTTTGAAACTCTAATTTACTTTATTTTAATTTATTCATTTTAATTTTCCCTTTTACATAATAGTTACATTGCTAGGGTTTTGAGCCGAAAAATTCAATTATCAGAACACCTAAGGGCTAAGGCCTTGCATTATTACTATTGTTTAAGAACAAACATAATTGGTACTAGCATGAAGGATTGAAGTGGAGCTACAACTTACACAATTTTTGGGTTTAACCAGCCTTGGTACTTCTTTTCCAGTGCAAGCGGGGAATCAGAATGAAATAGATTGGCATATGGTGTAATCCCTATTCAATTTTAAGAAAACAAATAAGATAGTTTAAGGAACATTTCCTAAACAAAATGACCAAAGTTATATGATCCTAAATACGAGAAATATCAAATTCACGCACCATAATTTGAAATCAACGAGAACTTACTACTAATTGTAAAGAGAAGAGAGAGAGAGAGATAGAGAGTTTGATCAATTGTTCATTGTATTGATTGATATCGGATTACATGTACAAGGCTCTTATTTATAGAGCAGTTTCTATCTTAACTCTATATCCTAACCTCAGTTAACTATGTCTTAACTACTGTAATCAAGCTCTAACAGAATTCAGTTACATCTAATGTTCTGTTAGTCCTAAGGCTTGTGCTGTTATTGTGGTGATGCTGTAACTGTATCCAGTGGTTCTCTTGTGATCCTCCATTAGAACTCAAATTCATAATGTTGTAATCACCATCCTAGGACCTTACTAATTAGGACGCTAGGCTGTTGGGTAGGTAAAAGATAGTATGATTACCTTGTTGAAGCATGTAGTCAATCAAATTGTTGTAGTAGTTTACCCCTTCAGGGTTAACTCTTCCTTCCCCATCTAGAAATATCAGATTTTCAGTTAATCAGTTCAAATTTCAAGTGGAGAGTAAATTGTGATCTTTAAAAATAAAAGGTGAAGAAAAGAAACTGTACCAGGAAATATCCTGGACCATGAGATTGAAAACCTGTATGCATCAAAATTCATTTTCTTCAATATGTCGATATCTTCCTGAACATGATACGGGAAATTGATAAGTTAGTGACATTAAATCATTAGCTTTATAGCACCGTATACCTTACTGATGGAAGGCTGATTGAAAAATAACAAAAGCACGAGGGGAATTTGGATGTCTAAATGATCTGAGCCCTTTTCAAATGCTCTATGTAGTCAGCTCATTAGAGGATACCTTGTAGTGATGATACTCGTCTGTTGCCACATCAGCAGTACTATTATCTGCAATAGCTCCTGCTCAGTATATGAAGAAGGAAGTTAGACTTATCAAACAGACCAGCTCACAAAGTCATACAAGGGCAATTGCCCAGTGTCAGAATATTGAGTTCAAATCTCTCCTAGGAATTATAGGTTCATCCATCTCATCTTATAAAATTGAAAAATACATTTCTAACTATCTAAGGGTAGGTAGGTCCTTAATCATCTGCCTTAGTCTACGACCTACTAAATAGATAAATACTATTTATCTCATATTAAAATATTATTCTATGGGAGAACTGGAGCAATACTGTCCCAGTGAGCTATAGTATAGAAATTACTCTCAATCGCGACCAAATTGGCATACTTTGATAACAGCATGGTTTTAATTTTTAATTATTTTTTTTCAAAAAAATGCATTTTACCTTTTTTTATGAAAGAAATACATATTTTACCTCAGTGACCAAGCTAGAATTTGAATAGAGGTAGGCATAAATTGGGTTCGGATTCATTTTTCTAAACGGGTTCGGGTTATCTTGTCTCAAATATTGTTGAATCACAATCTTAGTGGTACTGAGAACTGATACCATGAAATCAACAATGACCGGTGCGAGCATTTATCAGAAGTAGTTGCAAACTTGGTTAATTTTCACATTTTACAAACAAATAATATAAAGTACAGAAACATACAGTTTTGGTTCAAAAGTTATATCAGAGTTTCATCTATGGTTATATGCATTCCAGGCTACTGTAACATCTCAATTTTGAATATGAAAATTTTATTTGATGTGAAATAAAACACGTAATTGAAGATATCTTTAAAACGTGGTAACATGTTTAGACTCATTTTGAACTTTTGTTGTAATATTCTAGTATTCAAACAATTGAAAATTTATCTAAATAGAAGTAAAATGCGTATAATAATAATATGAAAATTTTAACATGTTTATAAACCTCTGTACTTTGAAATAAGTAGATAATACACTACATAGGAAAAAAAAAAATATTCAAAGGCTATTTGTAGCATGCATCTTGTTAATTAAAAACTTTGTTAGTGTTTTTAAAAATCAGGTTGCATTTCAAAAATATAATAATACAAACATTAGCATGAAGGGACACATGTCATCCCTTGTTTACCTAATCCCACTAATATTTTCTCATTTACTATTCCACAAAATTTATTCATTCTATATCATTTTTATTTGTGGAGTCCGCATATGCAACTTCCCATTTTTTCCCCTCTCCTTCTATTATTTATTTCCTTTTTTATTGAGGAAGTAATAATTAGAGAAAGCCTTAGGGTTAAAATATAAAAATTCCCAAATTAATACAACCAGCCTTTCCTTTCTCCTTCCTTTCTCCTTCAATCCACAAACCGTAACGGCGTAACCTTGAAAATATTGGGAATAGAAAGGAGATCAAACCGAGGGAGAATAGGAGATCAGGGGTAGGCAAGCCCGAATTATAACCTGATTCAAAAGAAAAAAAATTCCAGAGGTAGGCATTTGCCTACCCCTGTGCCATGCTGTCTTCGCCTCTGTTTTACCTGGAGTATGAACAAACTCATCCCAGATAGAGGGACCTCTTCCATCTTTCAGAGCCATTCCTTCCACCTGATAAGCTGATGTCGCCGCACCAAATACAAATCCTTTTGGAAAGGCAGCTCGGCTAAGCATTTCAGTGTGCGTTGGAGAAGTATTCGTAGTTGATTCTGGTTTTTGAGGGGTTTCGCCATTGGTTGCAAACCAGAGCTGAGTTGTCAGGAGTAGAGAGAAGATAAAGACGAGAAGAGGTGAGAGGTTGCGCTTCATGTTATGTGCTTACTAAGTTGGTGTACACTTTTGGGGCTTCTTATTTTCTAACTTCTAATAAGAGGAGGGATCCACTTACAACAAATTTGAGTTACAACAATGTTACAACATTCATTTTTTTCATTTTCAAAGTCCAAATCGTCGATCCAACCGTTCAACATGATCATCTAAATAAAATGTACTTGCAGATCAAATTTTATATTTTTTTTGAATTTTTTTACTATTTATTAAGATGGGTACAAAATTCAATGGTCTAAGTATGGCTATTTTTTGTAAAATACTTAATAAATAGTAAAAAAATTCAAAAAAAATATAAAATTTGATCTGCAAGTACATTTTATTTAGATGATCATGTTGAACGGTTGGATCGACGATTTGGACTTTGAAAATGAAAAAAATGAATGTTGTAACTTTGTTGTAACTCAAATTTGTTGTAAGTGGATCCCTCCTCCTTCTAATAATTGTATTCTAAGTTTTGTTCATGTAATTGGGTGATTTATTTATCATTTTGTTTCTTAAATATTTCATTATTTATAGATTATTCAGGTTGAAAATCTGAAATTGTGGAACTTTATACGGGAGTTAATGAATACTCTAAATATCTATAATTTTGGTAATTAACAAATAACATTAATTTTCGGTATAAGATTAATATTTGGATTAGATAATGATCATGTTCTACAGATCATATGACAAAGAGTTGTCAATCTAATCAAATGGATACCTGATGGAGATCAGGAGATTGGACGCGATCAAAGTAAAATATTTAATATAGATTGTATTTGTGTCATTAATATCTTATTTGTGTCTGAAATTTTAAGGTATGAGATGATTGTTTTTTCTCATATGAGAATGTGTATTCGTGAGAATTATCCAACGCTGTCCATAACTGGTAGTCATATAGATTCTATCTCAGTATATATCTCTTATGTGGAGAGATAGTAATTATCAAGAATATCAATGTCATTCATGTAAATAAGTGATGATATCACTGGGCTGCTTGATGAAATAATAAAAGTATGTGCACATATGATTAAGGAGTTAATCATAATTACTGAATTATTTCGGAATCAAGAAACGAATGAATTGCAATGAGAAACTAATTTATTTATCGTGTCATACATATCAAATAAATTAAGGAGTATTTCTAATTAATTTCTTATTGGTGTGACCCTGTCAGATCTATGTCATATGACAATGGAATTTGAAACTCTTTTCGATCCATAAACTACAAGCGGCACTTAACAATATGCACTGTAGTTGTCCAAATAACAAAGATGATAAGTACCATACTGTATCACGATCCGTAAGCAACAATTGCTTCGTGTCAATTCCATGTCTCATGATATCATGAATAGATCCAATGTAGGAACGTGTCATCCTTGCAAATCTACTCATTTCTTGATTCTGAAATAATTCAGTAATTATGATTAACTACTTAATCATATGTGCACATACTTGTATTTTTATTTCATCAAGGGGCCCAGTGATATCATCACTCATTTACATGAGGGACATTGGTATTCTTGATAATTACTATCTCTCCACATGAGAGATACATACTAAGATAGAATCTGTATGACTGCCAGTTACGAACAGCGTTGGATAATACCCACGAATATGTATTCTCGTGTGAGAGAAACAATCATCTCATACCTTAGAATTCCAGACACAAATAAAACATTAATGACACAAACACAATCCATATTTAATATTTTACTTTGGTCACGTCCAATCCCTTGATCTCCATCAGGTATCCATTTGATTAGATTGACAACCCTTGTCATATGATCTGCAGAACATGATCATCATCTAATTCAAATGCTAATCTTATACCGGTAATTAATATTCCTTGTTAATTACCAAGAATAGGGACATTTTGGAGTATTTATTAAATCTTTATAGAGTTCCACAATTCTAAGTCCTCAACCTGAATGATCTATAATTAATAAAATACTCAAGGAACAAAATGATAAACATAATCATTCAATTACATAAATAAAACTTAGAAAACAATCATCCTATGATTGGCTTGTAAATCACAACACTAACATATCCGACATTCCAAATGGCTCGTGTGAATCATCCATCATATCATTTGTATCAAATCAATCCTTATAGCTCGAGGAGATCATGTATCCGATTATCTTGTACAACTTGTCACGTCATTATCATGACAGTATCTTTGACTTGGTTTGACCTTCGGACATAACAACTAAACCTGCATACATCTCAAACAAGAAAACTGTAAAATTCAATGTTTATATGTTTTGCAAATTAGTCAAACAACACAGAAAATTGCTTACAACAACAATTTGTCATTTAATAATCTCATTTTAGTAAACATGATTCTATTATTTATTTTAAGTACACAAATGCATATAAATCCTAGGGAGAGGAGGATAACCCGTATAACAATAACAAGAGCAATAATATGACGACAACAAATAATACAACTTATTTTGATGATTTTTTTTCTTGTTTCCCGTTAAGCGACATAACAAAAAAAAACTATTATGTACCAGTGAAAAGAAAGCTCATAAATATGTCTTTAAAGAATGCGTTTCATATTTGTATGAGAATATGTTGGTCCATTTTTTGTTGTTGAATAATTGCTAATTTTATTTGTTTATTTTTTTCATAAAAATATGTCATTTTGTATAAGATTTTTTTTTTTATAATATGTTCTCGTTGCAACATACGAGCATGATACTAGTAATGTGTTATACATGTACTAATTAACCGATTGACCATTAATATTAATTTGCCTTGGTAGCCCTCTGCTAATTTTTTTTTTTAAAGACCATTAATATTAATTTGATTTGATATGCTAACTTGTTGTTGTCATATGATATATTTAAACTATTATAATATCGTTCGAGAAGATTTTACCTGACAGAGATTATTTTTTCTTATCCGAGATATTGTTCAAATTTGCCGAGGATTTAAAAAGATCCGTGCGAAATGCATGTTCCTTCTTTATTCTTGCCCATTGGCCCCTCAATTTTACAAATTTAACTCTTCAAAACCAAAGAAAACTTGTAGCTGTCCTTTGTGTCGCCAATGGGGCCATAACCGATGAGTAATCATGGTTTTTGGTGCAGCCTTAAAAGAAAAGAAAAAATTCTAGTGTTGCTTCAACATGGGTCGAATTTGGTTTGATAATCTTTCAAAACATACATACTGGATTCTCTTACAGCAGCTCGAGCAGAAGAATAAGTAGTTCCTATAGGAGACTTGAGGGTTTAAAAACTTGTGTTAAAACTGATTTTAAAGTATTTATAAGTATAAAATATCAGTTAAAATGGAATATAAAAAAAAAAAAAAAATTTAACTGAATATGAATAAACGTAAGACAAAAAGGTGAATTCCTCTCATAATTTTTTAGTTAAAACTCTTCTAGCTGAGCTTGCTTGGCCATCTTAGTAAAATTTGGAAATAACTGCACTTTCAAATATAATTTCGTACAAGTATCCAGAAAATTGAATGGTTCGGGCTTCCGAGTTGCTACTGAACTAAAGATTTTCACATCAAGTCGTGATGTCTTACAAGTTACTAGCTACTTCTCACACTCTAAAATGGTACAACAAAGGTCCTTAGTGTACATCCTATGATCTCCTTCGTTCTATGCATTACTTCAAAAAGTGAAAAAAAAGAACAGAACATATTATGTTGCCCTTGTAGAGTTGCTCGTATTAAATTTACTTCTTCTGAAGCATGTCTCTGAACCAATAAGCAGACACCTTAGGGTACCGCTTTAAATCGTTAAAATCCACATAAACTAACCCGAAACGGGATGTATAACCCACCTTCCACTCAAAATTATCCAACAAGGACCATGCGAAATACCCAATTACATTCGCCCCCTCGTCAATCCCTTTCTTCATCTCAGATATGTAACTTTTGAAGAAGTCAATCCTTACCGTGTCGTTCAAGGCTTTGGAAAGTTCCAAATCACCTGGTTGGTCCATACCTACAAATATTACACGTCAAAATTTGGATATGTATTAATGGCACATAATTCATCACAGAGCAGCAGCCAAGGAAACTATCAACTATGTCAATTCTATAATAACTTGTTTATAAACAGTACATTTTTTATGATTTACTTGATTAGGATTTTTATTTTTTGATTTAGTGATTTTCCTTTTCTGCTATGGAATTTTGTAGGCAATCTGGAGACTCAACGCTGTCATGATATTAAAGGGATATGTTTGAGATAATAGGTTGACACATAATGTGCATCAATCAATTGTCATTTATGAGGTCAAGAGTTGCACTTGATTTAAATTGTTTTCACTCGTAGGTTCATAATTTATCAAATCTAAAGTTGACACCGAGTTGCTTTACTTGAAGGTTGACATTACCACGAGGAGGTGCATGGGGAGGAAGGGAAGGAAAGGGAAGGAGAGAAACAAGCACTTCCATCTTGCTCCCCAGTTTTAATTTTAGCAGGTGGATAGCAATGAATGGAGGAAAAATAAGGAAAATTCCTCTATTCATTTCTTCAAGAATTGTTCCCTCCCAATTTGAGGAGTAACAAAGTTCACCTCCTCCTCATTCTCTTTCCTTCCCTTTCCGTCCCCTTCAAACTCGGAAGCAGACCCAAGTTGCATTGACATTTAATCCAGATTTTGTTTAGATGTCAGTTCTAAGGTTGGTGATGGGAAGCAAGACTTCATTGTAGTTATCATTTTTATATGTAAGAAAAGTGCTAAAAATTTCTTTGTTACCATTTTCAGAAATTATGACAGTCGGGTTGCCATACTTTTCCTTGATGTAATGAATGACACCATACATACCCCATGGTACGATATAAAGCCAATCTGAATTTGCCTGCATTGTTTTTTTAATTGTATATAAATTATGAACTTATACTCTTACTAGAAAAAACCAATTAATAATTACAAATAGAATGGTAAGAGATCACCTTCGGCCCTATTTGTAAGCCATTGCGCTTAACTGAAAAATCCAATGGAGAAAAATTCAAATTTAATTAAACATACAATTTACAAATATGTAACAATACAGGTCTCTCTACATATTTGGTAGATTCTAGGGGTTTGAAGTTTGAGCTTGATCAATTTGGTACAATTTGATATAAAGAAACATGAAAACAATTTGATATAAAGGATCGGATTTTGTTTTGACAGGAGTTGCCAAATACCTCAACTAGTCTGGCAACAGTATTGAACAGTCGTTGGTAAACTACAAAGCCTGGTGATACCAGTACCTTTCTGGAAATTACTGACATGAAATATCACTCACAGATCCATTCAATTTGCCAATCGTCTCCATAGCTAGATGGTGCGTTATTTTTCTGAATTTTTTTCCCCTTCATATAATAGGCAGTGTATTGATTGATCCCTATGTAATCATTGGAGCCCTTAACTAATGCAACTTCATTCGGTGTGAATTTTGGTAACCTCTCTTGAACTATTTCCTGCATTATCTTAGGATAATGCCCATTTATCAAGGGGTCTAGAAACCTGTAATTGAAATAATATTATTTTCTCACAAGTTATTAACCAAATATTTGATTTGTTTTATGTTTGAATTGAAATTGTACCAGCCAACATGGAAATCTCTGGCCCTCTGAGCAGCTGCCTGATCCTCATTGGAGTTGGTAAGGGGCTCATACCAGTTGAAGTCCAGCACAATACCAATCTTACCCATCTGATTAGCCTGGCAAAAGTAAAACAGAAACTTGCAACAGATTTCTTACATAATTGATATGCAAGTCAAATCCCCTAAAATTACTTTGCCATGAAACTACATGATGCCCTAAGCATTCAAAATTGTTACAGTACAGAACTAAGGTCTTCAACCACTAACTTGCAAATGAGCCTTTCTCAGCTTACTCGACAATGCAGAGAATATTGGAAAAGTAGGGGTCTGTTTGCAATTACGTCCGAAATAACTACCACATATCAGAAGTGCCCCAGGAGAGGTACTTTACATAGAATCATCTTATTAACTTACCTGATATTTGTCACGGTATCTCTTCACGGCAGTTGCATGAGAAAGTAATATATTGTGTGCAACTATGTATGGCTCCTTTGCAGAATTGCCACCTGCCGTGCAACTAGTGCAACGGGCAGGGGCATGGATCCCCAGGTCATAGCCTAATGCTGCCATTATTCTAGGTTCATTAAATGTGAACCAGTTCTTCACTCTATCTCCATATGTCTTGAAACAGAAGTCGGCATAATCCGCAAATGCATCTCTACAAAATATAGAATTTTTTTTCATATCTTGATTTGCCTGTTATTAAGTGGTTTGTTTTGAGTTAGGGCATACACTTTTCCTTTCTTTCACTTTATACTAAATTCAATTTTGTTAAATCGGGGTTGCCATTTGATGGCACTCTTAGAAGATGATCTTTAGTACCAAACAGCTTAGAATACAATCCCGGTGTTAACATTCCCGTTTTCAAATGTTTGACAATATGCTTATTTTCTAAATGGATATCTTCACAACAACAAATAATTGCATGCATTCACATCCTATTATGCATGAAATGTTTCTGAATGTATATGTTCATAGAAAACACATGAGGACATGGTTTCAGGCTTTCAGCCCTCATGTGCACTCACATATTATGTGCGAACCCATGTGTTCACATACAATGCCAGAATGCACAGGTAAGCCAACACCATGTTCTATAAAGTTTTCTTTGAAAACATGCTCCACTTGTGAACTTGAGCAAGAATGGAAATTTTTTATGGATATGTTACAGTGAAGTAGTGAACACATCCGTTCAGAATATAGGTACGGTGTTGTTAATACATTTCAGAAGAGGGATATTGTTATCATACATTTAAAAAATGGAATATGCAAGAAAATTTGAGGCGCAGAGAGAAAGAGGAGGAAGAAAAGAGAGACACAACAAGAAGACAAGCCTAAAATATTCCTAAAGGAAAACACAGAAAGATAAAAGGTCTAAAATAAGATCCATGTTGACACACAAATGGTACAAGAAGGTATAATAGGTACTAAAGAATTTATCTGATCTTGTGTAGAACTTACATGATTTTTGGACTTAGCCAGCCCTGGTATTTCTTCTCAAGTGCAAGTGGCAGATCATAATGATGAAGAGTTGCATATGGAGTTAGACCTAAAAAAAATATTGATTAAGAAAATATATTTTACATTTTTTTTCTTAAGGTCTTTAGCTTCAAACAAGGACTGCTACCTGGATTTTGGTGTCATGATTACTACAGAAAATATTCATTAAAACAATTCAAATATTTTTTCTGATAAATGTCTGTCTTTAGGTTTGCGTATGCTATTCAGCATACCTAAATAAATTTATTGATTAAAACAATGTAAGTAGTTTTCTGATAAATATTGGTTTCAGATGAGGAGTATCATGGACAATGGTATAATTTTTTACAGTTACACCTCCAGAGACCAGCATAATTGCAGTTAATCTGGTTTTTGTTTCAATTCCTTAAAATAAAAAAAATGAATTCGAAGTAGAAAGTAATTAAACTGAAGCCCCACATGTTTTGCACCATACCAGTCAGGATCAGTACCAGTATATGCACCCAGAAATCAAAATCCTGTTGAGAAAAGCTGTCATACCTTGTTGAAGCAAGTAGTTTATCATATTGTTATAATATTCTACCCCTCGTGGATTAACTTTTCCTTCCCCATCTAAAAGAGAAAATAATTCACTATCAGTTCTACTTGAGTTAACCAGATCACTTAAAAATGAACATGTAAAAAGTTGCAAGGAACCTGGAAATATCCTGGACCATGAGATTGAAAAGCGGTAGGCATCAAAATTCAACTGTTTCATTAAGTCTATATCTTCCTGTGTAACAACCAAAAAAAAAAAAACAAGATGATTATTAGCTTCTGGATTGCAATCCGGTATCTATTGGAGTTAATTAGGTCAAGTACCTTGTAGAGATGATACTCATCTGTGGTCACATCAGCATTAGATTTGTCAGCGATGTTCCCTATTATAAAAATAAAAGTAGTAACAACCCAGTCATCTTTTAGTGAAACGAAAAGGGGAAATGTCAAAACAGGTTACTTAACTGGAAACCACATTCCAACCACTACCACCCTAGTCTGATTTTCATTAAGAGTCTGAAACTACTGTTTTGTCCCAAATTGGGAGCACCCCTCCTAAATTAGGTAAGATGTAATAACAAATTAATACATTATTTTGCTTGTGTAGAAGGGAGGGCTGACTTGGAATGGAACTTGCATATCTGTGATTGTACTGATATGATGTTTAATAAACACCATTATGATCTGCCACTGCCAAGGCATTAAAAAAAAAAAAAAGAGACTTGCATTGGAACTTTATTACATTACCTTGAGTAAGTACCGTAACTAAGAAAATTACAGCATGGCCTTAACATCAGTTTAATAGTTCAGTGAAATCACTTATTCATAAAATGTGATTGTACTGATATCAACAACAATTGTAATCTATCACATTAAAAGAACTTAACTGATAGAAAATATGATCATTCAAAACTGACCTGGAGTATGAGCAAATTGGTCCCAGATGGAGGGGCCTCTTCCATCATTGAGCGCCATGCCTTCTACCTGGTACGCTGATGACGCCGTACCGAACACAAACCCTTTTGGGAAGTCTGCCCGGCTCAGCCCATTTCGCCCGACCGGGCTGATCCTAGCAGGTGAATGTCTTAACAAGGTTTTACCATTGGTAGAGAACAAGATAACGGCTGTGACAATGAGGCAGAAGACGAAGAAAATTAGTAATGGAATAGCGCGCCTCATCATTTCCTCTCTCTCCTTCTCTTTTCGTTGAGCGTGGGAGAGAGAGAAAGATGCAGATGGCTTGAGAATCTGAGAGGTTTTGCGCTTGCTGTACATCTCCCGTTGCATGGATCGCTTATGTCAACATTTCTCTGATTTACTGTGAAAGAACTCTTTCCGTTTGCTGGTCAACGGTTGTAGAATCGATGCCTAGATTGATAGACAATGGGATAGTGTCTAGTGAGATCTGAAACTAGCCAATCTCGATGCGGCCTTTTCTCAAAAAATAAGGTTAATATGAAAAGTGCTTACTAGACTTTGTCACATGTCAGGAACTAATCAAATGAATCTTTTTCTGGCATTTAAGATCTAAATAAAGCAAGTCCGTGTAATTATTCCGTCGAAAAGATTTTAAGTGCTACGGACATATTGACGATGCGCAGCGCATGGACAACTTTGGGAGTGCATGAGATTGGCTAGTTTTTCTGAACAGTCCGTCTGGTAAGTTATCACAACAAGTTTTACTGAACAGTCCGTCTGGTAAGTTACAGTAAATTATATATGATCTATAAATTGATGATGGCTTCTTTCATTTTTTTTTTCTCTTACGGATTAATGTTTATACGGAATATTATTTAAAAAAAAACTATATGTTTCTATGGAACAACTTACAGCTATCAAACTTCCTCTATTCAAATCTTATTTTTTTTTACGGTTAGGGTAACAATATATAAATATTGATAAGAAAAAACATTTACAAAATTCTAGATTCTATCTCCTCATATAAGTAAATATTTACATTCATACTCAATCTTAGAATTTAATCTCCATTTCACTACACGACTGAATCCGTTTTTTCGATCGCCACCGCACTTCAACGACGATCGGATCTACTCACCGTTGCGCTCCAATCGAAATGAAAACTCTATACTCCAAACTCCGACAATACCCAACAAACAGCAAGAACGTAAAGTCTAAACTTGGCAGTCTTGCGTATATCGATCCTCCAATTACCTTCACCATGGGATATATGTTAATGATTTCTAAAGCTACTTTGAAAAAAATAGAAAATAAATAAAGCATATACCACCTTAATGTCGCTAATGTTTGTTACATAATAATTAATGAAAAATTCTAAAAACAAGGATTCTGTAAAAGAGACAAAAATGAAGTGGCAATTATTATCTTTTCATCTCCTGTCAACTGTGCTAAGTATGCCTATTATTCTTATACCTAAAATTTTAGCCATTCTCCTGGGTATACAGCATTTGGCTTTTGTATCTCCACATTTATTTTCGAAGTCTCTTCTTTTGCTTTATTGATTTCAGATCGCAACACAACCACATGATTTCTCTCATGACTTCTCCTGTAGAGTTAGAATTATTTATACCATCAGAGAGACAGATAAAGCACATTACAGAAAAAGAAATAAAGGCATTGCGCAGTGTAGTCCTGGTACTGATACCAGCAATGTTACATTTTACTGCACCTTAAGGATCAGTAATACTAATACCCATGTATTGATTCATTGAAGGCAGGAATTGTTATGGATGGTCCCCTCAACTAAAGTGCATATCCTCTCAGGCACCTGACATCCTAACCGCTACCCAATAAGTCCCAGCTTATCTCTGCATTGAGATCCGTGCTTGCACAGATATCAACAGGGATGAACAGCTTAAAATTGTATAAATGGAAGGGCAAGGGACTCAGTTCAAATCCCTCAGCTACTGTTGCTGGTTATCTAAACAAGACAATTGTAGCTCTTTCCTTGCCACATTTTATTTCGATCTTTTTCTGAATATCATGCTATGCTGTTTCTGGCACTATTGTTGTTGTTATTACTACTATTACTACTTTCTGATGTGGAAGGAGAAGGATGAAGAAGTACCTTAGTTGAAGGAAAATAAGAAGAACACCGACTAATGTAATTCCACCAGCAACAGAAGTAATCACTTTGTGGCCTGTGTGTCTCACTTCTTTTTGTTTCCTCTCTTTTTCATACTCTTCAACTGGAGACACCGCTGTATCTTCAGAATGTTTTATGACCTGACCAACAAACCAACAGGACAGTCAAAGATGCATCTCCTTAACCAAATCATTGAAGTCGCAACACAAATAAATGAAAACCAGATAGATACTAGCCTTACCTTTTCACATTCAAATTCATCTCCAGCTTCAATTTCCCTGCTGGTACTATTTTCTTTCAATGAAGGATCAACATGCCCAATAGAATCTAAAGTGCTCTCATAAATTGATTCAGTGGTCAAACTTTGACTAAGCATAAATTTTGAACCGTCAAATTGTTCCCCAAAATGACAAGAAAAAACCTCAGAATTTAAATCAGGCACCCCATCTTCCCTCAATAACTTACTTTCTTCAGTACAATCAGAGAAGGATCCATCAAAGTTTGAGCTCAATTCTTTTGTGAAATTATCCTCGTTTTTCTCCAATTCAAACTCATCCTCAAGCTCTGCTGCTACAGTACATGTACAACTACTCTCCTCATCAGAAATTCTAGTACATGAATCTTCCATTGAGTTCTCTTGAAACTTTTCACTTGTAACCAACTTAGATTCAGGGGTTAAATCAGCATCTTGCCCAAAGCTCACCCAGCTGTCATCACTCAGTGACACGTGGTTAACTCCAGAAACTACTTCTGGACTCAACTCCGAACTTTCTTTTTGGCTTGGCACACTAGAATTGGACTTATCCATATAGACCGCACTAAATCCAGGTGAATTTATGGAACTTTCAAGGCAGTTCTCAGAACAATGTTCTTCCCATGAATGGGAGGATCTTTTATCATCAACTGATTCTTCAAGCAACTCTTTTCCATCTAAATCAAATGAGGGAGATTGATCCAACTGAGCACGTGAAATTGGGGTATCACAGGTATCACACTCCACCTCTGTCAGACAGCTCTCTGCCTCGTCAGAGTCATAGTGCGGCTCCTGGCTTTGTTCACTGTTTCCACTGAATGACCTCTAAATAATCCAAACCCCAAAGAAAAAGAAAATATGTTAATGCTATATAAATAAATGAGAAAATAAATATTATCAAGGTTGAACAGCATATCCAGGTTACAGTTCGAGTATGCAACAGTATACCTGGCGATATGACCCCCTCGAGCTGATAGTTGAGCGGGATGAACTAGACCTTGACTGCTCCAAGAAACTTCTACATATACCACCTACCACATAATTAGGCATGGCTATGGTGTATGTAACAACATCAAAATCTGGTACCTATTTACATGCAGTAAGTAGTTAATAAATATGGTACCAATATTTGTGTATATTAGACACTATTTACCAATATTTTCAGTTGACATCTACATATATCATACTTACAATCAACAGTCGATATTTCCTCAGCTTTTAGCGAAGAACACTCAGTGTCAAGTCAAGTCCTTTTCCTAACATATTCTATTTTTCTGTACCCAAGCCAAATAGTTTCTTACTTGGTTCATACAGACTGAATTCCCATATGTAAAACCAGCTCAACTACTCCAAAAATGACTTACTTTATGGGAAAAATATTGGCAGTATATACTTTTATTATGGGCCAAATGACTAACCTACAAATTTGATCTTACTTGTGTATAGCTAAAAAAAATGGGAGTACAAATAGGTGAACATTTCATGATGATACAAGTTCTCCTTCTCTTTACTTACATCCAAATTCTTAGAGCGGGCTTTAATTGAAAGAGAGCGAATGCACATGCAGACACGGCGGGTATCTCTTCTCTCAACCACATCAGAAGGAGAGAACAAGTCAATTCCGGTTAACCCCAGGATCTGACATATCTGAAAAGAAAAATATAACAACATGATGGACTAGCTACTTTCAACATGCTATATTTGAAAATTACTTGCACTGTTCTACTGAATTCAAAAGAAAATACCAAAGATTTCTTGCGCTTGAACTTAAAACCATAGGTGATTTGCAAATAACACCCAGCTGCTATAATCAAGGTTAAGTTGGTCAAAAAAGGAAAAAGAATATACTGCCCTAAGCTTTCAAAATCAGCTAAAACTACAAAATTGAAAAGCAAACATCTATATTATTTTGCTCTTATTCAACAGAGAGAGAAAAGTCAGAGTCAGGTAAACAAAGTGTCAATATTGAATAGATTATATGTCTTACATTAATTAGTATGACTACTGGGTGTCATTGGATTTATCATGTAAAATGTTGGGTGTTATAGCAAACGCAAGAAATAAAGATTGTTTGCAAAACACCCTCAAAATTTCAAAAGAGATAATTTTATCCAACAACATTAAAGGTACCTTCAAAAATGAGTCAACTTTAGGATAAGGCGTGTATTTTCCTTCGCTTTTACCAGAAGAAGTTCTCTCATAGATGTGGAATTTTGAATATTTCAGATCTGTTGACTTCTTCACTAGCATTTTCCACATTAACTTTGACACTTGAAACCTATTGGCCATAATAAGCATTTTACAGTAAATTTACTACTTCTGTAGAGATTCGAAAAAATTCTTCATGTGCACTACATATAACAATCAGGATCCCTAAGTGGGTGTTGGGAAAACACAACAATAGTAACAAATTGCCATTTGTTCTTAGATTAGTAAACCCTACACAAAACTTCAACCCAACTGAACTGCATTTGGAGCAAACCAAGATGCATTTTCCCCTCCTAAATAAATTCCTCTCCATCTACTTGTTTCTTTTCCACTTATTCTTTGTCCAATTTCCTAAACACCTGATCTCATTTCCTTAATGAAAAGAAAACTCAAATAAGAAATGTTTCTCATTTTCTACACAGATATTGGAAACGGTAAGTCTGTTCAACATTATGTAATCCTATGAGTAAAAATAATGTGGTAGAGTATATCTTGTCCAGTAAAAATATGAACTTTTATTTGTGACTTCAAGGAGTATATGTCAATGAGAAAACTTTTTTAAGGAATGCAATAGTGTTAATAGAAATAATTGGCAGAAATATATAAATTAATTAGATGGAACTTACAACAATTCTCCATCAGCAATGAGATCAGCCATGGAAGTCTCATCATCAAACCTAACATGAAGAACCTCCCCTAGCCAAATCCTTGCTTGAGTCTGGACAAAAATTTAATCTGATGTCAATATTTTCATTTTTCTTCAATTCATAATCATCTTTTGTTTCACGCACCACTCAAATTGAATCTTTTCTATTCAGTTAACTTATTATTTAAAATAATATAGGTTGAAGTGCCAAGCTGGCACTCACAAAATTTGCCAACTGTATCTAAACAAAGAAAGTACAACAGAGAGAGCTTTGACTAACAAACTGAATAACGAATTCCCCTTTTAATTGAGGGTAAGTTCAGAAAAAATCCAATAACCATTCTAATCATTTACAGAATAACCCCAAATACTTTATTTTGTCAAGTTCTAAAAAAACTAAGCCGGTATAGAAAATAAACAAGCAAATGGATCCCTTCTACATTTACCAGTGCACGGTGCTTGCTTGCTTTCGTTTTCCACTGTTAGCTGTTTTTCTTAGTATAATTCAAGATAAAATTAAATTTAATTACCTGTAAGAACACATGGTCGAGTTCTCTAAAGCTGGAGCCAGGTGAGGTTTTGCTAACTGTCACCAGCCCGGTAACTTCACCGCCTCCCCGAGCTTTTTTCATCTTCTATCTATTCTCTCACCCGCCAAATCACTCCCCTTTTTTCTCTATTCAAATCAAAGAAACTAAGAAGAAAGATACATAGAAAAGAAAACAACGAGAGAAAAGATAACTCTCTCTCTCCTGCTCACACTCGATGCCTTCTTCTATTACTACCGACGAGACACCTCCCAGAGGACCCAGACCCAGTCGAGAATCGATGGGAAGTCGGGAGAGTGATAAAATAATCTACCAAATAACAAGTCTTTTTTAGTTTTGTAATGACATTTTAGACTTTCAGTTCTCCAATGTTATCGGTGTAACAAAAATAACCTCCAGTAGTTGCAAGAAATGGAAGCTGTTTGTGATTTAGAAACATTGACCGTTTAGTTTTAAATCGTACAATATAGAGCAATGGACAGTTCCAGTTATTTGAATAAAGGGAGAAAAGAGGGAACCGGGACAAAAGAGAGATTTGTTTCATGCGCTCGTACTTTCTTTATGGACGAGTGGAGGTTACTTACTTCTCGCGTGTCGGCTTCTTCAACTAATTCTCTCGCTTCGTTTCTTGTCCAGGAAATTACTCCCATCCTACGCCGATTAATCTGCGCCGTAAGTTATTCATCTGAAAATCACCGATATTTATGGGTGTGCAATGTTTTCTTTTTGGTCAATCACTTAAAAATATTATGAGATTATTTTTATGGTTGCTTTTTTTCGAGAACAATCATTTCGTCGCAGTAAAATATTCGTATCTATCCTGCTACAAATTTTGAGAAAAAAGTTCAAAATTCATGATTCAATAACAAACAAACATCCACAAAAAACGGACATAAACCAAGCTACTAGTTACTTCGGTTACAGATATCGTTCTTTTTATCTTGATTTACATTCGAGTAGATGTAGATCTGAATCTAGCCTCTGACAAGATAACTTAATTATGGTTGATAGCTTTAAATGTGCTTTAACAGTTTGATAAGGGCCTTCTGGAATCTGAATTCAAAATTTGAAAATCGCGGGCAAATTCTATAGGTGGGCCCGATGTGGATGATAAACAATTAAACATAAACTAGAAAGTTGAATAGGAGATGATAAAAAAAAATCCTGTAGTGCTGTAGGCTGTACCTGATAAGGTATTTTAAAACATCAATTACATATTTGAAAACATTTGACTAACCAACCAACCATTGATAATGGGTTTGACTGGTTTACCTTAATAAAATATGTACCTCTGGGTGATAATGGGTTAAAACTGAATTATCTAAATCAATCTAAATTCAATATAAATTAAATTAAATGTAAATTAAATCTAAATCTAAATCTAAATTAAAGTAAATAAAAAAAAAATTCATAAAAAATAAAAAAATTCAACAAGGCAGCAACTCTGTCGAATTTCAACAACAGAGAGGCTTTGCCGAATTTCCAAAGAAAAAGAAAAAGAAAATAAAAAAGGCAGCAAGCCTTTGCACCGTTTTTTTCAAAATAATTTCAAATTCGGACTGGTTGACCCGGGTTGGGGCGGGTTGGCTCGGGTCCCGTCGGGTTTTCGGCGGGTTCGGATCGGGTTTTGGGGGGTTAGGTCGGGTTAGGGTCGGGTTATGAGGGGTTAGGTCGGGTTCACCTGGGTTCGGCCGGGTTAGACCGATTTGGGGTCGGGTTTAGTCGGGTTTAGGGTCGGGTTCAAGCGGGGCGGGTTGGGTTTAGGCCGGTCCGGGTCGGGTTCGGGTAGGCGAGTTGAAACGGTGGGGGTATGGTCGGGTTTCGCTCAGAATTTGCCTACGGGCTTGATACAAAAAAAAAACCAAAACCCTCTGAGTTACCTGACTTAGACATTATCCAAATCGTTGGTTTGTTTTCAGTGGCAGAAATTTAGTAAAACCAGGCAATTTTTTTAGGAGGTCCTGACAGTTATATTGTTATAGAACTAAACTGAGTTCGGATCAGGTAAGGTAGGGATCCGTATCCTCCCAGGTACCTGACTCAACATAATTGAAACAGACGACCCAGATTTACTCTCAGCCAGTTCTTGCTCGGATGGTGCAGGGGCATTATTATTTGTGCTTTGAGATTCGTGCCAAGTTAAAAAGAATAATTTTGGGCCGTCCGATTCAATTGTACTCAGTCCGGTAACCTGGAGGGATGTGAAATTCAGCCTTACTCTGTTAAGTTAGATCCAAATCTTTTAATTTAAGTTAGCATGAATTTTAATGTGAACTCTCTATTTTTCAAGTAGGTCCAAAAAATATTAGCTCGATTTTGACTTAATATGATACATGCGGTCAGGTACTACACAAGATACAAACTTGTTTCTGGTACCATTTTTAGCATCATTGTAGAACCTGTTTCTGGTACCATTTTTAATGTAGCCGAGAGGCTAGATTCAAACTTGTTTTACCTTGGTAATAGTTGTCAGACCTTTTGTTTAACATCTCCACTCTCAAATCCCAATTTACTCTTAAAACTACGATATTGAAGATGTTGGTTACAAAAGAGAGAGCTAATGTCTTTTCAAAAAGGAGGAAACAAAAAAAAGAGCTGCTACCTAACAAGAACATCAATAGGTTACAAAACCCTTTATACAACGACATCCATTACTTCCATCTCAGTATACAATTTTAACTTCCTTTGGCACCCTAGCTAAACACAAAAAAGTTGCTCAAACTCGCCAAAATGAAGTTTGGCATTCAATTAACAAATTTTATGTACATAACAGAAGGGGATGGAGCTCTGAAGCTCTGCAATCCTGAAGAAATGCTAGCATTCTCTAAATAACTACTAAGCATACTCCTACCATACAATCCCAATCCTCCAAGATCTGCAACAAAATAATGGAATCAAAAAATTAAGTAAATTTAAACATTAATAATACTCAAATGGTCAAGGTCTAGGCGTCACTGTGTTTATGTCACATTGTAAAATAAATAATCCTGCCTCTATAAATTAATTGGCACCAAGACATCACCTAAACTGGTCCAAAGCATAAACAATTTCACGCAATTTCTTTGTACCAGTTTTACATTTATACATTTTATGCGACCCATCTAATTGAACTGAAATTCTATAGAGGCAGTTCTATACAACTTCTTGGCAAAGATTACTCGTTACACTTGAGTTGAGCAATGATATCTACCTGATGAAGTAATTCAAGTCACAATAATCGTTCCATAAAATTATTTTCTTCTTTTTTTATCATTTTTAAGTCCAGGGATCAGTTCGAGGAGGAGAGGATTGAGAAGAAGGAGAAGAGCGGAGCGGCAGAGGTCTCTTCACAAATGGGTGCTCTAACAGCTGCACTGCCGACGGCCGGTCATCAGCGTTCACTCTGACACATTGCGTGATGAAATCTCGTGCTTCTCTTGACAGATAATTAGGTATCGGTGGTTGCTCTCCCCTTCCTATCTTGAAGAAAGCATGTGTCTACATATAATAAAAATGACTAGCAGGTTACATGATGTGAGTTCAGTAGTAATGTGAATTATTTTTAGAAATAAAAAAAAACACAACAAAAAACAGAACGTGAGTGTGTGAGAGTGAGAGAGCAATGAAAGATTGTGCTTACCCATTCGACATTAGGATAAGGAATCTGGTGAGTTAACATTTCAAGCACCGTGCAACCCAAACTCCAGATGTCAGCTGCTAGCCCATAAGCTTTTTTAGGGTTTACAACCTAAAATATAAATCAAGAAATAGAACTCAATTACACAAACATTACCTACATCAGCTCTGACATTTGTTTTTATTAATTCAACAAAAGTTAAAGAGCTACAGGAGAATATCTGGCATGCATGAAACAAAATTACCTCCGGAGCCATCCAATATACACTTCCTTTGGTTGACTTCAGGATGTTAATCTTCGTCATCTGAGTTTCAATAATTAAAAAATAATAATCAAGTACTTAATCAATATCGTTTATGTTTAGCAATCAATAGTTCAATACAGATAATCGGCAATTAGATGTAGTTATAAAGTGTCCACAAACCTCTTTTGCTAACCCAAAATCGGCAAGCTTCACTGATCCATTTGCATGAACCAATATATTAGCACATTTTATATCCCTGAAAACCAAACCAAAAAGATTCTCATTTCACTATAAGATATAGAATATATAACCAGCTAAAGAAATCAATTTTTTTTCGGAATTGTAACAATAACTTTAGTTTTGTTACCTGTGAACTATGTTCCTTTCATGAAGATACACCAACCCGTATAGTATCTGCCTTGTGTATGCCGATACGTGCGTATCTTGTAGATGGTACTTTTGGTACAATGATGCAAGAGATCCTTGGGTCACTAGTTCTAGAAAGATATACAATTTTGTTTCCTCCTGATATAACAACACAAGTTAATTTATAAATTCCCTGGTTTTGCACCATTGTAGAACATTACAAAATCAAAACAATCTAAAATTTACCTTGTCGGTTCCATAGTATTGAACTATATTCTCATGCTCAAACTGACTCAAAAGAGCAATCTCCTGGATTTAGAAAAGCACAGCACATTTCAGGCTTGCAAATTGAGAATATATAAAAGGTCAACTACATATTGTATTTCCATTTGAAATTCAAAATTTTATACCAACCTGTTCCAATTGGGAGATACTTTGCTGAGCATTGATCCCTTGATCAATCAACACCTCTTTAACCGCGAAGAAAAATCCTTCACTGTATAGAGTGATAAAATACAGTGTTAAAGGAACAATTAGTGATTGCGTCTCTAGTCCATACATAAAAATTCCTTGGATACCAAAGCTAATATTATCAGCAAAGTAATTTTCACATTTGGTTCAGCATTAATTTGTGGGGAGTTGGTAATGACCCGTACCATGGTACCAGTACTGCATTAGGACATACTTATTAGCTAATTTAGTGCCACGATTATGTAATTATAGAAATAGAAGCAACTCCATTTATAGTATCTAAAGAGGAAAGTTCAAATACAGACTTACTCGCTAATCGCCTCATAAACTGTGCCAAAGGACCCACTTCCGAGTTGTTGACCCCTGACCCAAGACTTGATCCTTCTCTTAAGCTTTCCATTAGGTGAAACAGTGAACATGGTCTCAGTTGTAGAGCTCGATGCGTCGTCATCATTTACTGTAGACAAAGAGCTTGTACCAGTGAAACAATCCGAGGTTTCACCTAACCGCAACTCCAGGTCTCCTGATTCAAAACCAGCATTAATTTCTCTTTCCTCATCTGAGTCTTCAAATTTCATCTTCTCTCCTTCTCCTCCCTCTTTTGGAGCAAATGAGGAGATTAGGTCCCAGACCGACCCAATACTCGTTTCCTCTGCCACCGGTCGCATTAGTGGCGGTGGAGCCAGAGGCATCTGTGGAGCGAGAATTGGCATAGGAGGAGAGAGAACAGGGGGCCGGATGCCTTTTATACCATTCCCCTCCCCTTTTCTCGGTGACAAGGGAATAGCTTTAATGGCCTCCTCGTACAGATCATGCAACTTCTCTTTCTCGTCATCTTTTGGCAATTCAGGCAATTGGGTTTCACCCACTGCAGCTGGGCTTGTGTTTCCACCCTGATCCAATTCCTCCACTGGGGCTGTATCCAATTGGACCTGATCGATTAGCCGTGACCTCGGCAAGAGATCCGAGTTAGACCGGGCTTTTCGGGCTTCCCATGCGGCTACTGGTATTGAAAAATCCTCCGGACCCTTTAGCCCAAGGCTCTGGTAAAGCATATCGACCTCTCCTTCGATGCTTCCACCAATTCTGAAGCTGGTTTGGTTTGAATAAGTGGAAGGCATTATATCGAGCGACCTAGAAGCACGCAAGCTGGTGGAAAGGTCAGAGGAGGGAGAGGAGGAGGACCATGAGACAGGTGAATCCGTGGGGGCCACACCGTAGTCGATGTTCTTGGATGCGTTACGGCGGTCGAGGCGTGGTGTCCCGCTGAGCTGAAGCTTTTTCCCATGGAAACTTTTCTTCTTTGAGGGATCCATTGCTACGTTTGGAAGAGATATTCAGTGGTGCCGCGGGAAGAGCAACCCATTCGAGAGAGAGAGAGAGAGAGAGAGAGAGAGATTGGGAAAAGGAAAGGAAAGCGAGAAGAATCTTGAGGCGGGTGTTGTTGACTGGTAAGAGAAGGAGAAAACTGCGCGAACAAGTAAATGGAACACGCGCTGTGGGTCACTTCAAACTCTCTCCGTTTTTAGAAACTGGATAACTCCAGTTTGCATACCTCAGTTCGTTCATCATAGCCGAAATTTCTATTCGTATCCTCAGAAAAAAATGAATTCCATACTTGTCCTCGTTTGCAAAAAGATTCGAAATATGCCCTACTTTCATCGGTTCGATTCGGTTCAAACCGAATTATAATAGACAAACTAAAGTTTTATTCTGTTTTCAAAAATCAAACCGAACCGAACCAAAATAGAATAAGAACCTAATTGGAACCGAACCGAACAAACCGATGTAAATTTCGGTTTGATAGGATATTAATCATACATATAAACATTTTTTTGTTAAATTTTTTTATATTTTTTAAAAATGGATTTAAAAATTTTGTTTTGCTTGATTTAACTGATTTTAAACCAAATCAAGTAATATATATTATGTTGTAATTTTTATTTTCAATGTTTGATTCGGATGGTGGATTTGTTTAAAAATTTCAAATGGACAGCATAACTTGATTTGGATAAAAATCAGATGGACAACATAACTTGATTTGAATAAAAATCACAATTAAGAATTAAGATTGTAAAATTGGATGATAGAGTATTTTTTGTAAGCAGTGGATTGATAGAGTTGAATAACTAAAATCAAATATTGAGCAAATTTGACATCTATCGTGATTAATCCGATGTATATTTTGAGATGAGTTATTCTCTCGAAGAAATTTTGAATTAAAATGACTTCGATCGATAGTTAAAAATTAAACCATGCCAATTAGCCGTGTTTGTATTATAGTAATTCATGCAAGTTAGCTTGGTTGTTTGAACAATTGACTTAGCTAATATAAAATATAAAATGAGATTTGACGACAATAAGTTGAAAATTATATTTTTGTAATTTAGTCTTTGTTATATAGTTAACAATATATTCACAACCATTAAGCATTTACATCATCAGAAAAAAGAAAATTATTAGATGACAATTATTCATTTTCTATAAACAATTGCCCGTCCCCTTTACGTCTCCTCACTCAAATATACATTTTATTTATAATAAAAAACCTAATCAAATATAATCTAGTCCTCTCATATCCACCTACATATAAAAGTAAATATACCTTCCCCAAAAAAATTTAAATATCTAGATATTTTATTTTTTATCACTGACTAAATATTGTTTGGTTTGATTTCACACTAATATTATTATCTTTTTAAATTTATGGGAATATAACTAAAGAAAAATAAAACTATGAAAGATTGACTTAAGATCAAAATAGTAATTCTTAAACTTTAATTATACTAATTCAGTTTTGCAAATTTTAAAGTCCAAACAGCTCCTCTTCTGGTACACGCCTTATCTCAAAAGCAACCTACAAGCTACTACTATCAATATTATACTATTTTAAGTTGATTTTGTCATTTGTTAGAATCAAGGTCGCCCAAACAAATGGAGAGGGTGATTCTGGAGAGCAAGAGAGAGGAGAGGCGATAACAAAATGGAGAGGCTATTGGGCTCACAGTAGACTGCTGACCGAGGAGATAAGAGTCAACACTGCGTAATATTTCTTCCGTGCGTACCGCAGTCCGTCGGTGAATTGTTTTCTGTGGCCACTGGTTCGGTGGTTCCTGCCATAGTGACAACTTAATTATTCGGGAAATATTCGGCGAGATTAAAAATTCGTGATTCGGATATAATTCGGGTATAATTCGGGAATAATTCGGAAATATACATTGAATCCGAATCAGAAAACTTAGTCTAGTCTGAATTCTGATCAGACGTTCCAGATCCAAACTCAAAATTTGAGTTACTTTAGAGATTGAAATAAATGACCTGAACATTTTTTTGGGCGAAGACTCCTTCTATGCGCTGGAAACCACAATGACCCGAAAGTATTTATACGCTGATAAAGCATTAAATGACCCGAATTCTGAGACGTTCTAGATCCACGTGCTCAAAGCTTAGCTGGAAACCTCCTTCTCTGTCCACCACGTGCACTAGGCCTAGGTGCTTTTTTTTAGGCAAAGAGAAATCACGGAGCGAACGACGAATTTTTCCGAAAAAAACGCGTATAATACGGAAAATTCGTTTTAATCGCGAATAATTCGCGAACTAAACGTATTATTCGCGAATTACCTTATTATACGCGGATTGATGCGCCATAGGTATAGATCCGAATAATTCGCGAATTATTCGCGAATCTTGTTACTATGGTTCCTGCCATTCATATCTTATAAACTTAAAGCGCATTGTGATGTTGAGTTACTTGCCACAGAAGATCCCAGATAATTAGATTGTGTGAACAGAGGCTGGTTTTTGTATGTCTTCCTCTTCCCATTCCTGAATTCCTCGTTCCGAGTTAGAAAGTTGCCTGCGGATGTTAACTAAATAAATGTTTTACCTTCTGAATTCACATTTACTGTTATTGTTTTATAAAAAAAATATCTGTATGTTTCATTAATGTTAGACGAATTGAAGCTCTATGCTCTATACATAATTTAATTGATCATAAATTTATTTCACGTAAAGTTTTTCATCAAAATTGTGAGAATGAAGCACACAGTCAAAAACAATATTATAAATTCATCACGTGTGGTGTGAAAATCGGAAAAGTTTGCGTCATTAGGTGAGACTTACTATTATATATCTTATAGCAGAGAGCTTTTTAATTACGTAAGGCTCCGGCTTTTTTATTAATGCCCAAAAAAATAAAAATTAGCAAATCTGCCTCCAAAGACAAATTTTTATTAAAAACATCCTAACCGCCTCCGGGGCGGTCCAATATCCATAGCAGACCGCCTCCCGGGGTGGTCCGCTAATTATATATTTTTTTTAAACAAGCCGACCCGACCCATCCAACCCGAAACCTCTCTTCCTCTCTCTCTTGCTCTCTCTCTCTCTCTCTCTCTCTCTCTCCCTCTCTTCCTCTCTCTCTCCCTCTCTCTTCCTCTCTCCCTCACCCCATAGACCGCCCCCCACCCCCCTCTCAGCCACCCCTTCTCTCTCTCGGCCATCTCGACCATCTCGGCCACAATCTGATTATTTTCGGGTAAGTCTCTAAATAACTTATTTGATTTATATTTTGTGTCTTGTATTGGCATTGGAACGATTGGTAGAAATTGAATTGTTAATTATCGTGTGCGGGTTGTTGATTTTCCTGACGCGATTGAATTGTTCAAAATTAGAGTTTCCAAAATTAGGGTTTGTAAATTAGAATTTAGGGTTGACAAAATTAGAGTTTATAAATTAGGGTTTAGGGTCTGTCCAAAATTAAGGTTGATAAAATTAGGGATTTATAAATTAGGTTTAGGGTTTATAAATTAGGATTTATAATTAGAATTTAGGGTTTATAAATTAAGGTTTCGGGTCAAAAATTGTTCAAAATTAGGGTTGATAAAATTAGAGGTTTATAAATTAGGGTTAAGGGTTTAGAGTTTATAAATTAGGGTTTATAAATTAGAAACTATGAATTAGGGTTTAGGGTTTATAAATTAGGGTGTAGGGTCCAAAATTGTCCAAAATTAGAGTCGTTAAAATTCAGGGTTTAGAATTTATAAATTAGGGTTTATAAATTGGGGTTTATAAATTGGGGTTTATAAATTAGGGTTTATAAATTAGGATTTAGGGTTATAAATTAAGGTTTAGGGTCCAAAATTGTCCAAAATTAGGGTTGATAAAATTAGGAGTTTATAAATTAGGGTTAAGGGTTAGAGTTTATAAATTATGGTTTATAAATTGGAAATTATGAATTAGGATTTAGGGTTTATAAATTAGGGTGTAGGGTCCAAAAATTCTAAATAATTTGAAACTATGAAATTGACTTCAAATGTAGTAACCTTCTGTTTTCAAATGTAGTATGGCCAGACCTAGACGGGGATGTGCACGGGATACTATGGAGATAGGGGAGAGTTTATATGATCCCAGTGCGGAGGCTTCCGTTGCAGAGGCATCCGGTGCAGAGGCTCCTGGTGGAGATTATCCCGCTCATAGTCCTGACACATTTAGTCCTCTTCTGTGGATCCCACATGTCAGGCACCGTGTCGCACTCGCATCTATAGAGGTACATTGGTTTTTTATTCCTAATTTAAATAGCATTATTTAATATTACAGATAATCAGTCGCTTATATTGAAATCATTGTAAAATGCAGGACGAGACAATATGACAGTGAGACATCGCATCCCCGAGATACCATACATCGCTCATCCGTTGATGGAGCGGTGCATCATGCATCTCGGCTTGTATCAGCTGGCCACCATGCCTCAAAGTAAGATCGACCAGGCTTTTGTTTGCGGTCTAGTGGAGAGATGGTGACTGGAGACGCATACATTTCACCTTCCGGTTGAGGAGATGACAGTCACCCTAGGTGACGTCAGCGCCTTATGGGGTTTACGGATAGATGGCGACCCTATAGGTGGTGTCTCGAACCATCCAGACCTGACGAGGATGATACTGGAGCTACTAGGGGCCGAGCCGAAGGCGTTGCAGAAGAAGAAGAAGAAAGGGAAGGAGGACGAGTTTCGTATTCTGGGTATTGTATTAGTCTTGCGTTGCTCCGCACTTACTTCTTCCAGCATAGGATCACCCCCGATACCGCTGACGAAGAGGCCGTTTTGAGGTAATCACAAACAGTTGCAAATTAAAATATGTTATGGACTCAACAATAATTGAAGTTATTTATGTTGACTATTTTATATTGCAGGTATGTGAGGGCATTTGTCCTGGATTTATGTGGCAGCGTCATGTTCGTAGATTCCAGCGGTGATGCAATTTCGATTATGTTCCTCTCTCTGGTGAGGGATATTCAGCGGCCGTCGAGGTGGAACTGGGGTGGAGCTGTGATCGCCCACTTATACCGGAGCTTGTGTCATGCTTGTTTGGTAAGTTTGTACAAATATTTTATTTTTTTATTACAAATATTAGGGTTCAATAATTACCAAAAGTGCACCTCATGTCCAAATTTAGGTGAAGAACAAGTAGATTTCTGGGCCACTTCTTCTACTCCAGAAGTGGTCCTGGTCGCATATGCATGTATCTCGGCCTATTCCTCCAGTTCAGCACCAGTTCTAGACGAGAGATGACCCCGAGAGATGTCACGCATACGGTGTTGTATGGGGTAGTCACCACACATATGAGAACACGGGCAAGGGAAGGACCGTGGGGATTTCGTATGTCCGGGGTCAGCTACATATGCTTCACGAGACGAGCGTCACCTAGTACCCCTATCGTGCGTTCTACGATAGGAACCTTCTTTACCGGCGGACATTGGAGCAGAGATATCTCACATATTATCGGAGGCTGTGCGTATGTTACTGGATAGTTGAGTATCACTATCCTGATCGAGTGCCCCGTCAGTTTGGCTTGGATGCCTATGTCTCAGATTTTCCAGAGTTGGACGAGGACTAGACCACCAAGCTGCACAGGTAACTACCCACTACTGTATTGCTTGTTTATTTTATTACTTGTTCAGTCTTACACGTTACTAATAATCTATTTTAATTAATTTATATTGCAGGACTAGACACAATAAGCCCAAAGTCGACTGGAGCACGCATTTTGAGGAGGATTACCGGCGTGCACAACATCTGAAGGATTACTTATGGTCCCGCCTTCGGCTATTGATGCCTCTATGCTGATCGGGCCTTGGGCATTGCGATATTTAGTCTGGTACCAGAGATGGGGCATGCCGTCGGTTTATCTACAGGGGGACTATGGTGATGTCCTTCGACAGAGACTCATGGGTGATGCAGTTATGACTTACTTGCCTTTCGGACCGATCCATGCTCATTCGGTATATTTATAAACTGGCATATTTAAAATATTAAATGTTTATTTATTCATCTTCTAATAATAATAATGAAAATACATTGTGTGCATATTTTGACCGGTATTAGAAGAGTAGCACACAACTTGGTGTGCATGGCGAGAAATAGTTGGAGAGCGATAGGATGTCAAATGCTCCAACACAGTGCACCGATCGTGGAGGACTCTGGCTGTGATGGGCACCTCATTGGTATGTTGCACGACGCTGGAAGAACATCAATTGGTGTGATATAAAGCCCCCACCACTAGATCCAGAGCAGTCTCGAGTCGCTTTCTACGCTGATGAGATGCCGCCACCTCCTGCAGGTAAAAATCTGTCATACACAATCTGATTATTAAGTTTCTCTTTAAAAGTCCGTTCTTATTAAGTTATCTTCATTTCTGCAGATGATGACTCGGGGTAGGCGGTCCACCAATGAGTGTTGAACAATAACGTGTGGAACGCATACTACAATAAGTATGGAGTTCCAGTGCAGCTCGGTGAGGTAGCAAAACTTTATTATTTAATTAATTTACTAGTTATTTCTATGTAGCAAAACTAACATTGTTTACATGCAGGATGAAGCTGCCACCACCTGTGACTTCTCTTTGGATGACCTCACTAGAGATGATGCCAGATATGAGGCACCGAGCCTCCACAGACCACGATACATGGAGACCTGACAGCACGACGGCGAGGCCAGTGGGAGTAGGGCGCAGACTGGAGATGGTTTTGATTTGGCTATATTTGGCACACCGCCTCCGGCCACGTATCATTCTACTTAGAAGGCCGATCCATGGGCGTTGCCTTACACAACCGGAGATCTAGGAGGAGCATCCTTGGGCGGGGGAGGACCCATGGGCGCAAGAGGATGTACATGATGACATGCAGGAGGATGAGGTTCACCAGAGGTGTGTGTTGCCTCACAGCGACCGCCATCCACCTCCTAGGTTGGATCTCTCCGGTCTTCGCCCTCGTCCTCGTCGTTAGAGTTTTTATATTTTTTTAGTTTGATAGGTTTCTAGTATTTTATGTTTGAATTATTATATTTCATGTTTGGACTGTTATGTTTCATGTTGTAGACTTACCATTTAGAAAAACCAATTATAACATTAACCAAATAAATATAAAACATTACAAACATTAAAAACATTAAAACATTAAGCAATTTATAACATTAACAACTAAATATAAAACATTAAAACAAATAAATATATACCATATTATAAAACATTAAAACAAATAAAAAACATATAAGTAATCGGCAATTATATAACATATAAAAATAATCGTCAATTATAAAAATATAATCGTCAACAAATAAATATATAACACATATATTTGATGCCCGGGGGGCGGTTAGGGTATTTTTAATAAAAATTTGCATTTGAGAGCAAATTTGATAAATTTTATTTTTTTGGGTATTAATAAAAATATCGGCGTAAGGCTTATATGTCTTGTAAAAAAAAAGTAGAGTTTACTATTATTCTAGATTTTCCGTCGGGTGATTTTTAAAATTTCACTATCTTGATGTACAGTGAAGACTGAAGAGAAAAAAAAAGAATATATGATCATGTTTGGTTGAGAAGTAATAGGTGGAGTAAATCCCTACTCCACACTTGAGTAGTCAAACGAAGAATAAGGTAGAGTAAGAGGTGAATCAATTCGGAGTAAGTTACTCCACTTCTTTAGATGAATTAACTTACTCCACTGGTACGGGGCGGATCTAATGCTTAGCCAAATGTGACTGTGCCACTCCTATCATTTTAAAATTTTAATTATACATATAGAAATTTAATTGAATTTTTTTTTTTTTTACTTTTTATATAGTCTAGCCACCCTCAATAAATGACATATGTTAGTTGTAGTCTAGTTGTAGTCTAGTGGTTAAAATATTTCTAGCTTCTCGATAAAAAGAGATGCATAACTAGCAACCTCTATTGTTTGCTTCTCGTCGTTTGGAAAATTAAGAAGTGTTTACCCGTATGATTTGTAGGGAAAATAAGAAATTAAAAAAAATATGAGAAATGATCTTCTTATATTCATGTTTTTTAATTTTCCATGATACGAATTTGTTTGGCAAAAATTGCTATAAATATTGCATTGGGTTCTCTAGTTATGGAACGGGAAAACGGATATAAGGTTTTGACTCCGCTATTATTTTTGTTTGTTTGTTTTTCTTCCCATGATGGATTGTCATTGATGATGATGTAGGTCTTGGGTTAAGTCTTGACTGGTACTTTTAGTTACATTGAATCTATTAATTGATGATGATGTATGTAGTTCTTTGGTTGCATTGAATTGAACCTATTCATATCAAGACTCTCATTCCGCACTTCATTTAATTAGTTAGTTATAGCTGGTTCAAAAAATTAACCAACTAATTAATTACACCGACTACATTTTTATTTAGAGATTGTTTATTACTATAGCACTTCCGATCAAAAGAACTCAAGTCACAATAATGAGTGAGGCTATGGTAACATGTATAGCACAGATTGGTTTGTACTATAGATCAATATTTCTGTTTTTAAAATTCAAATGGTCGATCTGAACCATTAAATATGATCTTAATTTATAAATATATTTCTGTTTTTAAAGTTCAAATAGTCAATCTGAACCATTAAACATGATTTTAATATATAAAAATTCACTTGTTGATCAAATTTTATATTTATATAAGTTTTTTACTATTTTTTAAATAGATAAAAATCAATACTTTTTAATGGTTTAGATTTTTTTTTAAATTAGTGGCTTTAAAAACCTTCTAACAATTTCATTGATAAAAAACATATTTACAACGAGTCAAATGACTCTTCTTCCTAGATATAAGCTCTTTTGTTTTCATGAATCATCTACACTATCATAATCATCTAATTGTACTTATCTACAGTCTTCAACACTTTATTGCCTCATTCTCATCTCTCTCTACTAGATCCGCTTTCTTCTTATAACTGCCGCACTCCGAGCTCCAATGATACTGCACTCTCGGCTCCGTTCTCTTCCCTCTCTCTCATATTCCTCTCCGTTCGAGGAGGTAGAAACGAGAGAAAGGGGAGGATATCGTTCTGTCGGGATGAGAGGGGTGGAAATGGAGAAGGGGGGGTTAGGGTTTGGATTGCCTTTTCTTTTCTTTTCTCATTGGGAGTGAAAGAGAGCTCTGTTACGCTCGAAGAATTTTTAGATCAAGTAATTTTCTATCCATTTAAAAATACAAGTAAATAATTCTAAAAATGTTAAAATTCAGTTTATAAGTACATTTTTATATGAAGATCATGTTGAACAGTTCGGATCAACTGCTTGAATTTTGAAAACAAAAATATTGATCTCTAGTACGGACCAGTCCGCACTATACATACTTGCATAGTACCATAGTCTCACTCCACAATAATTGTTATAGTGCTCCTTGCCTCAAACTTTACACAACGATTTCAGGAACATATCCTTAATTATATTTCTTCTATGTTAAATGCAATTAGAAACTCGTGAATTTTGCTTTCTTAATTATATTTCTCTTGCGTTACCCATTAATTGTAATTAAGCCGTGAGGAATGATGCTTCCAACTAGCCGTTGCTTTCTTAATTTTGCTTCCAACTAGCCGTGTGCGTGTCAATGTGTGCCCACTTTCATCGACCAGGCTAGGCCGCTAGCTAAGCACATCAATTAATTGAAATACTCTGTATAACCATAATTCTATTGTCTGAACTAAAATATAATATTCCTCGCATAATTAATCATATATATAATTCCATTTCAAAATATTAATCCGATATATATACTCCGTTGCTGGATATTGAAAGGATTTATTAGTAATCGTTTTTATGATTATACTTTATTATGAAGCGACAATTTCAGATTATTTATTTTGACTATATATATATATATATATATATAATTCCATTATCTTTCTCGTAGAAAAGGGAAGACGTTCAGAAGTTGGGTTTCACTATCCATTTAACAAAATTATACAATTTAATCGTTGATTTTATTGATATATATAAATTTATTCTGGTGCTATCCGAATTTTATTTGAAATTATTCCAACAATTTATTCAATTATTTACATTGTACGCATGCATGTCTTTAGTATTTTCAAAACATTTGTGTCTCTTGAAAATTTATTAAATGCAGAAATTTTCTTACATTGTTTCAAGTGGAGACCATCTCAGTATCATAGAGGATAAAATTAAAATGGTCCCTTCCACATTTATTTATTTTATTTAAGTTTTTTCTCAAAAATAAAACCCATCTTCCGACGCACAAAAACGGCGCCTTGCATCCCTTCACACATAACTCCTATTTTACTTTTCGGTTAATGAATCTTTTCATTAACTAAGAGAAATTATTATATATTTAATGAAAGGGAAGAAAAAGACAGTTTTGATTAGTGTCTACGAGGAGGTACCCAAAAAGAATACTTCTCAAAAGACTGCAACTGTAACAAGTAATGTGAAATCTCATACAGGTACAGCATCAGCATTTTTGAACCGTAAATCAATACCTTGGTGCGCTCCGCAGTTGACGAATCCACACGGTGGGGAAGATAACTGTCACAAGACCAAGAAACGTACCAACAACTGCAAAAAATGGAGCAACATTTTCCCACCCATTACGGTAAGCAAATACTATTTTCTTTTCTTTAAGGGCATGTTCGGATGATCGTAAATCCCTGAGAATTAGTGAGATTTTAGATTCAATGTAAAAAAATCTTCCACAAACTGTTCAGATCAGTGTTGTAAGTAACAGTATGCGCTCGTCAGACGGACATGATACCACCAAGCGATTGTTCAGGAATAATCGGAAATAATTGGATATAATTAGAAATAATCGGCCGATTATTCAGAAAAATAGTGACGGTTTGATCACTGCCAACGACTAATCGGACGATTAATCAGCCTAAACAGACATTTTTTTACAACATTGGTTCAGATGCCTTTTCTTTCTAAAATGAGACTGATTTTTTTTTTGTATTATCTTTATTTCTATCTCTTTTGAAATAATTGTGAAAAAAATAAATCAAATTAAATTATTTTTTCTTCATCTTTATTTCTATCTCTTTATCTTTATTTCTATCTCATGATTTTGCTTCATCTCCGCAATCTTTATAAATCAAAACATGTTAAATGCACTAGTATTCATGTTGTATCACTATTCTTGTTAAATACTTATACTTGCATTTGAATATTTTAACTATTAAAATCATATCATATTTCTTAATATAATTTTCTAATTATAAAATAATGCTTTCAGTTATAAAAAGTTATGATGATTTTTTTTGCCATTGTTTATATTACCATTAATATAATTTACATGGCTAACTAAGGAGAAAATTTTCATTTATTATATTTATATAATTTTATTTTTTATTTTCCTAAATTTTATTATACGTTAATTATTAGGATTGATAAAAATATTAATAATTATTAATTAAAAATTAGTATTTATGACAAATACATCAAAAAGAAAAATATACACTCTCATAATATATATTTCTAATTAATATTGCTCACAATTATTTCATGATTTAACCAAACATTCATTTCAACACATTGGCGTGAGACATATCTGAGAGTATGGGTTCCCATAAATTAATTTGTGAATTCTCGTAATAAAAAAAATTTCATCATGCACAATCTCGTGACAACTAAACAAACCCCAAATGTTGTCCTCTAAGCATCTCGATACCAGAAATTATCACAATTTCTAATCTGACGTGGCAATTTTTAATTAAATTTTAGAGATGTGAGCCAATTGCTTATTTAGCAGTTATTTTGAAAGTTTCTTAATAAAAAATCGATTTCTAAATCTTCTCACTGTTTTTAATTTCTAATGAGTTTCTTGAATGGAGATGATTTAATAGGTTAGAAATTAAGAGTATGCTATTTATAAATAAATGTTTTTTATTTCTAATGAGTTTCTGGGATGTAGATGCTCTAGGCATTAACTCATTATATTCTTCTGAATTACTTGGTAATTAATTTGATGTTAGTAATATTGTCCGTGCTTAAATGATTCTACATGCAGCTTGTACCCCTAATTTTTAATATACCCATTTAAGCTACATTTTCCAGCCAATTCTAATATTCACTGTATCACAAGCACAACTGATGGAAAAACATAACTGTCTTTGTTCGCTAGAAAATGATCCAACAAACAAAATAAAAGCTGCAGGTTGTGAGGTTTGAACACAACAATAAACAAATAAAGAAACTTAGCAAACTTGATAGTCATAGTTGAGAAATTGATAATATGAAGAAAGGATATGGTGCAAATTTTTCTTCCGCTTGATTACTTAATTTTTAATCTAGCGGTGCATTAATTGTTTTTCCTTGATTTAGAGACGACTGAAGAAGGCAGTTAGCCGGATGTCAAGCATATGGAAGGATTGTTTTCAAGCGTGAAAGCGAAACTAATTAATATTCTTGTAATATTTTAGTAACGGTTGTTAACAATCGTTGAACTCAATTTTTTTGTTTTTGGGTGTCCACAAACAAGAGCATGTTAGAGCATCTACATCTCTGAAACTCTTAGAGTTTCTACATAACTGTTAACTACTTTTAAGAAATTATAGACTTGAAGTTTCTAATAAGTCACATCATCAGTAAATTAAAATTGATAAGCCACATCAGCAGTAAATTAAACTAATTTTAGCGAATACAGGTCAGTCGTTTTGCCATGTCAGAGTTCATAAACAATTTCTTAATAAGAAATTATTGAGCAAAGTTGCTAAATAAGAAATCCATCTACATTCCTGAAACTCGTTTAGCAACTGCCACGTCAGATTAGAAACTCTAATAGTTTCAGGGATGCAGATGCTCTTACGTTCTCTCACAAAATCACCTTGAATTTTAGATTTAGATTTGACTGTTTGAATTTTAATAACAAAAGAAAAAAAAAATATAAGACATGATTAAAGCATGAAAGACGTAAGACATTTAAACCCTACTCATTTATCATTATATTATAAAATATACATTATATTTGAAATTATAATATATGAATGATCATCTATTCGTTATAATACTAAAAAAAATATCTCTCTTACTTTATATAAGAATTAATTGAAATATCAGACACTCCTAAAGATTTCAAATAAATAATTTTTTTATCGATTTTAATTATGCTGAACATTCTCTTTCTCTTATTTATCCAATTCCTTCTTTTTACTAACTAATCACCCAAATGACAAATCTCCTAACCGGTTTCTACTCCGTTGGTGCGGTTAGGTTCTGGATGTGGACGGTATGATCACATGATTACCGGTGTTCAGTACGTACCCAGTATTTGACAGGGTTTGTGTATCTCAGTGAGTTGAATTATGCGGGTATGAGTTACGAATCCGCAATGAGTCCATAGAGGTACTTCGAGAATTCCAGGCGCGGTGGTCTCTATGAGATGGTTGGTATGGTGGAGTCCTCATCCACTGTCGTACCGACCAGTCCTTCTACTAGCAACGTATGGTTTGATGAGGCGAGCAATATGATTTTCATCGGGACCATGCCTGTGCTTGCTGGCATGGGCTGTGGTACCGTGGCTATATGCGATGCCACGACGAGCGGAGCTGTAGGAGCTGCGGCGGTGGAGACAGGTTGCATGGCAGAGCATGCCATTGGATGGTGGCCTGGACTGAGGCGAGTCGGAGATGGCAGGTTTGGTTGCTAGGATACTCGCGGTCGTCTTGATACCAGTGGAGGTAAGTATGGACATATGGTGGCTAACACTGCGTGGGGCATTGGACTTGGGCGGCCGTGGGTTGTGGACTCAGGTTTGATGCGGTGAGTCTCTAGTCATAGAGGCTTGTGGGAGGCGACATGATACTGACAGACATTTATTGGGCTGTGACAGTTGGCGACAGAGTGAGTTGCCGATTTGAGCCTACGGTGGAGATTGTTGGGATTTCTTTTAGGCCCAAAACGGTCTGGCCCATTTATCTTTTCCTTTCTCTCTCTCTTCTTGTAACCTACGCTAATAGAAGTGGTGTGTGGCGGCTCCTTCTTGTGCTAAAGAGAAAGAGAGAAAGAGCTAGAAGAGAGATATTGTTTGTACTAATAATTGGAACACTCTTGTAATCTCTTATAATCTCTTGTTTAATAGTGAAGTTTGTCAGTCGTTTGCCTCCCGGTGGAGTAGGCCCAACCGAACCACCTAATCTATGTGTTTGATTTCTCTTGTATGCTTTTTGGACTTGATCTATCTCGCGGTAACATCTTTACTCTATTTTAGTGTTTTTGGTTGTATGCAAGCTTGCATTTGTCTCTAACTTCTCGGTTCTTGTTGGTGTACGATTATTGGGTCTCTTGCGGGTTTTCTTGTAATTGGTACGGATTGTACCGGTATTCCGCATTTCTAAATTAACCCCCAATAATAGGTTAGATATAAGAAATTATAAATTTTGTGTGTGATGAGAAATTGGAATTTTCTTTGATTAGACAACAGGAAATTGGAGGCCAATAGGTACCATTATTTAAATAGAATGAGATATTATTGTAGTGCTTGAATCTGCATGTGCCAAATCTAACCAATTAGGCACTAGTTTGTAATTTTTGTTTTTTGTGCTCAAAATTTTCTTCAACTTATTTGAGAAACTACAAGATATCAAATTTACCCTTCCAATTGAACAAAACTCTTACCAGCTGTTCTGAAACCCTTTCAAAGTAGTACGTTTACACAATAATAATTATTTGCTAGATAGGTTTAACATTTGCCACCTTTTATCCTGAAATAAAGAACAAGCTCTCAGAGACGTCTCTGATATTCTAAAATCCAATCTCAAACATAATACTGTAAGCAGCCTATATGATAACAGAAATGAATTCTGTAATATCTACCGAGTTTCACATTTTCAACCTCTCGATGGATCAATGAGTTCTGTTTTGGTAATTGCTTTAGGTTGTTCAGCGAGTATCGTAACTTGATTTTAGAACCTCATCCACCAATAAATTACTCCAAACATTTGACCAATAACACAAAATTAATTCAACCCAAACATAAAAATTTAAAATAGAAACGTACAAGCAAACAGCTATAAAAAACAGTCATGGACAACTTCAGAAAAAATACATAGAAAGATGCAGACATGTTGACATGCCAAACTGTAATAAAGATTGCAACTTTCACTTATTTCCCATTTACTTGAGAGTTCAGCTCTCTCTGCATAATAACAATCCAAAACGAAACAATAGCATTGACTATTAGATTAATAAATTAGGGAACTATCCAACCTCCAAATTCTTCATGCGCCAATTGAGGTTATACTATTTTGAATACACGCTCCTTCAAGTCCCTCACAAGCTTCCATTCTTCAATGGATAATTCATCCTGAGTAAAAGAAAAAATACACAAACTATTATTTGGTGCATCGACAGTTATTGAACGATACTGCTCAAGATGAGTATGTCGGATAATAATTGGGTCCAGTATTAGATGGGACCCTGCTGGTCTGGATGCCGGTTGAATTTATTTCACCCTTTTTCCTTTTCCGGATAAAGTGGCAAGCAACCAGCTTCTATAATACTACAACATACAAACAGAGATTAACACTAGTAAATGAAAAGAAAATGACAAGCGAACCCCTGTAATCACAGAAAGTAATATAATCTAATGGCACATATACTGTAAATTAACACCAAGCTAGACCCCAAAACCTTCAGTAAAAACTAAAATAACAAAGGTTAGTTCAGATCAAGATTATTATTTACAGTGAGCTCTTAAACTAAACATAAATTACATTGGGGCTTGTAAATTACCCGATAGTTGGCCTTGAGAGCATCAATTGAGGCACGTGAAATGCGACTGACAAGCTCATCAGTTGAATCAAAATGCCGGCCATACATTTTCTGATTTTCTTCTGCATTTTGACCTACTATCTGTTGCAAGATTACAAAATAACTAGTTTTCTCAGTAAGTATGGACAAGATAAAGATAGAAATAAAGTATGATTTCCTTACGATCCTACAAAACCTATCAAATGCCCCTAATGTTCTACAAAAACACAAACAACTCCTTCGTAATTTCTCCAAGAGATACTTCAAATTCTCAGTTTCACCTCATAATGAGCAAGAACTGAGCATAAATCTGGCAATTTATAAAAAGAAAAGACTGAAGGAACGTAGTTTTAACTTTGATAAGGTATTATATGATAGATGTTTAAGAGATTTTGTGGGTTAGAAAACACAAGTTGGTTATCTTTTTTTATGGGCACATTTTGTGTGTGTGTGTGTGTGTTGTTGGAGAGGGCAATGATTATAGCATCAAGTCAGAGAAAACCTTTTACCTTTACAGCAACATTCTTTCCTTTCTTAGCAACTTCGACTTGTTTGTGATTCATCTCAATCGACTCAATCCTTCCTATTACCATAAAATCCTTTGAAGGGATACATATAGGTGCACCCACCTAAAAATTTTCATACAAATACAAACAACATCAATTGCTAATCGCTAATACTCTTTTTGTTTCAAAGAAAAAAAAAATTCTCTGTTGAAAAATATTGTGGAAATGGTCTGCACAGCATAACCTTCCCACAATTCCTTGTTGGCAAGTAAAGCATAAATCTTCTAACATGGTCCTCAAAATGTTAAAATTGCAACGTTCCAGCATCAAAATGAGGATTTATATATATACTTCTGTGACCAACTTGATAAACACATCACGCAGGAGGGACCATTTATGTAATGTATTCTTCCTTCTTAAAAAAAAAAAGAAAATAAAAGTTAGTACCTTCGCAATTCCCTCAAGAACCTGAACTCCCAAAACAATGGGGTCCTTTTTGTAAAATACACAACGCGGCATAATCTTCAACACACAAGGGAACACAGCTTCCTTTTCACTCTCCTTCTTTCTCTCTTCTCTCAAAGCAGTCACATAAGCCGTGAACTTGTCAAATAAATGATAAATTATATCGGCTTCGAAAACCTTAACACCAAGTTCATCTGCCAGCTTGCGAGCATCTGGCATCACCTTCACATCAAATGCCAAAATGGTAGCAAACTCCCTTTTCTTGTCTAGCATGATGCTTGCCTTCATGACATCCTTTTTGTGCACTGGGCCAATGGAGAAATCACTGAATGGTATGTCCACCTCTGGTGATTTTAAGAATGCAATTAAAGCTTCAAGTGAACCAAGTGTCGAGGCTTGGACAAAAACGCCCTCGCCAGTTTTGTTAATTCGGCGCTTGATATCATTCATGTCTCGCATTGTGGCTTCTTTTAGAGCCTCTAGATCATCAGAGGTTTTAACTACGTAAAGAGCAGTACCAGCTACTGCATGCTCTAATCCCTGCAAAACAATTTGGCAAGAAAAGTTAGTTTAAGAGTGTTTCTTTACTGGTACTGCTGCTGAACCTATCAGTGGTGTAGATATGTAATAATTCGTGATAAAAATCAACATAAACGAGAAAAGAGAGAACTAATTTTGACCTGAGCGGATATTTTGACCCCTTGTGCAGCTTTAATCTCCTTATGATGCTGATATGAGCCCTGCTTTTTGCGAGTGGACTTTAGTTTAATTTTAATATATGAGGGGATTATAGTTTTGAAATTGTCCATGCAAATAGAAAGTTCCTTACTTTTACACGAAGCTCTTTCAATGGATGAGGTGTCAGTAAAGCTCTAACGTGAGTCACAATGGGCCCCTGATCAAGCAAATATTATTAAATTACTGAAATAGGAAAAGCAAGCATTGATAATGGTTGCAAATTATAGAGGTGAGGTACATACCTGCAAGCCACAAACAATGATTTGATCACCTTCATGAAGTATACCATTTACCAAAATTACATCAATTGTTGTACCAAGACCTTCAATAACCTTGACCTCCAGCACAGTACACTAAATTTTTTGAAGATAAAGTCAATCAGTTATTTGTCATCAACACACTGTTTAATAAAAAATGTTTTCTTTTTTAAATTAAATTTAGAAAAGCATTAAATGTAAAAATCAATTAAACCTACCTGAACTTGGTCAATATAAGTAAGCCTCTTTTGCATAGTTTTGTGTGCCCGTTGCACCAGTAGGAGCAGCAGATCTGGTATCCCTTCTCCACTAGATAATAAGTCAAATTAAAATTTTGCACTACATTTTTCTGTTCTATCAATTATTATTTGGGGAGGAAAGAGCATGTACCTTATAGCACTAGTGGGAACTATGCTGAAAGTATCAGACATACTCTTATTCTTGTAATAAAGTTCAGTGTTCACCCCTTGCTCCATGAATTGTGTTATAATCTGCTTACAATTCCATTAATCATGAACTGATGTCATTTCATTGCAAAAGAATACATTAATGATATTTTAACACATAATAATATTGTACCAAAGTACCTGAGAAACCCTCATATTGAATTCTGTTTTCACATAATCTGGTTGTTGTTTGAGAGCTTTAAATATTGGAGCATTTGGGCATTTCTTCCATCCATAAAGTCTATCGACCTATATATATAGTAGGAACAAAAAGTATTTAGAAAGACACTTTTATTTCCTAGCAGTAAATTGTGCAGGTGAAAACAAGATTGATATAATATTAACCCCTTAAAAAATGAACTTCGCTGTACTGGTAAATATTGTCAATCTGTCTGAATAGCACAATACCACAACTAGAACTTTTTTAACAGAAATTATATTCATATTATCACTTGTGATTCCAGCTAATATAAGAAAAAATAAAGAACAAAAAAGGTACATGTGATTCCAGCTAATATTGATTTGCACATGAATAGTACCACTCAGTACATAAATGCATCGTAGTGGTACAGAACCAGTATTAAAGAGATCAAGAACTAACCTTATTCAAGGCTACAATGAAATCCACATTGCGGCTCATCAGCAAGTTAAGTGACTCGATTGTTTGTGGCTCGAGCCCATGCATCATATCCACAACCAATATGGCAACGTCACACAAGCTTGAACCCCTTGACCTCAAATTAGCAAAGGCCTCATGACCTGGTGTGTCAATAACAAGCAGTCCAGGCACCTTTATTGTTGCATCTGCTTTGAGCACCATTGTTCTCTCTCTTATATTCTCTACTGGGAAGTATGTAGCACCAATTTGTTGTGTTATACCCCCTGCTTCTCCCTCTTGTATGTTACTGCATCTGATGCAATCTAGAAGCTTGGTCTTACCAGCGTCTACATGGCCAATGATGCAACAGATAGGCGAACGAAGGTGTGTTTCTGTGTCTCCTGATCTGTTCCCTAAAGTCTCACAATTCATCCCCTCCCTGGAATCAACTTGGGACTGTTCGGAAGTATCAATAGATACAACAGCAGTACCCTTTTCAGGGAGTTGCCTTGGGGTGATACCAAGCCTCCTCAGTGCTTCCTCTCGCTTCTTCTTTAGTAACTTCTCCTTTGTCACCCTCTTTCCTTCTCTTTCCTTCACCCCTCTTCCTCTCTCTTCAAAGCCTCCTCTTTCTCTCCTCTCTTTCTCTTCTTCTTCTTCTCTCTGCCTTCTCTCCTCCTCTTCTCTCCTCTTTGATTCTTCTTCTTGCCTGAGCCTCTCTTCCTCTTTCTCCCTTGCAAACTGCTCTTGAAGAATCCTTATTTGTCTCGGTACCCTTCTGATCACATGCTTTTCCAGGTTAGAAGAAGAAGAAGAAACACTATTTGATGGAGCAGCTGCTACCTTCAGCGCTCTCTCTTTCTTTCTAGCAGCAACTGATAGGCCCACGTCTACCTCCTTTGAGTCAACCACTTCAATGGATGAGCACCGTTCATCTTGGACTGAACCATTCATGTTATAACCACACCCGTCATTTATCATGGGTCCAAGTTCTGTTCAATAATAAGTAGCTATTTTAATAACCAGAAACATCAAAGTAGAAATTTTCACAAAATTAAATAACCAGCATTTTTTCCGAAAAAATTGCCCAAAGGTAACATGATTGTATTCCATTCTTGTCAAACTCACGAAGTTTAAATTGATTGTGTTCCACCCTTCCACTGGTTACACTAGGCTTTTATACATACAAAACAAAACATCAAATATTATAGTTATCAACGGGATGTTCACATTACAGAGGTCTTTTTCATCTACTCCATTACTTATCTACAAATAAGAATTACAGAAGGTTCTAATGTTCTACTATACCACCACAATTTTCCAGGGGATACATGCATGTACTTTAAAAAAAATTAATTATTGCATCAATCTGTTACAAAAAGAATTAGCTGTCGTTTCAATCCTTATGAGTTTTTTTTTTTCACTCACCGCAGGAGATAGAAGAGTCGAGTGGCATGACTTGCGCCGCCATCTTCGCCGCTTCGGCGGCCTCCTTCGCCGTCTCTTCGCCGGCGTAGCTCTTCTCCATGGAGAAAAACAGAGAACTCGATTGGTTGTTGCGTCCAGATTGGAAATTAGGATTTCCTTTCTCTCTTTACTATCGCCTCGTTTCGTCGTGCCTGGGAAACCTCGACGAGAAATTAAATTAGAGCTCGAATTAACCTCGCTTCGTCGGCGCCGGAGAAATGAAATTAGAACTCGAATTAACCTTTTAGCAAAGAAAGAGGCAGGGACTGTTTATAAAAGAGAGCAAGGGCTATTTTTGAGTTTTAACCCTTTCGTGAGCGCCAAGTTTACAAAAAAGTTGGACAATTTTACAAAAAGGTATGAGCATAAATAAACTTGAATAAAAGGACAAAATATCCAAAAATAGTTACTTTGAAGATTATTCTGATAATTTTATAAATTAAAGTAACCTATAAATATTACCATGGTTACCTATGCATATTTCACCCAATCTCTATATATATTCTCTATATTGCTCTTGTACTGTTAAATTTCTACCAGTAGAAAAAAAAAATCAATTTCCTTCTTTTTTTCCCTATTTTCTGAGTATGAAAATCTTTTAATAAATATTATGCTAGAAAAATAGAAAATGCGAAAGACATAATTAAGTAACAATATTTGTAGAACATTTTTCAATAATAGATTGCTTCTTATATGTTGCGAACTTTTTAAAGCACTTAAGTATTATTTATAGCTTTTCAATTAAAATCAAATGTATTAAAATAGAAAATGCGAAAGACATCATTAAGTAACAATATTTGTAGCACATTTTCAATAATAGATTGCTTCTTATATGCTGCGAACTTTTTAAAGCACTTACGTATTATTTATAGCTTTTCAATTAAAATCAAATGTATTAAAATAGAAAATGCGAAAGACATAATTAAGTAACAGTATTTGTAGAACATTCACTACTAGAATCTCCGTTTTTACCAACGGTAGTAAAACGCATTTCCAAGTGTGTGAAGGGCTCATGGAAATAAATCGACTTTTCTGACACAATAACTATTTCCAAGAGGCAGCCCATGGAACAAGTTACGCATGGAAATAATTCATGCTTGCCCATGAAAATGTACCATTTTCGCCGTTGGAAAAAGTTTTGCATGACCCGCGACCCGCCAAACAGACCAAAAATAATATTTTATTGAAGGCCCATGGAAATAATCAACCACTTGCGCATGGAAATAAGTCTGAACAAACTGGATAGCTTTTTTCCATGGAATGCCGTTGGAAATGCTAGGACAAATGCGCATGGAAATGTTTTACAGATCCAGTTTATATTATTTTATTCCTGGACATACTTTTTCCATGGGCCAGGCCGTTGGAAATGTTTTGTTCATTCTGATAATAATATTTTATAGTGAAGGCTCATGGAAATAGTGGGACAAATGCGCATGGAAATGTTTTACAGATCCAGTTATTATTTTATTCCTGGACATACTTTTTCCATGGGCCTGGCCGTTGGAAATGTTTTGTTCATTCTGATAATAATATTTTATAGTGAAGGCTCATGAAAATAGTGGGACAAATGCGCATGGAAATGTTTTACATATCCAGTTTAGATTATTTTATTCCTGGGCATACTTTTTCCATGGGCAAGGCCGTTGGAAATGTTTTGTTCATTCTGATAATAATATTTTATAGTGAAGGCTCATGGAAATAGTGGGACAAGTGCGCATGGAAATGTTTTACCGATCCAGTTTATATTATTTTATGGCTGGACATACTATTTCCATGAGAGCGCATGGAAATACTGGAAAAATACGCATGGAAATATTTTATTGATACAGTTTATATTATTATGGTGGACATATTATTTTCATGCGCTGCCGTTGGAAATGTTTTGGTTCCTAGAGACAGCATCATTGTGTATATTTTAGATCTCCCTTTGAATTGTCTAAATAAACAAATCACAGCAGCAAGCAAGATTTAATTGTGCTAAATTGAAACATTATATTGCAAACTTAAATTTCGGTATTTGGAATAACCCTATATATGAAATTTTGATACAAAATATTTTGGCAGCAAGCAATATTAAATTGATAGAAAACATTGTGGCAGCAAGCAACATTGCCTCTTGTGTACTCCTGCAAATGAGGGTGAGTAAAATTAGCTTCAAGATTGCAGCATCTAATTAATCATGTTTCAATTCAATCTTGGTGTCCCAATTCCCTAGAATATAACAAAAAAATATAATGTAAAAATTCAAATGCAAAAAGTAACACATACATCTATTGCTTAACCAATTAATATTCTTGATCGGATTGCTCGGAATAATCGGATTCCCACGAATCTTCTTCATCATTGTGATACTCTTGCTCCATGTCATGATCTTCGTTATTTCCGTCCCTCGCCATTGATTGTGGTGCATTTGATGTTGTTGGCGGAATTGAAGTTGGATCGTCTACTAGTTCGAACTCGTCCGCTCCAAGGACCATTCCATTCCAATCAAAATCTCGTGTATTTGGTGCCGAGATTGGATTATCCGGCCTTTCTTCTTGGTAAAATTCGATGTTTGCATCGGCGCCCTCGTCACGAAACCTTGTTTTCGGGCTTACTTTCATCGCCACCCACCATGGGCGTCTATTTGCTTTTTCCGATGCATAAGGTAGGTAGCACACTTGGGTAGCTTGAGCTGCTAATACAAACGGCTCATAAGTTGCAAGTCGAGAAGTATGTTTAACCTCCACAATTCCATGTTCTTGGTCCACCCTTACACCGTTTACTATGTCGAACCAATCACACCTAAAGATAGCTACCCTTTGGGCATCATATACTAGCTCTATGACCTCTTGGAGAACACCATAGTGCCTACTCTCTGATTCTTGCTGTACTTGCTTTGTGACAGACGGCCTACTCTTAGTTTTCGGCGGAGGCCTTAGGGGCAGTGAAGCATTTGCGGAGCAACTCGGATTGAGTCTCGGGGATTTTCGTCTGTGCAAGGACTCCTTCGTGCAAGCACCACCATCCTTATCCATTTAATCTGTTAAATATAACACATACATTAATATTTATTTTTTCAATTAAACAGAATAAATTGTCAACACGTTGTGAAATTATACATAGCTGTTAAACCATTTCAAATAGAAATAATATTTTGTTTTAAAAACGGGATATAAGGAAGTCAAAAAAAGATAACACTTACATTTATGGACTTCTGGTCTTATTAGAAATTAAACTATAATTATAAAACTTTACATGGATAATCGAATCTTTCAGGAAAAAAATTAATAGTTTGAATTCTAAATTTTAAATACAAACGTAAAAAGAATTTGTGACATATTGACATGGGTGGCACTGTAATTCTCTTTTTTAAAATATATATAGTTCTCCTGTTTGGAATTATTATTGAAGCAAAAATATATATTATGGTTGTATACATCTTAGCCAAGCTCTTCCATGTCTCCCACTTACCTCAAATCTGATTACAGGTTCCCGAAGTACATGCGCATTACACATAAAACTTATGTAAAAAATCAACTTTTTCGATAAACCAGAGGTTGAATTAGCAAAATGAAATGTTTAGTAATATTGTTGTGTCAGGAGGACTAAACTAAAATTGTTGTTTATAAACCCGTGTGCTATGTCCCCTTCTTTTTTTCCTATATGCTTTCCATGATAAAATCCAAGAAACAATATAGCAAAAGCACACAAGTATTTTTAATATAAGGAAAACCAAGTTGAAAGAAAAAGTGAGTGAAACCAAGTATTTCTATTTTTTGGAGTAAACTCCTAATTAGGAGTAATTAAAGGCTGAACCAGCAGGAGATAGCTAAACAGTGGGTTAAACTCCTAATTTCTCACTGTGATTAACTATTTTGGAGGTGTCACTTCTATGTCCTTACACTTCAACATAATTTACGTACAACAATACCATTGTCGGACTCCTTTCTTTCCAAAGACATATCACATTTCAGTTTCGAAAATTGTTCTAGAATATATGCTCATGCATCCATTTGATTCAACTAAGAAATACAATGCATATTTCCACTATAACCCACTGTTTCATTCAAATGCTCCTAATGCAATTATAACTTAACTAAATGCTCAATTTGAACATCATACTTCATTTTCAGACTTTTGCTATAAAAAGATATGATCATGCATCTTGATGCTTTAATCTCAAAATATAAAACTAGCACATGCTACAGTCTTATTTTGCTGTAAAGCTCTTCAAGTTATGTCACAATTCAGTTCTAAAATATATGTTCATGCTCCTTACAATAACTCATGCAATCGTGGTATGAAATTCTAAAGCACATTCAAGAACTCATTTACAACTAATTAGCAATTGAGCGAACAAGCAAGCCTCAACAATACAACAAATTAGCAACTAAACAAACAAACAAGCAACAACAACAATGCACCTGTTATACAACTTAAAACCTAAACAGAACATTGTGAAACTTAAACCCTAAACAGAACATTGTGAAACAATTCCTGATCAGCTTACAACTTAAACCCTAAACAGAACATTGTGAAACTATTTGTCAGACCCGAATCAGTAATTTGCATTTAAACCCTAAAGACGCGCAAACCAAGAATTATCTCGGCTTAAACCCTAAATTGAAAAATACCCCAAACTAGACGAGCAATCAACAAAAAAAACAAAATCCAAAGGAAGGAGGCTTTACTTACACGGATATCGTCGATCCGACCAGTGTGAGAAGAGTGGCTCTTGGGGGTGTTCTCCGATCGATTGAGAACACTGCGGCGGTGGGGTTTAACTCGGAGAGAGCGATTGAGAACACTGCGGCGATCGATTGAGAACTCTTGGGGGTGTTCTCCGATCGATGGAGCCTTTGATTTGGAGGAGGGAAATGGTCGGGGGAGAAGAGGGAGGGAGTTCAGAGGGGGTGGAGAGAAGAGGGAGTGGAGAGGCGGCGGCTTTCGTAGTTCGACGGTCGATCAGGGGAAGACGAGGAGCTGGGATGGAGCCTTTGATTTAGAAGAGGGAAATCTTTGATTTAGAAGAGGGAAATGGTCGGGAGAGAGGAGGGAGGGAGTGGAGAGGGGGTGGAGAGAAGAGGAGTGGAGAGGCACTTGAGAGTAGGTCCGATGGGCATCGAACCTACTCTGGTTCGACGGGTTTAGTCACCGTCGATTTTTTTAAGATTCGTGTGAAACGCTTCAAATTTCATGCATCTCTGTTTCAATTTTCGTGAGCACAATCTTAAGTTAGATCGGACGGTCTTCATGCTCGTTGAACCTCGTGGATAACATCGAACCTACTCCGTTCGCGTGGAGAGGGGGTGCTTTCGATCCAAATTTTCAAAAAAAACGCTAAGTGACTAAGTTGCTTTCTGGGTATAGCATTCACTCACCTCACCTGTCTCGCTGATTGACTCTCTTAGGTAACATAATCTCCAAATTACATCGTGACCTTCTGATTCTAATTCTGCACCAAAATTAAAGAATCCAATGACTAACATTGGCCCGGATGTAATAAGAAATATTACTTTACCTCAGAGAATTTCAACATTGGTTTGTTGTGTTTGAAACGGAGGAGTCCATTGATAAATGCATACCCTTCATCACAGATCATACGGCCTATAGTGTACAGCCATAATCTGATTGCAATGCAAGTACCAAAAAAAAATATGAAAAAAATTCAAAAAAATATAAAAATTGTAGCCCTACATATTATATTTACAAATCATATCAATTTTGTCATTTTTAATGAATTTTATCATTTTTACCCTCTTCAAATTGAGCCAGTGCTTGTTGACCGTTGATTTTCGTATGACCGATCAACGGTCGACCTGCAGTGAAATCACGTCTAATTTTTTTTAAAATGATCAAGTTGGTATTACGAACCTTAATAATAAAAAAAAAATGAGAGTTCTGATATTTATAACCTTCGATCCAATGTATAATAATTGTAGCCCTACGATGTTATGACAATCCGTCGCTTGGATGGATGTGCAAATGAACATCAAATAAGTTCAAACTCACCGACATTGATATAAATGCAACACTCTTTATTTTGAACGGTTCGATCAACATAAAGACGCCGTTTGTCTTTGTTCCTTCATTGTACAATTAATCAAGAGTTGTTGTTCTATGTTGATAATGCATGACACAAGTCATTAATGAAACATATAGGTACAACTATACAATTTTATGTGTTAAATATTTTTTATAATGCCTCAAAACGTTTATAGCATTAGTTTTGGTATAAAATTTACAATATCATTTTCATTAGACGCATTTTAAAATATCCTAATTGTTTTAGCATAATAAATAAAATTGAAACCCTCACAATTTAGGTTCTGCCCATCATCAAATATAATCCGCTGTTATTCCGAATGGATACAAAACGCTGTTATTCCTATCCCAATCATTAAAGTTCTTCATACGCGAATCTCAAGTAACAATATTGTGAAGTTATCGGAGTTACAGGGTCCTGTTATCCTTCTCAAATAACAGCGGATTTATTGTAGTCCATCACAGTCAGAGATCCAGGTTCCCAATTGTTCCATATACGCAGAGCATTTTTCACGTACTACAGCGCACTATACGTTATTTTGCAGTTCATCTTCAGAGTTCTTAGTTCTGCACGAAGCTGAAGCTACTCTGTTAATTGTTCCGAAATTTCATTTCCCCCCATCCCGGTGAGTGAGAGAAGTTCGTCTTTCCCCCCAAAACAAAAATATGCCGCCTTCTATTTCTCCCAAAATTTGCCCTCTACTTAAGTTCACGCAAAATTGGGGGTCTCCTGCCCTCAACTTTGCCCTACCTCATTATCGTGTCGCCCAATGCTGCTCTACAAACAAATCCGAAGCTAGCTGACGAAACCCACTCACTTCGGAGACGACGGCTGCAGGTTAAGGACGACGGCCACCCAACTGGGTTTGCGGATTAACATAAATCCAAGATCTAGGGTTTCATTCTGGTTCACTGAAGGTTAGTTTTTGGTTCGGTCCCATTTTGTTCTTGTTTCACCTTTACGTTTAGTTTTCTTTCTTGGGGTTTTATAATCAACATAAATTTCAATCTAGGGTTTGATTATGGTTCACTGAAGGTTCTATTTTTGTTCAGGGTTTATTATTTTCCCCTTTACGTTCAACATTTTGTCACTTAGGGTTTAATTTGGCCTTTTGGCTTAATTTTATGTTTAATAATCCGGCTAAAGTTATTGTTCCAAATTAGGGTTTTGAAATTATAGTTTGATGTCCAGATTTGCATATTTGATGTCCAGATTTGCAAATTAGGGCTTTGATGCTTATTTGATGTCCAGATTTGCATATTGAGCAACAATTTAGGTTCTTAGGTTTTCAATGGGGTGCCAAGAAATTTAAGCATCAATTGAAACAGTAAACAACCTGTGCTGACAAGTTCAGATACTACCACAATTTAAGCTAAATTGGGATCAACTGATACGACAGACACAGGCTCATACATTAATTATAGCAAAGGATATAAACCTTTTACTAGAAATTCTTATTGAAATTCTTATAGCAAAGGATATAAACATTTGGTTCAAGGGTTTTTTTGCAAATTATCTGAGTGATCCGGTAAGTAGCTGTAAGGAAGAGAGAACTAACCATTGATTTCGATTTCATGCTGCTGACTGAATACAAATTGTAGTGCTGATCGGAATTCAAATAATTGGAGTAAACCTGCACAAAAACATTACACTTAATTGTAAATGCTCATGGAGTTCATGTGAAGTTCATCTTAGAATTCAGAACTTAATTGCTTCACCAACTTATTTTCTAATATGTGTATATTATAGGTCATGTATGTAAACAAAGCCATCAAAATATCCAGAAAAGAGTTTAAGGTCATGTATGAACTGGTACTGTGACATGTGGTAGCTGTATATGTTGCTTACCAAGTTAGCTCCATGTTTTGCTACTTTATTTAATGTCATCCTAGCTACAAAACCTACATGGACAAACTGGACATATATAAATTTTAATTGATACTACACCCAAGCCTGTGCAGAAGTCAGATATATACTGTTTGACCCTAAAAAGTTACTACTTAACATTTAACATGATGAGTAACTACTCTGGGACAATTAAACATGCTCATAAAATGCCAAGGGTCACACAACAACATATTAAAATTCTTGTTGATGATCTACGTGAGAAAACCTTGAATTTTAATGTGCACGATAATAATAAAACATGAGATAGTTAATCTCTTGTGAAATAAAACAAGATGAATGATTTTCGGGGTGCAAAATTGTGGGGATGCCCAACAGATTCATGCTCCGGGTGCAAATTGAGGCTGCACAACAATAACCGAAGAATGGGGCCCATGAGCCAGTGACTTATAACCATTTTTCGCTGAACCCCTGACATGGATAGGCGTGGTACATGGGCTACAAGCCGTATGCACCGAACCGGCAGTCGCACAGCCCTTCGTGCGCCGAGACCATCCAGACTCCAGGGACACCGCTGATGTTTAAAATATTAGCGCCTTGACCCCTTCAATGGGCATGCGTGCGGTGCGCCGTGCACCGTGCTTAGGCGACTACACGGTTCAGATAGAACCGGGTGCGGCTAACATAAACGAGAGAATTAAAATGAGAGGACACTGTAGCACAGAGAAACTGACATGTGGGCCCTCTGCCCACGTCACCTCCCTCTCTTCTTCTTCCTCATCTCAACCCGCAACTTAGTGAAAAAACAAAAGCTTAAAATTCAAGCTAAAGGCTTAATCTATTGGCCGATACTCACCTTGAACTGACAGCAATCTCCTCTCCCTCTTCTATGTTGGGATTCAATAAATGAATTTTAACTCTTAAGCCTCAATTTTGACCGAGAAAGAAAGAAGAGTAAAATGGAGAACTCGGGGTACGATGTAAATTGGGTTCTAAGATTTTTAGGGGATGATATTCAAGTCCCTGCGATGATATATAAGTTGCCAATTTGATTCAAAATGAGCCCGAAGTGATGCATTGCGGGCATGGCACCAACACGACCCCGGCTCTAAATGGAAAACAATGAATTGATGGCTATGAAGGTAAATTGGTCTTCAGAACGAGTTAAGCGAGTATAGGCGACACTAAAGGCCTTGTCCCTGCTGACAAAAGCATAAGAATCATAGAGGGCTCATGTTTATTTCTCAATATACCGCCGATGCATTATATCCTGCCCTCTACAGCTGTGCTGAGCTCAGTGGTCCCCTCTAATACGTGCTACACCTTCCCTAGATGAAGCCAAAAACAGGAGATTCTTCTCCCAGGGTGCAGGGACACGTTTCTCAAGCTTACCATAATAGGCCGGTTTATGGAGGGCTAAGATGTGCCATATGATAATAAAATCAAATCCAAGGGCCACAGATGCTACAGCCAATCATAGATGATGTGTATGAAGATAATTGGTCAAGCCCATGCCATGTATGCACCTCTAAGTGAGTGAATGTATCCAGACCCTTCATCAAACAGCTGGTGTGCATAGCAGATGACACCTCAGCTGAACCCTAAACCCTAAACCCATGCCTGCCTTATATAAGGCACCTCAAATGAATGCTAGAGATATCTTCTTCTCCAGAAAAACCCTCTGTGCAAGAATCAAGAAAGAAACTTCCATTTTCAAAGAGAGTTTAAGTTAGAAGTTACAAAGTTTCAAGCTTTTAAAGAAAGGTAATTAATACCTTGAAAAATGTAAGCTCAAAGCTGAGCAATGATCTGTATATATGCTATTTTAGTTGGAATAAAGAGTTTTCTTTTTAATGGCTTTATTGTTTGTTCTTTGTTTGATCTTGTTCTCATCTTCTATTTCTTTTTCTTTTACTCTCAAAACCATGGATGTGAGAGCTATATAATTTCTAGTTCATCTTAGGATGAGGAAAAACAAGAGAAATATATAGCTTGATGATCAATAAAAATGTTTCATTTCTTCTTTTGCATCTTCTTTCCTTTTAAAACAAATATATATAGATGTACATAATAAAAATGTGTTACTTGCACTTTTCTTATCTTATTGGTGATCTCTAAAAAAAATAAAATATAACAAATGTCGAAATTTATTATTTTTCTTCTTTGCTTTCTACCTCCTCTTTTCCTTTATTTTTCTTCTTTCTTTTGTTTCCCCTTTTCTTTATTTTATTTTATATTGCAAAGGAAAATAACAAAACACATAATCGCATAAATATAAATAATAAAAGTGACATTTTCATATTCTAAGAAGTATAAAAGGGAGAGATATCAAAGTTGATGTTTAGCTACATCCTTTGAATATTAATTTCTTATATAATTCTTTTAATATGAAAATTAAATTAAAAGTGCATAACAAAATGAAAAAGGGAATTTAAATTAATTGACATGATGGGGATTGATGTTTAACTACATCTCCCTAATTGTGTCATTTTGAACTTTTTAAAGGACTTCAATGCATAAAAGAGGAATAAAAGGAGTAATATGTGAAGAATTGATGTTTTATTACATCTTTTTCCATGTTATGAATTTTATTACTTTTCAAAGGACCTAGATGCATGATTACTAGAAGGAGAGGGCAAATAAGAAGAGGGTAATTTCAATCCCCATGACATGATGCTCAAGGACCCTTTTACATGAATATGCAAATGACCAAGGACCTATATGCATAAATTTTATTGCTAGCAAATGACATATGTGATGCTAGTACCCTTTTTCCTTGATGCAATCTTTCATTCATAGCATTTAAGGATAAAATACCATAATCAATAAAATAGCACAAGCACAGAAAATTGCCCAAATGACCTGTTGGTACAGATCAGCCAGTGCAGGCCGATCAAAAAACCAAATCAAAAATCTGTTTGAATAGGAAGATAGAGGACATAAAAACAATCAATTTAGACTCAAATTTTGCATCTTTCTGATTTTTCTACTATTTTCTAGCCATTTTCAAAGTTGGATGTCAGAAATGGGAAAACAGCAACATGCACATTTCGCATTTACACCCCTCTGAATTTTTCTGCTTCTTTTAAAAATAAAAAATAAAAGCATAAAAATTCCCAAACTTCATGTACCTATTCTTGAGATGTTATATTACAGGAATAACATAAAACATACATATGTCACTAATGAAATCCATGAGAAATTCATATCCTTTGTACAGATCCGAAACCCAATATTAAGTTCATACCCAAATTCAACACCATACCCGAGATTACATCCTTGTCGACCTTGATGCTTCTGAAACATGCTCCAAATCATGGTATTCCACATCCTAAGCGCACCCCAAAGCCAATATGCCCTGTACCAGCTCACACCCAGTACCAGGCCTACACGATACAATTGGAAATATGCTCAAAGCTTGATGGAATGAGAAATTGATCTCATACGAAGCTTTATTATGCTCAAACAACATTGAAGAGACGAGTAATTGAAGAAAAACATGAGATAATCGAAGAAATCGGATTACAGAGTCACTCGGTACCGAAACTTGAAGCTCGCCGTGTACCACCCCTCTCCGGCGATCCATCACCGCCGACAACACACCTACCATGCTCATCTCCCCAAGGCGATTCCAATGGTACCCTCCCTCGACCTTGCCGTGACTGAGAGCTCGCCGGAGCGGAAAACCCTACCTTCGGCGAAACCCCAGTTCATATCCCGAGCACGGATTTTAAAGCCCACAGGAGCCGATGGATTTAGGCGCCAAAGGGAGAATTCGAATGGAGTTCGAATCTTGGGGAGAAAACCAGATCTTTATGCCGATAAGCCGCCACCACTCGGGGCCCGCATGTCGGGTAAAACCAATGATCCCTCTCAGCGAATCATAACGTATGATCTGAGGCCCAGCACGGTTATCAAAGCACAGCAGCCGAATCCCAAAGTTTATCGCCGAAATCCACTACCCTACACGGATCCTGAAGCGCCATACATATCTTAAAGGCCCAAACACTAATCTTGAAGCCCAATTACAATCTCCAAGCCCAGAAAATAATAAAAAGAACGGATCTTTTACAAGGGGGCCCCTCCGATAAAGCCTCTTCATAGCGCAGTCCCTAGGCATTTGCAAATAAGCCCCTGGCTGCCTAAAAACTCTTCAAATAGGTCCCTGAAAGTCCAATTTCCACCTTAGACCCTGCTAAAAACCCAAATCATGAAATCCAGCCCTTCCATCTTTACAAATAGGTCCCTAGAAAGTTTTAACTCCACAATTAAGCCCTTCCCAGTCCTTTTTGGCCATAACTTCTTCATTTCAAACCCAAATCGACTCAAACCAACTCCAAATGAACCCAAATTGAATCCTCCACCTTTCTAAACCAATATTGAACATGTCCAAGTATCAGTCGTGTTCTGAAATGACAAAAATACCCTTTTCTCTACTTTTCTTCATGTTTTAATCATTTGTCTCTTAAATAAAAACATAAACAAAGCATGAATATACCTTCTCAAGTACTAAAATATGTTTATAAATAAATAAAAATGTGTAATAAAAGTAATTAAATACCTAAAACAATGGTGAATCAAAGAAACACACGAAAACCAAGTACATGAGTTTCCCCTTTTAGCCCTTTTATTCAATCCGCAACAAATAGGCATAAATCCTGGAATGAACGAGGTATTCAGCATGGCTTGGGAAGGCCATCTGATGTAATTAACAGCGGGGGCTTGCGCCCGCTGGGAGTTAAACGTCCCCACAATCATTAAACTCTCTCGATAGACCAATCACGAGTCGTAGGTCCGTCGAGGGTGAACCAGAAGGAATAGCAGAAAGAAAGAAATCGAATGTTTCGAGTTCGATGTTCTTTAACCAACAGAGAGCATTGAACCACGAGACATTTACATACACATGCACACACCTTCCCATACCAGCTGTGCAACTTTCTGCGCCCTACAATACCCTTCATATATAACATGGAGCAATTAAATTTTAAAGTCCCATTTGTACAGACTAAGAACCTTCTTCCCGACTGCTACAATTCAATTGTCGTGTGGTTTTTATTATATATAAGACATCGGCCTCTTCCATAACAATAACAAACAATTTTTGTCTGTGTGTGTTTTTGGTTCATAAATGTTTTTGAAATTACACGATAATTGAATTGTAAAAATTGCCCTTGTCAGAGGCACTTGACTGTAAAAATTGCATTAGTGGTAAAAGGTTCGGATTTTCTGTTAGTGCCTAAATGTAAATGTGAATAGTTTACATTTTAGAGGTTTCATACTAAAATGTGTGACATACCTTGTCAGGGTTTAGTTTAGATTTTAAATGTGAGTACTTGACTGTGAGATATTGGACTGTGATAACCCTTGTCAGTTTAGTTTACTAAAATGTAAATGTGAATAGTTTAGAGTTTAGTTTAGATTTTAGAGATTTCAGTTCTTATTGTGTCCTCTTTCTGTTATTGCTATAGTGAGTACTTGACTGTGAGCCAACCCTCTTTAATTTGTTGAAGTTGACTGTTTCATATTAATGCAACAGGCTATCATGCTATTTATCAAAAACTCAAATTATATATCACGTCAATGTTTATTTTTTATCATCTATCAGATGGCTCCCAGAAAGACTGTTCTAAGAAGGGCATATTCTAAAAAGGGAACGAAGAGAAGCCGTCAAACACAGGAACCACTCATGGTTGGTGAGGGTTCAATTGCTGGTGCAGAAGGTGAAATTACAACAAGTGAACCCCCAAAGAAAAAGGGGCGAGGCCCTGGAATCATCAGAAGATCGACTGAGATATTGGAAGACCGACCCATCATCTGGCCAATCTCGGATCGTGCGTTCACTTGTAAAAGTCGTCCACAGGAGATAACAGCAGCAATCACCAGGTCACTCTTCCTTATTACACTATTCCATACTTAATGTTCTTAGAATGCAACACTTTTAAGTATCTCTCCTTTCAAAATATATTGAATAGAGTTCTACCGCATGTGATCCGAGCATTATTTTCTGCTATAATCTAATGGTTTCATTTTGTTTAGATTAGTAACCCTAAATTTTCAAGAACTGAACACATATGATAATTGTGTTAATTGTGTATCTGTGCCAAAATTGGGTGTAATACAAGTAGTTCAGCTAAAAGACATATTTATTTAATTAATAATGCACGAGTACTTGCTCAACTGGATCAATTGATTATTTCCATATGACATTTCATTGTAATAATCACAATTGACGAGTCACACAAAATATTTTTGACCATTATGCAAAACAGCCACGTTGATTATTTAAAATATGGAAATAAGCCTTAAAGTCCCCACTTTTCTGTAGTAATGGTGCATTTCATCAGCTATCCTGTTATCCAATGAGAAAAAGCATGCAAGTCCCTAATTTTGAAAATATGAAAAAAAGGGAGTATTTCCCTACTTGATCAGGTTTGACCATTGGACTTGTATCAGAATTCCTTTTAGGACCTGTAAATAAAATGAAAATCCCATGCTCATACTTCACCTTTCTATCAATAGACTTGTGCTGAACCACATGCCCGGGCCATTAAGGAGTTTCCATGCCTTCGACAATACCACGAAGAACAATATTGAGTTCATATTTCTGGTACTCTGTCTTTTAATATGTTTTCATGCTTGGAATTAGAACACAATACATCAACTGCTGAGGTCAATTTCTACTTTTACAACAACAATTACAACTGTCATACTAATGCTAATGGAAATATCTACATTTAATGGGTCCGAAAATCACCAAAACTGTAATTCTAGAACTGCGTCAGTTTGGGGCTGTTTGTAATAGGGTGCAGTTTGAAATTGTACATTTCTAAACTGCATTTCTTGCTAAATACACCCATTGACAGATTTTAAACAAAATTACAACTAAAAATTCATTTGGGTCAGTGTGTACAAGACTACAATCCTTCACATGGCAAACAACATCACTAATGTAATTTTTATCAATTTTTACAACATGTACAGCCAATTGAAGCAATACACTCCTCTTTTTTTATAGAAGAAGTTTAGGTACCGTGAAGATGAAGATCCCCTCCATTGTCGGAATATTCTGTATGCCATAGCAGCAAAAAGATACACCGAGGAGCTGCACGAGGCCAGGGACAGTTGCTTCAAAAAATTTGGCAATAACAAACAGGCATGGAAGACATGCATCCCACATTGGTGCCTTGACCATAACAATTGGCACGGCCTTTGTGATATCTTTGCCACAGAGGAGTGGCAAGGACTGAGTAAAACAAACAAGGTTAACCGCACAAAGACTGGACCCAAAATCTCCCACCACGGGGGATCAGCAAGTGCACATCAGCACTTGGAAAAACTGGTATGCTTCATTATCACCTTTGCAAATTAAAACTATTTGTAATTAAGGACACAATAGTTGATCATGTTCCCCGTGTTTTTTCCTTTTCATGTGTAGACAGAATTAAATAATGGAAAATAGCCACCAATGAGGGCACTTTTCATCCATCTTCATTGTGCTAAAGAAAATGGCAAATCACCAATTGTTGCCCAAATGGAAGCTGCTGCCGCTGCGGCCGCTGTCACCGCTGCCGCCGCTGCGGTGGAGTCTGGACCAGCAGATCTCAATAAGGCTAATGGGGTAATTGATCCAAGTATAACCGAGGCTAACACACAGCTTGAAGCTTTGGATATCGCCTCCTTGCATTTTACAAATGAACAAACACAATCAGTCTATGTAAGTGGTAATCTGTACATATATTTGCTGAAATGTCATACCTTAGTACATTATTTTAAGTAAACACGTTACTTCCCTGGTAATATGTTTACGGTGGTAAATGTTGTTGTCTCTAGTCAAAATTCCATTGTATGGCTGCTCATGGTAACCCACATCCAAATAGACTTAATAACTTGCATATATTACAATCACTATCAAACCTCAACTGCAACGCCTCAAATGACATAAATTTAGCAATCTATTATATCAATATTGCATGACCAAAAAAGGTACCACAATCAGGTATGTGATGTTCAATGTAAACCATTAAGCATAGCATTAGTTACCGACAAAAAACACAACTGGAAAAAGAAAGAAAGAATAATTGGAAGAAATGCAAAAGGGAGGTAGCTCACCACTCATGTGCACACTATGAATTATCAGAACATAGTAGCTATTTTAACTGAATTTAACAATATTACATATTTCTCGTATGTTGCAAATCATAGCAAAAAGTAAACGACATGATTGCTGATGAGGCCAATTCCAGCATGGATAAGAGCACCATGTTCTTGTCAGCTGTAGGTGGAGCAAGCCATGGCCGGGTGCGAGGATTTGGAAGTATGCTTGATGATAAGGTGCAAAAAGCAAACAAACAAATCAGGCCCAACCACACACCTTGTTCTGTTTCGGGCCTGACAAACGCTGGAGAGGAGAGAAACTTATCTCGGGCTGAATTACAAGAGCTCTTGGCTGACAGTGATCGTCGTTAAGCCGAGGAAAGGGCCGAGCGGAAAAGAGAACTAGCACAATATGACTTCTACATCAAAAAATTATTTTCCATGATAGGGTCACAAGTGCCCACTGAACAGGTAATTATGACAAATTTTATGACTAATTTATGGATTTGAATTTAGGTTGCTGTGTTGACAGATTCTAATATGACACTTTGGTTATAAGTTGCTTATTAAAAACATCATATCATCTATGTGATACATGTGTTGTGTAGCACATTAAGAAAGGTTTGTGTGGCGCTTCTACATTAGCCATATTCATTACTTGTACAATTGTGTGCTGCTGCTATATTAGAAAATTTTATTACTTCTTAGCCATAGTGATTATAAAATTCATCAATCTAGTAAGGTTTGATTGGTGCTTCTACATTAGCCATATATATTAATTGAAAATTGTTATATAGAAATTCACAAATTAAGTCACCCCCCCAAGTTATTGACATAGTTGCACAACACTTACATATTTATTATTCTTTTGACGTAGTTGCACAACAGTAATGTGTTGCCTTTGCTACTGAGATGTAGTGGCTTAGTGGCATTCTATACTAAATAAATATTTTGTTGTTCAACTTAGTCTCAAGTACACAATTTAACTACTTTTACTTAAGAATTCATGTTGTAACTGTTATAAATCGTATCGTACTTTTGTCATTTCCAAATTATAACACACGTGCTCATATTTTCAATGCTTAGGGTCACGGTTCCACCTCTCAACCATCTCATGAACGAGCTTCACACACTCAGCCGGGTATCTCCCAGGTAAAGAGTTTTAAAAGGGAATCTTTAATTACAGACAGGAAAAATTAATTGAGGGAGGGGGGTTATAAATAAGAAAAGGTGAATTATAACCACATTGAGGGTTTATCTTGCTGTTGTTGTTATTTGTGATTCCAATTACCAAGTTCAGTCCAATAACTTACTATTGAACTGATATAAAATAACATGTTCTTTCCATATTATGTACTTAGGGTCTGCCATGTCTTACACCAGAAAATCAGGGAGGGTCTTTCACTGCACTATTAAATCAACCTGGAAACGATGAACTTGCCACAGATGGAGCTGAGATGAACCAATGGTTCGGTCAGTCTAGCTTCAACGTGAACCCGCCATTCTAGAGTGCAAATGTGTGCATGTTAGGACTTATATATAGTTCTAACAATTGATCAGCATAGCTAGGTACTACAATGTATATTTTGGTTAACATGTGGGGGTATATTTTGGTATATTTACAGGGGTATATTCTGGTATATTTACAAGTGCATTACAGAGATGTTTTTGTAATGTGTTTTGCACATATTTTGGTACTATAATGTATGATGACTGTGTAACTGCTAATTATATGCTTTCGATCAAATTAGATATCAATGTGTTTGTGTTTGTTTGGTGAGGGTGAGAAATGGGGAATATGGAACAGTACCGGGTTGGTACAGGGAGGACAGCAGAATAGAGTGAAACTGATAAAACACCTGTTAGTACGGCATTCCCATGGGTCTATCCACCGAAATAACATTCCATGGAAATATGCACCCATGGAATAAGTCAAGTGGGTCCCACGTGTCCTTGGAAATAACAAGATGGGTCCCACTTTGGATGCCCTTGGAAATAACCTGATCTACCCTTGGAAATACTCAGTGGGTCCCAGGTTCGCTACCCCTTGGAAAAACTCGGTGGGCCCCACCATAGTCTCCTTGGAAATACACAAGTGGGGCCCACCACATTCATCCTTGGAAATAGTCAAGTGGGGCCCACTACATTCATCCTTGGAAATAGTCAAGTGGGGCCCACCACATTCATCCATGGAAATAGTCAAGTGGGGCCCACCTGAGTCATCCTTGGAAATACTCAGTGGGTCCCAGGTTCGCCAACCCTTGGAGATAATCAAGTGGGGCCCACCTCATTCATCCTTGGAAATACTCAAGTGGGCCCCGTTCACAATCCCTTGGAAATAATCCTGACAGGGGAAGGTGTTAAACTATTCCATGCGTAAATAGAATGTTAAAGTCAAATGTATTAAAAATAGTTGGGCTATGAAGTAAATAGAATGTTTTACGACTGAGAGTAAATATGGATCGTAAAGTTGTGGGTCCCACTTTACAATACATGAGATAATACTTGTTCTGAATCCCCGTGGTCTCTCCGAATAGCCCAGACTCTGAGACTCCCTCGCTTTGCACTTGTGCCTATCAACCCTATCGCTTCTCTTCCTAGCCTCACGTTCTCCGATTATACCCCCTTGTCTACGCTCTCGTGTCACGACAGGCTCACCTCGGCTTCGCAAGGAATTCAAAGAACAACAAATTAATCGCGATCTCTTTAGTAGCCTTATGCAAGAATCTGTATATAAGAAATAAAATTTTCAAACAAGCTTCTTGATTTTGCTTGAGACAATATCGTTATTTCTTCGATACAATTTTCATGCAAGAATCTCGTGACAGTAGGATTAATTATATTTTGTTTGTTAATTTTGCTGTTTAAATGCATGTAGGTCAATGTGATGTATCCTTTTTGTTAATTTTGTTGTTTTTGTTCAATAGGGGATCGTGTAGTTTTTTTTTATTTTTAGAAATGTTCTAGTTTCCCGAGTTATCATATCCAAACGCGTCTCCCAACTAGTTTAACTCATATTTTTCTAATTTTAGATCGCAAATAACTGTCAATACTTTCTAATTTTGATAGCTAATAACGGGCGATACCTTTCCATTTAAACCAACAATATCTTTCAATTTAAACCGACAACTATCTTAAATGGAATCGCGCAGACATCGTTTTCATTTCTTCTCTCCTCGCTACCACCACTTTCCCTCTCTCAACCACGACGCTCCTCTCTCTCGCTAAAAACTCCGATTTACTCTCTCGCTCTCGCGCGACAAATTACAATTAAAAACATAAATGCTTCACTACAAAAACATAAAAACAAATTACAATTAAAAAACATAAACGCTTCACTACAAACTAGAAAACATCAGCGCTGGCGTCTGTTAGAAGAAGATTCTCTTACTAATCTTCTTGAATATGATGGTCATGTTTCTACTTCTTGCTGCTTCATCTACATTACAAGTAAAACATACATTAATTATGATAGTTCAAGAAATAAATGAAATTAAAACAAGTATTTTGAATTGGTTGATGAATTATACCTGCTGCATTCTGATCAATGGTCTCACGATGAGCTTGATGTCTGAGTCTCCGACCTTGTATTCGGTCTATTTTCATCGGTATGCGGTTGTGCCGTCTTCTTTCTTTTTTGACCAGTCTCTTCTCTGGTTTGATTGTCGGACCTTCGTATTGAGGCCAGTCACATTGGTTGCCTTTCGAATCGAAACAGACATCCCATGTTTGTGCCAGCATTGACATATTGTACAAAGGGCTGACGTATAAATTTTCATCATATCTCATTTCTCGGACCACCGCCATGAAATGAGAACATGGTATACTGGTTAATTGGGGTTTCTCACAATCACATTAAACCTTATTGTTATCCTTAACAACAACCCTATACCCGAAATCCCTGCAGGTATAGTCCAGTCTCGGCTGACCACGCCTTGCAGGATTTTTTTCACCCCTGACCATTACCTCAAAGGTCCCATGTACCCTACCATAAGGAATCACAGTCATGGCCAGAGATTTGTTTATATGCTTTTGTAATAGCTCGTTTACCCTGTTGGACCACAACTGACCATGCTAAAGTTCCATTTCAGCTTTGTTCCGCCTATCATAAAACCATGCATTCATCTTGTAGAACGTGTCCTCCACGACAACTGCAACCAGCAATCGTCGACTCAGTTTGAACACATTGTTCAGTGACTCCGACCCATTTATTATCATTATTCCCATCGGTGACCTCCGTCCAATGCTTGGAAAAGCTTCTCTGGACATGGAAGCTCGTCTTCATCATTAGGGTCCCTCTTACCCACCTTATTAAGATACTCGATAGTCTCTGGACAACCAATTTCAAAATCTTCAAACATCTCCTGCAGCCTCCTAGGTTTCTTCTTATTTACTCCAATCTTAAATTTATCACTGACCTCTCTCTTCCGCCCCACATACTTGAAGAGGTTCTCGACAACATGTTGAGAACAATATTGATGGACACATTGATCGGTAGACTCATTCCATCTGAGATGTGGATCCTGGAACATATATTTAATCCCCAAGTGTCTATCCGATATGACACAAAAGAATCAACCATCTCCAATGACTTCCAACTACAACCATCCCATAAAAAAACCCTAGTTTTTTGCGCTTTCTTTCTCCATAATTCCAAAAGCCAATGGAAGCAGTTGGTTTTTAGCATCGTACCCACATGCCATTAGCAACCTACTTGGTACCGTTCTGACATGAAACATGCATCGATACTAATCACTTGTCTGATGAACGGTATCGCGGCAATACACGGCCCATATCGCTGCCTTAAAATGCCTATATGGTGATCCATCAATCGGGGTCGAGGTCACACAATACTTGGCTCCTAGATTGGTTCTTTTTATAGCTTCCAAGATCCCAACTCCTAAAAATATTTGCAATAGCAAGCTCACAGCCTGGCCATAATTTGTTATACTTGGGAGTTACCTTTTTGTATATGGCCTTGACGACATCTCAGATATGATTTATACTCGCTGTAACATCAATTCTCATGGTCGCAAAAATTGCAAGGGCAACCATCTTTGCTATAAGCTGACAATGATCAGCACGTGATGCTGGTACTTTGCATGCATGAGGAATTACTTGTTTGCTAATAATTCAAGATTCTAAAAGACCGTTAGGCTTCGCGCATAATTTGAATTTGCAAAAATCATTTTTGCACACCACAACTAAACATCGAGGTTCGCTATTAGAAATCTTACACTCAAAATTGTTCATGATATGGAACTCATTGATTGCTACCCTTAGAGCTGTTTTTGACTCAAACACTTTGCCTACGGCCAATGGGTTATCGAATGTTCTCTTTGTGCCGCTGAAAAAATTGACATCCGCAGGTCGAAAACCAGATATGTCATTAAAATTATCAACCGGATGTCTCATATTTTCCCGACCAGTTATCGGGTATTGTGTTTGGCGGGACTGTGAATAAGACTGTGATTGTGACTGTTTGCTCAGTCCAACATCATTGTTGAAATTCAATGACTCATCTGAGAGCATCTCATCCCCGCTCTCTAAATTGTCATCATCAATTGCATCCACAGGTACATGCGAATAATCAAGGACCGGTACCGGTCTACGGACCCGAACAATTTTGGATCAAGTTATGGGTTCAGGGTTTCCAACTGGTACTGGGTTGGGATCGAGATTCAGGGATCTCACTAGGTACAAGGGCCTGACTGTTCAGATTCAATTGGGAATTAGAATCGGCATGGTTTGGTTCCAATTCTACATACAACTCCATAACCGGTAACCTTTGTGGGAAAGACGCCACAATTCCTAAAATCAGTGCGAATGATGCCTTGTTTGTTACCGGTACTAATTGGTAGTCACGTTGGCCATCGGTAGACATATTAAACCTGACTTGGATTTCCAGATTTGCTTCACTAACAATATACCCAATCATTTTATAAATCTCATTATGGAGATAATCAAAGTTATGGTTCACGGTTATCAGTAATGAGTATCTAGGCGGGGTACTATAAAAGACCTCGTCGTCATTGTATTGGATTTCCCCTTCAACAAAAATTTTCACACAGATCATTTTTTGTTTTTGTTGGTCTGGATAAAAAACTACAATTTAAAAGATAATAACTTTATAAGTACAACATAAATTAAAAAATTGAATAACTTAAAATTAAATAAATAAATAAAACTTACAAAAATCCGCTTCTCGAATCCGATTTTCTCTATTTTTTTTCTTTTTTTCTCTTCTTTTTTTTCTTTTTTTTTTCTTTACTCTTCTCTTCACTGAAATTGTCCGAGTGTTCTGCGCCGAGTGTGTTGTGAAATTGTCGAGTGTTCTGCGCATTATATAGGCAAAATGGTCCGAAACCGGGAAAACAAATTCTGGATATCAAACCGCAAAAAAAATTTCCTATTCCAAAAATCAGAAATTTAATCTCCGGTTCTAGAAACCGGAAACTTTTTCTCCGGTTTTGGAAGGCCTATAACCGGGATTTTTATTTGCGGAAAGCAAGCTTAAAACCGGGAACTTTTTCTGCGGTTTGGACATTTTTGGAATTCCTGCGCAAAGGGGTGTAGTTTTTGAAATTAATTATTTATTTTGGATATTAATAAAAAATTCGGTCAAGTTTTTATGAAAGAATAAAATGAGTTTTTATATTTATATTTTCAGACCTTAACGAAAGAGGAATAATAATGAAATCCGATTTCAAACTTAAAAGTTGATAGAAAAAAATAGTGCCCTCTATATGTTGCTAGGTACAGATAAGGCACTGTTTCAATTATGGAGGCCTGGAGGGTAACATTTATAAGTTATTGTATTTTGAAATAAAGAATTACGTAATATATATTTTGAGGCCTAAAGACTGACAGGAAAATTAATGTAGGCCAATTTAATACTTGTGATTTTCTGAAGTTGTTGCATGAATTTTTCGGCTTATATTGTTTTTTTTATTTTGAATTAAAGCTTGACTTTTAATGAAAAGGAAAAGTACCAATAAGCCCAAATTCCGTAAAATAATTAGACGCAGTCCCATTTAGTCTTTATGGGCTTTTTAGAGTCATATATTTTAGAATGAATTTTTAGACATGCATGTACATTCGTTTATTTTGATTTTTTTTTTTTAATTTTGAAACCCAAACCCGAATTTAAGCCTAATTCTATCCGAAGAATAAATGTAACGGGCATCAATTAAGCCTAATTCTATCCGAAGAATAAATGTAGGCTAATTTAGTGCATAGGTTTTTTTTGAAGCCATTTCATATTTTCGGCCTATATTGATGCCTATTTTAAATTACGGTACCCAAGTGCAAGTTTTAAAAATAATATTCATTAAACCCCAATTATGTAAAAAAAAAATATATCCACTGCATTTGCAGATTGTAAAGTTGGCCCTATTTTTATTTCTATAGCAAACAATTTTTCAAAACATCCATTGAATAAAATTAAAAAATAAAACTGGAATTTTGGGAAGTTGTGCAATCGGATATTCGACAGATCCATGTTGATCAACGAGAAGGTGATGTACCTCCTACTTCTGGCAGGGATTGGATTCCCACAATTAATCAATCATCGCTCACATTAGGTGCCCATAGATCATACATGTGGGGTCCTGCTACCTCACAAACTTGAATTACAAAACAGATAGTGAATTCGTACCTTCCCAAGGACATGGTAAGAGACCTCGACGAATCCGTATCGTCTCAGATACCGGACTGAGTATACGAGTTGACAAACTCCTAGCTGAGTGATTGGAATCTGGTGCCTATTCAAATATAGGGGGTTTGTTTTTTAAATTTGTGCCACAGTTAAAGAATAGTTTGGATCTAGTAATTTTGCGTACAATGCCAAGTAATTCGAATTCGACCTCGACTCCCCCCGGATTCACATCACCTCAGGTTACCTGACTCAAGCAAATTACGATCGGACGGCCCATTTAATATGACACGAATCTCAAAAGAGGCCCCTACAATCACAATAGGCACCGGATTTGAGTTTGGACTCGTATAGAATTAATCTGAGCCGGCCGTTGTAATTTGCTTGAGTCCGGTACCTGGGAGGATATCGGTCCAACCCCACCCCACCCCCCCCCCCCCCCCCCCCCACACACACACACACCACACCCGACAACAAATATATAACGTTAAATTTAGGAGTAGAGACATGATTTGAAGTTTGAATCTGTGTTCTCTCAAATACCTGATTGAGTACAATGAGCTCTAATGAGCTTCTAGCTGAGTGATTGGAATTTGTTGCCTATGTAAATATAGGGAGTATGTATTAAGATTTGTGTCAAGTTAAAATTGACAACTCAGATCTAATTGTACTCAGTTAGGTATTGCAATGAATCTGAATTCTTCAAGTTTTTGTATCAAATTACACACATGAGAATCAATTATAAAAAAATTATGCTGAGTATGAAGTTTAATTTTACAACAACCATAACATTTTACTCTAAACTAATATAAAATCACGTATAAGTATAGAAATTTAAAAAATGTGAGGTCAGTAGTCTCTCATTCACTCCATGTAGATTCACTCCAGATTGAATCAATGTTTGATCTCCAAGTATTTTTTTATATAAAGATCACATTGAACAATTTGATTATTTAAATTTTGAAAAACGAAGATATAAATTTATAATACGGACTACTATGTTATATGCAGATTACCATAACTGTAGTCATCATTCAGTTATTAATGAAACAACAATAAAATTATGTCTGAAATACGTGTTAGGCAAATAACTTCAGTCAGTCATCATTCAGTTATTTTTTTCAAGCATATTTGTTTGAAAAGTATGACAAACAAGTAAATATGCCTCCTAACTTATTTTGTAGACGATACATATTTGTTGGATGGGGGCAGAATAACCCTCGTCAAAGCAGTGCTGTCAGCAATGCCTTTACATTACATGCAGGCATTCAAGATACGAGTTGGATTTATCAAACACGTCGACAAGATGAGAAGGAGTTTTTTATGGAAAGGTAATGGTTCCTGCTAGGGGATTAATTGTTTGGTAAATTGGGAAAAGGTCTGTGCAATGAAGATCAATAGGGGTCTTGGAATAATTAATTTGACTTGCCAGAACGACGCCTTATTGGCTAAATAGATTGGTCCATTTAAAGTGGGCAAGAGGGGTTGTGGCAAAAAACGATGCAGTCCTTATACGATGTGCCGATGGCATCACAACTGGTTCCAAGAGGCCACGAGGCATCATTTTTTGTCAAGGATCTACAGAAAGTCATCCCCTTATGCTCTATATCAATAGAGGGGTGGGGGGGTCAAAAAATGGAAGTGGACATCGTCTGTGACCTTTACATGCAGCTCGGCATACAAATTGATGCATAACAGTGGTATCATTGCACTAAACAAACAGAGATTATGGAAAATAAGGGTTCCAATGAAGGTGCGTATTTTCACTTGGTTAATGTTGGATAACAGAATTTTGACACAATAGGTCCTGGTTTCACGAGGGTGTGCGGGTCAAATAGGGTGTCATCTATGCTCTGCTATACAACTGGAAACAAGAGATCACCTCCTTTGGGGATGCAATTTTGCATCTAGATTTTGGAGTGAATTGCGAGCGCAACAGAACATCCCACCTCTGGAGGGGAATAGCATCCGAGAGATATGGACCAAAACGGGCCGAGCGATTTTACAGAATCAGAGGGCTCGTTGGGATGTAATCTAGGCGGCGGGTACATGGGCGCTGTGGAAAGAGAGAAATAGAAGATATTTTTCTAATAAGCAGAGAACAGTGCGTCATCTCATCAATGACACAACACTGGAAATAGAGCGGTGGCTGGATAACTGGATCTTTCGAACTTTATTTCAGTTTCAATTACTTTTTCATTGCATATGATGCTCTATGTGTATACATAAAGAGGTAGATAAGCACAATATGCAAACTTCTTTGTAATTAAATTTTTTCTTAATCAATATACTTGTTAACGGCAATTGTCGTTAACCATAAAAAAAAACATATTTATTGGATATTTTATTATTTCTCAGTGTCAGATACGTGCACTGGGGGGATCGATCCTCATCTTCTACTGCTTCAGAAAAGTTACAGCGAGTAGAGATGTGACAAATTTAAACTGTTGAAATTAATTTAGTATAAGTTTAGTAAAAAATATATTTAAAGTTAATATTAATACATTATTTTTTATTATTATTTTTCAGTTAACTTTATACTAATTAAATTAATTCAAAAATTTAAATATTTCATTACTCATGAATCAGATTAATTTTAATGATTTAAATTTGTAATTAAAACTAATCTGATAAATTTTGAAGTTAAACTCATCAAAAGACTGTGAATTTAATAACACTCTAATTTTACTCTTATAGTAGACGGTTTTCATATAAGGTTTAGTACGAACTTCATACAAAAAATGATAATTCATAATGCATTGGAATTTTTACAATGATCCAGCGGATACAAAAATTCATATGGAAGTGCTGAAGTGCATATGAAGTAGTATTGAGATCTGCTGTGATCCGAAGCCTGTGAACAGTAACTCTGAAATTTATGTTTTTTCAAATTCAGCCGTCCAACTTTTTATGTGCACGTATCTCGAAACAGCTGATTTTTTGTGCACGCATCTCGAAATAATTCGACAGCTGAATTTGAAAAAGCAGAGATTGCAGGATACTGTTCACAGACTTCGGATCGCAGCAGATTCTAATGCATATGAAGTAGTATTGATGCAGCGTGGTAGCAGATGATTCAATATTATCACTAAGTACGAAAATGTCATATCAGATGAAGTCATAGGAAAAATTAATTAGATATTTTGATGTGTACATTCTGTTGTACTTGTAGCATTGTTGTTCTTGGTGCAGGGTACATTCCACGGTCCATTTCCTAGGCCAATGCTTCACTGTCACTGTCCATTGCGATGCCAATAAATTGATCCGGATGCGCGTAAAGATTCTTCTCGAGAAAAAAAAGAAAGAAAGAAAGAACCATAGCTTATTAATTTCTCAGGGAAAGATTTGGGTGCTTATACCAAAAGCTTAGTTAAATCTCCGAATTATAACGTTTTATGCTGAAACTGATTTGGACAGACTTGGTCCACAATGACACGCTCATCCAATAAAATGTCCATGAATCCAAATTTCCTGGATAGAAAGGTGCGTCTGAGCACTGGGTTTCGGGACCACTAGAAAAACTAAGCGAGTATCTAATTCTAACCTGAATGTTGTGATTCGCTAGAGAGAAGGCATCAGGAAATCTATCACAGAGCATCTAAAAACTATACCCTGTTCCTGTTGTTTACCAAGTAAACCGTAGAACTGGTCTACATTGAGACTCGCTTGATCTTTCCTCCCATCTGCTTGTCCAGCACTTACTCTGAAAAAGAAAAAGAGGGGAAAAAAGAAATACAAGAAGAAAAGAGTAAAATGAGAGAACAGCCTATTAGGAAAAGGAATTAAAGGAAAAGAAGAGAGGAATCTCGTAAAAACCCTAATATAATTTCTTCATGCTCTCTCTTAAGATTCATGAGCGACACTAGATCGCCATCCTCCATTGCAATAAGCTGCCAAAGACCCGCCTTTTTCCCATCTCCATCCCAATAATGGCATCGGCGCGGCCTATCGCCGCCATTCGCGACCTGGAGAGCGGGGGCAGCGCGGCTGAAGATGTGGATACGCCGGTGGCGAAGAGGTTGTTGAAAGCTGATCCGACGGTTGGGAGCTCCCGTTTGACGAGATCGGAGGCGGTGGTGGCCACTGGGGTGTTTCTGGTATTCGTCGCAGGGATCTTCTGTATCTATCAAGCAGCACCACAAAGGGCGGAGTATGGCAAGATCCTTAGGCTGCCACGTAGCCTCTCCGATGTACGGAGCCTCAAGTGAGTTTGATAATTTCCAATTTAAATTCTTCGATTTTTTGCATATAAGGTTCTCAAATTTTTCTGTGTTGACTTTGTAAACTCCTGTGGCAATTTAGCAAATGGTTAGGACATCATAAATTGATCGGAAAATTGCTTACCACTAAATAATTATGATACATAAGCAAAATTTCTGGGCAACATGTTAACAGGATAATGATTGGGAGCTTAATTCAGATTCTTCTTACAAGTTCGATCAATTTCTTATACCATTTCTTTGAATAAAACGAACTTGTTGACGTACTCTACATCATATTTTATATCTATGAAACAAATTTACCATAGGGATACAGATTAATGCATAAAGAGACCTAACAATTTGCTTATACTACAGGGAGAACTTGGCTGAATATGCAAAAGACTACCAAATAAACTTTATACTTGGCTACTGTTCAATCTACATCTTCATGCAAACATTCATGATACCTGGCACCATATTCATGTCTCTGCTTGCTGGGGCGCTCTTTGGGGTTTTTAGAGGTGTCATTCTGGTTGTGTTAACTGCTACAGCTGGTGCTTCATCTTGTTATTTCCTCTCCAAATTTATTGGGAGGCCGTTGGTAGTTTGGCTCTGGCCCGAAAAGTTGAAATACTTCCAAGGAGAGGTACTAATTTGAAATCTATATCTTGCTTTCCTATGTTCTCCTCATCCTCATTGAACATGATAAATACTGCAGAGCACAATTTTTTTTTCTGACCAAACAGCCTCCTCCCAAACAAAGCACTAGGTTATTTGCCCTTGTTTGAGAAAACAAAATGGCTGCATTTTGGCCCTTTTTGAAAAGGAAAAGTCTTGGGACATTGTTTATGGTTTTCTATGTCTTGTAAAAACTCTAGTGTGGCAATTTTCTTTTTGTTCTTCTGTTCTTTTTTTTTGGCATAGCCACCAGTTTCATTAGAAACTAGTGGCTTACAAGATGGTACCAGGGTTTCTAGTGACCTACATGCCGATAAATCTAACTATCCCTACACTGTCTGGCATAAAAATTGTTTAGCCTTTTCTATCTGTATGATATAATTATATATTTTTTTTCTTTTCCAATTCAGATAGCAAAGAGAAAAGACAAGCTGTTGAATTACATGCTGTTCCTGAGGATAACTCCTTCCCTTCCTAACACCTTCATAAATATGGCATCTCCTATAGTTGACATACCATTTCATGTTTTTCTCATGGCAACACTAATTGGCATCATCCCCGCCTCTTACATCACTGTTAAAGTATGTTTCCTCTTTTTGGATTTATCATTGGATTTTGTATATTTCTTTTTTCTTGTCTTTAGTTGGGGGTTTTTGGAAATTTGGGGATATAGCAAGGCTTTCACCATAAATTGCTTATTTGTAGGGTAATGTCAAAATTGTTTATTTGTTCTGAATGTTTGACAGTAATTAACTTTGTTTAATTGATTGATATAATGCAGGCTGGACTAGCTCTCGGTGATTTGAAGTCAGTTAGAGAATTGTATGATTTCAAAACACTTGTATTTTTGTTTCTAATCGGAACTGTAGCTATATTTCCTGCAATTATGAACAGAAAGCGTACTTACGAGTAACTTGACTCGTGCACCACAATTTTTTGACCCGTTACATTTTTGAGGTAAAAAAATATCAGAAGCCTGTGATAGATTAATTTTTTTTTTTCATTTTTTTGCTGGAGATAAATTTGTACCCTCCCCTTTGTATTTTAAGAAGATTTCTAAGAAATATAAATATAAGTTGGATAGCTTGCCAACTAGATGGTAGTGGTACTTGTCCTGTCATTACTAGCACTGGATAAAATGCCTACAGGATGAATGATGATCAATTTGTAATAGCTGCTTGCTAAAAATTAAAAGGGTGGTTGTTAAAGGAAAAGAGAAATTACTGGTTAGAGGGTAGATAGTTGAGAAGCATGCCAAGGTGACCTTTTATTTTGCTCTGCGCTTGCTGTGTTTTGGTGAAGAGTCATTTTATGTTCCATTGCGCAGGCATTTGTAGATTCAATAGATTCATGACTTGTAAAAAATAATTAGCAATTGAATTTATTATATTATCTTGTATTTATTTTTACTTCTCGGAGCATTATTTAATTTGTTTAAATATACATATAGTTAATGGAAGAGATCGCCCCACCCACACACACACACAACGTAAAAGCAATGAGAAGCAGGGTTTTTTTTTCTGATGATATTAAAAAAAAATGTGTAAATATTTTTGGTTTTCTGTTTTCTTTCTTCATTCTCATCTTATTGCTGCATTTGGGGCCTTTATGGGAAGAACACTAAGTACTCCGGGCTCGGCCCAAAAATAGTGGAGCGAATCAATCCATGGAGCTCGACTGCCTTATCCTCTCCTCTCTATCGCTGAAATCACCAGGCAAAGCCGCACAAAAGGAAAAGTGTGAGCTTGGTACTTGCAGACAACAAACAGCGAATACGAACGAACAGGAGAGCGAATGGCGACCCTCTCTCTCACCTCATCCCTCTCCATCGCAACTCCCTTCCGGAGAAGAAGCGACCTTCTCTCTACTTCTCTCGCTCTTCCCTCTCGCATCTCCTCTCCACCTTCCAAGGTCTCTCTCTCTCTCACTACTCCTTTTGCGGTTCTACTATGAGAGCTTTATACCGGGTTTGGATTCGTACAACTTGTAGTGTGGAAAATTATTCTGAATTGGCCAACCCACAATTGAAGTTCCCGCTTTGTGTGGAGCATTTGACAAGTTGTCGTTATGTGCACTGTTTTAAGTCTTTAAGATGCATCCAGTAAGTTGCTAACTAAGCTGCTTTAGGAATTGAACTTGTTAATTGACGTATATCTGTCAAATTACCTTCTGATCTGAGCTTGTATTATGGATAAAAAAGCACTCTCAGATATCTTTGCCTTTTGCATCTAACTGCATTTCCTTTCTTTTGGCTGCTGTTTACTTGTAAACATCAAGATATGATCATACAACAAAGAAAATTATTATACATTACTTGTGATGTCAGTAAACGTCATTTTAATGTAGTGCGGCCGGGGTCGGCTGACAATCACCTGTGTGCGTGTTGGTGGAGTGGAGATACCAAACGACAAGCGGCTCGAGTACTCCTTGCAACACATTTATGGGATCGGCCGCACCAGATCGAAGCTGATAATCAATTCTTTGCAGTTTCCCAACAAGGTCACAAGAGACTTAACTGAAGAGGAGCTCACTATTCTTCGTAAGGAGGTTGCTCGATACATGATTGAGGGTGACCTTGTAATTTTCTCCCTTTGTTTTTGTGTTCATTGTTACATGGTTTTGCCAGGAGTTTCAACACCAGCATTTTTTAATCATGAACTAAAACCTAGCAACTGAATATAGATGTCTGACTTCCAAACTTGTCGAAACTTGTTATGGAGCAATTTTCATTATTTTCTCCTGATTAGACTTAATGGGAAAATTTTGGGGGTTTATGTAGTAATCTTTTCTTGACCTTACCCTATGGATTACGCATGGTATTATTTCTAAAGATCATGGAAGCATTTTTTGTGTCATTATGAAGTTTGTGGAGTGATTTCTTCTTCCCAGGTCCTATTTCTCTGTTTCTAACTTTCAGTATTTTGACAGAGGCGGTACACAGCCAGACGTATTGACAATTTGAAGAAAATGAGGTGTTTTAGAGGTAGAATGCATGCTCGCCGTGCTCGCAGAGGGAAGAGAGTTACCATGAAAAAGAAGAAAAAGACGCCAGGAGGACCCAACTAAACTTCACCCTGCTTTGATTGATTTACACTTTTGAATTTGAATTTTGTAATTTTATGAAGGTTTATTTGATGTTTATGTGAAGCTTTTAAGTTCAGTTACAAGTTACAGTAACAAAATTCTGTTGAACAGCACATTGTAAATCAGAAAATGTTCCGGAAGTTACGGATATGAGGGAAGCTTAGTAAGCTGGCAGTTAAATCTGCAAATTAGGGGTGCAAACGGATTGCATCTAGATCCGTATCTACAAATTAGATATCTGATATCTGAATATTCGTGTGGATACGGATATGATTTAAAATTTTAATTATCCATATCCGAATAGTAGATATATACCATATAGTTTAATGAGAAGAGCTCAAATGTCCTATTGCTTTCATGCTCCAATCACATTCCATATCTTTTTTTCCGAGTTCAAAATCCAAACACATGATCCGAACTGTTAAACATAGTATCCACATTAAAATGAGGATACGGATACAAATACATATACGGTTTTGATTTCGGAAGCGAATACGGACAATTATTCGTCTCCGTAAATTCTAATTTAACAGATATCCGTTAATCAGTAAAAGTTTCCGAAACCCACCCCTTCAACTTCGGATACTGCGTATTACAAAACTGGAAAGCGCGTATTAAAATTTTAAATATAGAAAGTTTGTTTCTTTTTACTGAAACTTTTAGGAATATGAAAAGATGCTTTGATTTCAATTAAAAAAAATTTACAAGAAAAGAAGGAGAAAAATAAAATTTTATTTTCAGAACCTACGTTAGCTACTCAGATCTGCTGATTTATACAAATTGTAGAGCTCGTCACATTCTAATAAATTACAAAAACATAACTATATATGACATCTTGCAATTCTCAAAAGATCTTATCTTATGTTATAATTTTTTATTCTGCTAAATCTTTTAAGTAAAACAATTATTATATCTATTCCGTATTAATTCATGAACTAGTTGTTTATATTTGAATTTACGAGTGTTTATATTTCGTATTTAAATTATATGTTTTATAACGACATAACAAATTTAACATAAGAAAAATTATTTTGTTATCTGAATTATATTTGTATTTTATGTATTTTTTTCTAATGCGAAAAATAATAGTTGAAAAATATGTTAATTTTGTTACAATGTATGAATTAGGTATTCAAATTATATTCGTATCTATTTTCGTATCTGTTTAATATCTGATTCGTATTTATATTCATTTAATATCCAATCCGTATCCAAAAATAAATACAGATACGGATATAGTTTTACCACTATCTGATATGTGTCCGATCTGTTTGCACTCCTAAATAGCACCACTTTACACTATAAAATTACTATTTTTTCTCTATTCTTACACTAATTCTTGCACATCCAAACATACCAAACTGTTTATTAGTTGCGTTGACTTGCACGCAGCTATAATCTCCGAATTTGATAAATATGAAAATTTAAAAAACAAAAATGGCCAAATGATTTTTTTTTTTCAAAGATTGGTAAAAAAATAAAAAAATTCGGTGCATTAATTTGTATCCAGCCAACAACTCTTCTCAAATACCATGTTTTATTGGTGACTTAAGTCAAACTCGGACACCAAGTAGTCAAGTACTGGTAGTTTAGTCGTGTAGAGAGAGAAAATGTGATAGGCGAGTGCTAAGTGCAACTGTGGCCTTTTAATTAGAAATTAGTGGACTTGGGCTTTTTAGGACAAGCCCGTTGGCAGGCATCAAGGAAACTGGACCTGCATTATTTGACTAGATTGAGACTAGACTAGACTAGTACCTACGCTCAATAGAATTCGCATCCTGAGATATCTCAAACTTCTAGTTGATATATATGAAAAATTCAAACAGTTCAAATTTTTTCTGCACGAATTGCAAATTACAATAATACTGTCTCTTGCATATTCTTGGTCAGTATAGAAACCAAGCCAACAAGGAATTAATTATTGTCAGTACTTTACTCAATCCTCCTTGCTAAATTACTGATTAGCTCCATTTAGTTTAAAACTCGTTTAAGCTCCCATAGATTAAACTGCTCGTTTGGTTCTTTGTTTCTAACTCTGTTTAACCATGCCTCAAATTTCTGGTTTTACTGGTAAAACTGAATTTACCAACGTCAACAGTCTAGTCACCAGTCATATATCCACTTATCTGTAATTGAACCACCATGTATTATCATGATAAATTGAAATTTTCCACATATGTAGATAACATTCCTCGAATCCAGCAATGTGGTTCTTGGAGCTGCCTTCAACCACTGTATAGTAGATGTTCACAGCGACTTCCACTCATGCACACTCTGACAAACATTGGCAGAGGTAACACATCCACTGTACCTCCTCCTTTCTTGTACCGAACCCTTCTCCGTGCCCGATCCCCTCCGTTTTGTCCCTTAAACCACCCAGAACATCTCCATGTTCGGTATCACAAAAGTATCGGGCATCGCACATTTGCACTGATGTGTATCCTCCCTTCATCTCCATCATTTTGAAGCTCTCAAAAGGCCAAATTAATTACCTTAAAAGCCGTCCACGCTGCAGTAGTTATTCTGACACCCTCTCGATGTTCCAGGCTGTATCTGCTCATATCTGGAAATTTTTGTGCTTGGCTCGGGCCCCGGCACATGACAAGGAGTCACACCTCTTATTTCCTGTTGAAGTCCGTTCTCGAATATCACCTCCACTACCAAAACACTTTTTTGGCAACACTGGTACCTGTGGATTGGTCAGCAATTCATCACTAAGGTCTCAGAGGTTGTTGGATTTATACCTGAAAGGATCGGAGAAGCAGTTGTTCGAATTGATGATGCATATGTCAGAGTATTGATTATTTGGAAGTGGCAGATAAAGATAGCTTGTTGAAGAGGTTTGGGATGACGGCATATAACATGTGTATGGAAACCCGGTTTTTATGACCAGGGCGGAGAGCAGTATTGGGGGTATTGCGGTCTTGATGAACAATCCTGTCAAGGATCAAGGAATATCTGTGCTTATTGGACTAGAGATAGAAAATACGAGAAATTTAAAACTGTTTTCTATGATCTGGATTAGCTTCTGGTATGAATTTCAAAATTATTACCCCCCTGCACTTGTCAAGAACAACAAAGTGACCTTTTAGAATATGCTACTTCTGTATACTTCACTGTAGTATCTCTCGAATATATATTTTTTCTTATCAGTTTTCGTTGTAGCGTGTTGAAATTTTCAGTATAATCATGATCCTTCAGCAATTATGTACGCTTTGGAAAAGAATGAAAGAGAAATATATACTACTAATCATCATTGTACCTTAGAACTTGTAGACAGATAAATACAAAGGCAGAACAGGCATGTTCTGTAATGAGCTGGTATTTACTGGTGAAAGCTGTGAAGTGCTTTTATGGACAAGTACAGACCTGTATAATTAGAAATCTTTCCCGGCCTTAATAGGCCTTTTACATTGAAGGTGAACATTTTAATAGCTGTGGCATGATGAATTTTAATAGCTGTGGCATTATTGCATTTCGATATGTTCTGGAGTATGAATCTGCTGTTATTCTTTTGGAATAACAGGAACCTGCTTTTTCTCATCCAACTGTTCAATTTTTTTCATGCACAAATCTCGATGAAAATCAACGGTTGGATGAGGAAAAACAGGTTCCTGTTAATCCAAAAGAATAACAACCGATTTCTTTCTGATGCAACTTATGATGGTTAATAGATACAAAACTGCACCTTGTGTTCACTTTTTGCTACAAAATTTATCGAAGGAATAAAATATTTCAAGAGGTTAATACAAAATCAAGATGAACTTTTTTTTATTTTTTTGATGCATTATAAAAGGGTACATCTGTTATTATTTACATAAGTGGCCTTGGATTTGAAAGTAATATTTCTCAAATATATTAGCAACAAAATTATCAGCCAAAGGAAAATAGGCTATACATGAACCTTTTGGTGCATTTACAAAGGTACTCTGTATGTGCGATCAACCATCTTCAAAATGAATAAATTTCCTTTGTCGCCCCTTGAAACCCTAACAAGTACAAAGACAAAGAAAGCATGTTAATAACCAAAACTGAAGCAATACAAAATTACCATATCAGTTTGTCTGTCTCAGAAGTTTTCAGCTAGTGCTGTTACACTACCACAATCATAAAAGGTATACATAAATCAAATAGAGTAAAAACAGCGCTACAAGTGTGGATATATTGATAAGTAACCACAATATAGTGTATGCTGCATGGACCACCATCTTGCGAATTCGGTACAAAACAAGGTTAAGCATGCAAAAACTTTAAGATTAATTTACCTAATTTCTTCATCTAGATATGTAATTTCCAGCTCACCACTTGCCCTTGCTGGTGCTTTTATTGGTATCTAAAAATTGGCGGAAGATAGAGAGAGAAAGAGAGAGTGTGTGTAAGCATAGGGGAGAAAACAAATAGAAAATTTCAAGTAGTTAAAACAATTAAAATATTTTCTTACCAAACCAAGTATCTTGAAAGTGTCAAATTGCACAGCGACCCTTTTGGAATTGAGGGGCATCAAGTTTGCAGTTACCTACAAAGATGATTTAATGGAAATATAAAGAAAGTATATAAAAAATACATGTACCAGACCTGAATGTATGAAATAAGAGATGTTACCTGGTTAAAATATGGCCATGTTTCCATATTTTGCGCTCTTAATGTATCAGCATTGATTGCTTGATATATCTTCCCGTTTGGGCGTAGAAACTTCGGCCTCTGAACATTTTAACATTTAAATATCTTTCAGTTATTACATACTAGTAGTGTTAAATTTCATAAATGGAGTATAAGCAAAGAAGAGGAACTAGTTCATGACCTGAGGTTGCAAAATTGATCTTGAAGTAGTATATATTAGCTCCCATTTTCCATTTAGCAAATCAGATTTGAGCGGTTCCTTGATTGTATTTAGTGCTTCAAGTTCAGAGGCTATCTGAACAGTTAAGAAAACACAGAGTACGCAAGTCACAACACAAGTAAAAAATTAAATTTGTGGCGTTAATACATAAATTTGAAAGCAGGACTAATGACCAAATTACTAAAAAGAGAATAACCTGATCAATTCTCTCCTGATCCTCTGGTGTAGCCTCAGCCCCCCGATCCAGTGGCTCAATTGCTTTAAGCAACTCCTCTTTAACCTCCTCTCTACTCTTACCCTTCTTCTTCAGAAAAGAAGGGAAGAAAGAAACCCTAATTCTCGATCTCTCTAATAAACCTTCACTATTGCGAGCCTCAAGATTTCCAGTGTTCAAAAGAAACCGCCTTTGAGACTGTTTTGTTTGCACAGAGACTTGAGAAATTCTCCTTTGGGAGATTCTGGGAAGTGCTGGAGTGGAGATGGCGCAAGTCGCCATTGTTGCCATGGTGAGTGAGGTTTGCGAGAGGAGAAACGGAGAAGAAATTTGTGAGAGCAAGGGAAAGAGTATGATTGTGGTCGAGAGCGCGCCACTGCGCCAGTGACAGTGAGGAGTGGCACTTATTGGGTCGGATCATTTTAAAGCCCGATAAAAACGGAATTACTTGTTGTTAGGATTTGGGCTGTAAATGGGCGAGGAGTGTTAGTTACTATAGATGCCCGCTAAGGAAATTTGGTTTGGTTAGTGCTCCTGAACAAATTATTAATAGGAAATAGGATTAATTTGAGGTTTACTGAGTTTGCTTTAGATCATCAGGAGGCGGATCTAGGATTTTCGTCGGGGGGGGGAAAAAAATATCGAATCGTGTTAAATACCTAATCGGGTTTAAATCCATTAACCAGTTAAGTACTCGACAAAAAACAATGCTTTAACTTATACTTTCCAACGTTTTGACTTGTAATTTCTGATGCTCTGACTTATAATTCTAATTACCAATCAAAATTCAACATATTTATTTCAATTTTAACCCTAAATTTAACTCGAGATACAAATTAAACGTCCAGAGGGGGCAAAAAAATTCAGGAGGGACAAAGTCGGTCGGAACCGATAAATTTCCACTAAAACTCAAAATCCAGGGGGGGCAGCTGCCCCCCCTGGACTACACTGAGCTGCCCCCCCTGGACTACACTGGATCCGCCCCTGTAGATCACAGAGTGTGATCTCTGGAATCCGTATCCTATGCATTAACTCAGAATTTGAGTTAATGCATCTTGGTCGTCCGATCAGAATTTGAACCAATTCAGTTCGAGGTGAAATGGACGATATCAATTCGGTTCGAAATGAAATGCACACCGGATTCGTTCTTGCATTAACTCAAATTTTGAGTCAATGCAAACGATACAAATTCTGATCTATGTGGTCTGGTTTGTGTTTCAGGTTTTTTTTTATAATTTTACTAATTTGAAATAATATACTTAATATATATGAGCAGGGTTCAAATGCACTCAAATTTCTATGCTCCCAATGCATCCAATTCTTATCTTCTCTATTTTCAAAATCCGAACAGTTGATCCGAACCGATCAACATGACCTTCATAATAAAATATGCTTGGAGACCAAATTTTATATATTTTAGAATTTTTTTACTATTTTTTAAGATAGATACAAAATCACTTTATCGGATGGTCCAGAATCTCCTTAAAACAATAATTTTGTACCTATCTTAAAAAATAGTAAAAAAATTCTACAAAATATAAAATTTGGTCTCCAAGCATAATTTATTATGAAGATCATGTTGAGCGGTTTGGATCGACTGTTCAGACTTTAAAAATAGAGATAAAGAGATAAAGAATTGGATGCATTGGGAGCATAGAAATTTGGGTGCATTTGAACCCTCCTCTCTCTCTTTATATATATATATATATAAAGTAAGGCTACGGTGCTTTGCAAAGTAAACCACTCCATTTACTTCGGGCTACTTTTTGGATTTTGAAAATCCAAACAACTGATCCGAACCGTTCAACATGTTCTAAACATTGAAATATTCTTGGAGACCAAATTTTATATTTTTTGGAATTTTTTACTATTTATTAAGCCACTTTGAAAGTTTATGATCCGGTGGTCCAGAAAATTTTACTGTTTTTTAATGTTTACCATTGGATCAGCGATTTTCAAAGTGGCTTAATAAATAGTAAAAAAATTCCAAAAAATGTAAAATTTAGTCTCCAAGCACATTTCAATGTTTAGAACATGTTGAACGGTTTGGATTCGTTGTTTGAATTTTCAAAATTTAAAAAGTAGTCCGAAGTAAACGAGGTGGTTTACTTTGCAAAGCACCATAGCCTTACTCTATATATATATATATGAGACGTACGAAGGAATTAGATGATCATTTGAAATATTCTAATGTTTGTTAGAATTGTTCCCCTTCTCAAGCGCATGCCTCCACTTCTGGTTTTCATTCCACCGCGCTTGCACATTGGGCACTTTTAGGGGCGGATCTACTGTAACACAGGGTAGCCCTACCCTGAAAATCCAAAACTAATTTACAAAGACTGGATTTTGGGCCTTTGTCCTACCCTGAAAATTGATATTGCCCTACCCTGTAGCCCAATGAAAATAACTGACCCATTATATATTAAATTTGGTAAATTATATAAGATACGGTCCAATTAAATTAAATTCGAAACGCTGCCCGCTCGTCCCTGTCTTTGTTTCTCTATGTTTAATTGATTAATAAGATGCATCTCATCAAATAAGATACGGCCCAATGGCATCAATTGATTAATGTATTATGTTGCCCCTGTAGCTCTCTCTCTCTCTCTTTGTCAAACGAAACGCCAAAAACAAAAAAAAGGAAAACCAACGCGCACCAACTGGCCTCTGTCTCTCTGACTTGAGACAAGAAAAAACACGCAGTTAAAAGAAAAGAAAAAAACGCAAAAATCTCTGACTCTTCTGGCTCTGCTGACTCGAAAGAATAACCAAATACCTCGCTTCTCTTTTTATGTGGTAATTTAAACTTCTTATTTTTCTGTAGATTTTTGGATCTTATGAAATTGCAAATTAGGGTTTGAAATTTTAGATTAAATTTAGGTCTTTGAATTCTAATTGATTGGTAGATTCAATTTTTAGGTCTTAGACTTAGAGTTAGAATCCTATTTAATTGGTAGATTGAACTTGTCGTTGGTAAATGGAAAATTTGTAATATTGAATACTAGGTCTTACAACCCTAATTAATTGGTAGATTTAATTGTTAGAACCCTAATTAATTGGTATATTGAATTATTAGGTTTTAGAACCCTAATTGGTACATGAATTATTAACCCCTTTCATTTAAGTCTTGAATTATGGTATAATTTAAGTTGGTTAATATCTTTTTTTCTTTAATTTGTCATTCATGGTAAATGAACTCTCTCTCCATTGACTTAATTATCTAGTATCTAGTATCTAGTTTTTTTGTTTTGTTTTTAATATGTAAAAGGATAATGTTTTTGTTGTTTTTATTATGCAAAAGAATACTATGTTGTTGGTTTTTTGTCATGTTTTAATTAGTAGTTTGATTAGTTGATTATCTAAATATTATGGAGTAGATTGTGTTATAATACTATTTTTGTTGTTTTTGTTATCATGCTTTATCTAGTATCCGATTATCTAATGGGTTTGGACCCGATTATCTATTTAAACCCGATTCAATAATTTATTGCCCTACCCTGATCAAAATCCTGCATCCGCCCCTGGGCACTTCCACTTTGAGAATCTCGAGTCCTTCTTGTAGCGACCAACACACTTCGGATGCGAAACTCTGTGGCAGATTTCACAGTGAAACATCTCGTGTCCCTTGCCTTGTTTCTTGCAAGTGAAACACTTGTACCACTCAACAAAAATCCATTTGCCATCTTCTTCTTCCTCACCAGAGTCATCACTTTCAATGTCTGAGTTGAGAACCGGGTCAGAGTCGAGTATGGCATCGACAAAGAGTTGGATACCGGGATCATCGCACTTCATGAGTTTCTTGATTTCCTCTTTAGTGAAATGCTCAGAGAAATCATGATGACCTGAAGTGTTCTTGATACTTTATATTTTAGATGTGAATACTTGATGTATTATATATGAATATTTGATATATTATATATGAATACTTGTGCACGTCAGTTGTAAAATATTTCAAATATTAGATGATCTTCAAATAATAAGTGGTCATTTTAAATAGTTAGTAGTTACTCAAGTAGTTAATGCTTACTAAACAAAGAAATTGAGAAAGATTACGGGACAGCTAGATGCTGCCTAATTTGTATCGAGCGAATAACTCTTCCCAAATTAATAGCACGTTTTATTGGAGAGTCAATTAGTCATAATTAACTTGGACGCCAAGTACAGAGGTAGTGTGGTCGCGTGGAGAGAGAAAATATGATAGACGAGACCGACTGCTTTGTGGAATGAGAATGATACTGTCGCTCTTGAGAAATTAATTATCTGACTTGGGCATCAAGGAACACTGAACCTGCAGTGAAACTGCATTCTTTGACTAGATGGAGACTACTACATGCCGAAATTTTTATTAATAGAAATAATAATAAAAGAATGTTGATATAGAAGAACGAATTCGTCCGAATTTAAGACAGAATGGATTCAAAAAAAAAGATGTCTGACATATATATTCGAGAGATTCATATATTATTCATATCTAACAAAGACGTTATTTTTTGTAACGTCCCAGGGGACGTTACCAACGATAACGGCCCGATTAACAAAAGTCCCTTCGATTAGCGCAGCTGCAGAACGTGGCCGTCGGCAAGGATAACGGCCTGGGAAAAAAATATAATAATTTGAGGCCGTTCTCAAAGATAACGGCCTGTAAAAAAAAAAAAAAAAAATTGAGGACGTCGCCAAGGATAACGGCCCCCTATTTTTTTTTTTTAAATGCCCAAGTACCGAGCTCTCTGTCTCTGTCCGTGACGCGAGGGGAAAAAAAAAACAAAGAGAGACGCGGCGGGGCGGTAAGAAAGAGCAAAATACCGACGGAAGCGGAAAAAAAAAAAAACGTCTGGCCGTCGTCCTCGATAACGTCCAGGACTTTCCTTCCCTCTGCCCCACCGCTGCCCTCCTCCCCTCCTCCGCTGATCTCTTCTCTGGAAAGGTAATTTTTTTTTTTTTCAATATTTTATAACTTTCTAAATTAACAATAATTTAAGGTTGAATTTGTTGTGAAGATTATTGTTAGGTTTAATTATGTGAAATTGTATTCGATTAGATTTAATTTTGTTAATTAGGTTATTGTTATTGTTAATTAGGTGTAATTAGGGTATTGTTAGGTTTAATTTTGTAAATTAACATGCAATTTGGTTTTATTTTGTTAATTAGATTATTGTTATTGTTATTATTAATTAGGTGTAATTAGGTTAATTTTGTTAAATTAGCATTCAATTTGGTTTAATTTTGTTAAATTGCATCCGATTAGGTTTAATTTTGAAAAGTTAGATTGTTTTAATTTTAAGGTTAAAATGTTATGCATGCAGGATGTCAAGCAGTTGTGGTCCGAGTAATATTCCACCAGAGAAATTTAGCAACTTATTATGGATGCCGCATGCACAGCATAAGGTCGCACTGTTATCTGACAATGTAAGTTACTCAATAAATCATCTCATATCCAAAATTTACATGTTTTTGAATAAAGAGATATAAATGTTTGAATTACGAGTTTTGATTTTAATCAAATTGTATAACAATGACAGGATTATACCGGGGTGGATGTTCGACACCACCGGTCTGTGATTCCACGCGACCCGCGCTGCGACCCATTCTTGTGTAGTCTCGGTTTGTATCAGATAGCTCGAATGGATGATATGAACATTGACAAAGGGCTCCTCGCTGGCCTCGTTGAGCGGTGGAGACCGGAGACGCACACTTTCCATCTTCCTGTGGGAGAGATGACGGTCACACTGCAAGATGTGTCATGTCTGTGGGGATTGCCGATAAAGGGGGCTCCGGTGACCGGGTTTGCAGACACAAATGCGCGTGCATTAGTGGAGCAGTTTCTTGGAGCTGGGAGTGCGGATGCGGTGCTTAAAAAGAAGAAGAGATCGCAGTCGGTTGATGGAAGTGCTGTTCGCACGACGTCCAGATATTCTATATGTTTGAAGGAACTGCGCATTCGATTTGCTGCCATGCCAGCTGAAAATCCGGGTGAGCCTACAGATGAGCAGGTACGCCAGTACACTCGGGCTTACATACTGGACTTGTTCGGGACTTTACTTTTTGCTGATTCTTCGGGAGATTCGGTTCCGGTGATGTATCTGCAATTTCTTGGAAACCTTGACGAACCGGTGCAATACAACTAGGGTGGTGCTGTTCTAGCACTACTCTATAGGAACTTGTGCGTTGCCGTTGAGCGTCGCACGCAGACTATGTGGGGACCAACTCTTCTTCTACAGCATTGGTGTTGGTCCAGATTACCGGCCGGCCGTCCTTACAGCAAATTTGATTGGACTCCACATTGGGGCTACCCGAATCCAGAAAGGTAACTACAAAAAACTTTACAATACGTTAATTTGATGTGTTTTATGTTTACTAAGAATCTTAAATTTTATATTACAGGTGTCCTGCAATCGGGGAGATGTGGTGCTGTCGCCACAAATATAATCAAGCTCACAATAAGGCTGGACCTGCCTACTTCCGAAGCCAACTGCAGGATCTTGAAGATTATATGGTAAGATGGGAACCTTACAAAGCGCTGTTGGACCATGAGCCATCTCTGTTGCCAGAACGAGTTCAGGATGACAGAGATGTGTGGCTAGCCGTTGTGCCACTGATACATTTTTGGATAGTGGAGCACCATTACCCTAGTCGGGTGATGCGTCAGTTTGGCTTTTCACAGCCCATCCCAGTAGCACCGCCGTTAGGCGAGGACGAGGTACGCCGGTTACATAATATTATTCATTCTGTGCATGTGACAACAAAAGATTGGGCTGTTGAGCACCACACCTACGTAGAACAGGCATCTCATCCTGCCGATCACTTGGTTGCTCCGACGGGACCATGGTCGGACGACCAGCTTTTTCCATACCGGACTTGGTTTCAAAACAATTGTATGCACAATGTCTTCTTGTCGAGAAGGTGCATACAAGGTCTTGATCATCCAATTCCAGAGTACAGGGATGAGCATAACGAAGTAGGGTACATTCCCAGTGCCCCGAAGAGCACACGTGATGTAAGTTTCAATACAATTATCAAAATATTTATTATAGGGACATTAATCTTTCATACATGTTACTAACTTTTTTTTTATTTTGTAGGCACTGCGAGGAGTGAAGATGGTGTCGTACGGTATAGCTTGTGCCAAAACAAAGACTCTTAAAAAGGTGGGGAAGTTTTTCCTCAGATTAAGTTGTGGCCTTCTCAGAGACAATGGTATGGAGCCAAAATACCGTGACATGATGAGAGCGGCCGATCTTCCGGCCAACTACGAGGACATTCCAGACGGTGAGATTCCTCCCGGTCAAGAACCCATCCCCGACTTACCCGCAGGTCCGCAGATGATGATCCCCACTATAGAGAGAATTGGCTAAACTCGAATGACGGATTGATGGACTACCTTGCACGAGTCGTACCTCCTCAGGTCGATCCGATAAGTGTATAAAACTTTACAAAATCTTAAGTAATTATCGGTTGTATTTATTGAAATACTGATATATTTATTGTAGGAACCGGAGGTCAATGTCGGAGCCTCACATGACGGTGTTGCACAGGGCAACACAGGACCTAGTTCGGTCGGCCAGGTAACTATTCTAAAATGTAACAATTTTGGTGTTGATTGTTGATTCTACATTTATTAAGTACTAAATACTTGTTGCAGGAAATACCCGACTTGAGTTGGCTTGAGACATCACAATTTATGACAGAGTTGCTTCAAAACGAGCCAATTCAGCAAGGTCCTACACAGGAGGGTCAGTACACGACACACCATGACATTCCCGTCCAAGATTCCTCGTTGTACATGGGTCACACGGGACCAAGTCAGGTTGACCAGGTATTTCTTCCAAACTCGTAACAAATTAAATCCTAAAAATTCGTGGTTGAATGTTTATTACAATATGACAACATTTATTATAGGGACATAATGAGTTTGTCGGTTTCGATGAGTTTGGACACCAGACATACCCACATACCTCTGCTTACGATGAGCAATACACCGGTCATACAGGACCAAGTGTGGTATACCAGGTAATTTTTTCGAAATTATAAGTTTTATTTAAAAAATCATCTCTATATGTTTGGTAAAGACTTCGGCGATTGTTGTAGGGTTCGGATGACCATTTCATGATGCCTGGGCCAGTTGCTACCGGTACATATGACGGTACGGTACCTAGTCAAGTCATCACACCACGTACTGCAGCGGTCGAGAGTATATTTGGCACCCCGTCACACAGTGCCGATGCATACAATAATGTCTACGTTAGGCGTAGGAGTAGACAACAACAACAACAACAAGAGCCAGCACGCAGATACCCACTCAGATCGCGCCACAGTCCGGACAAGTTCACTTTTGAGTAGGTATTTCATTTCATGTATGTTGTTTGATGAACGGATGTTTATGTTAGTTTTTGTGCTTGTATGACCATTTAGTAGTCATAACTCCCCAGCGGGGGCCGCCGTCCATGCTCTGATACACCTTCCATGGTTTAGGGATCTCGTTATGGTTGGAATCCTGGTACTTACCGACATTTTCTAGGTATGCAACTGCATCTGGACTTTTCTTCCGCAATAGTTCGAAGAACTCTTCGAACCTCCGTGGCTTCTTTTTGTTCACAAGTATTTTAAATAGCTCGCATATTTTTTTATTGTGTACCTTTTTCATCAAATTCTCGGCGACGTGCTGCGAACACAATCTGTGAACGCACTCGCCGCCATCCTGGTACCAACCACCGTATCTATCGGTAAATACTTTCTTGATCCCCATGTGCCGGTCAGAAACAACACACATGAACCTATTACCAATTACCTCCCAATGCAACCACCTCATGAACCATCCCCATGTCTCGAATCTCTCTTCCTCGACTAATGCGAAAGCTAGAGGAAGCAACTGGTTCTCTGCATCATAACCGCACGCCATCAGCAGTCTCCCTTGGTACCGGCCAGACAGGAAACATGCATCAATACTAATGATTGGCCTGAGATGAGGCACTGCAGCAATGCACGGACCGTAAGCCCACGCAGCTGCCTTGAACAACCTTTTTAGCGGATCATCCATGGGTACGTGCGCAACTCCATATTTTGTTCCAGGAGTTGATCTTTTAATTGCTTCCAACAATGGAGTGAGAAGGTTGTACGAGCCTTCCCAACTGCCGAATATTTGTGCGATTGCCAGCTCTCGGCCACGCCACAGCTTGTTATATTTGGGAATAACTCCCCCGTATTTCTTACGGACTAGCGCTTTAATGTTTTTAATATTTTTTGTAACATCTTCCCTAATATCTTCTCTTATAACATCGGCAATCACTTCTGCAGTTAATTGTGAGTGATCGGTACGAGAAGCATCGGCCTGGCACGTATGTGGTGCTCTGCTCGTTTTAATTTCCCACTTTGATGAAAATATGCCAGACTTGGCATACAAACGCCACATACACCTGCTGCTCTTGCATTCATATATCAGTTGGGTTCTACTGCTACCGGTAGTTTTTACTTCAATATTATTTCTGATGTGATAATCATTTATGGCCAACTTTAGAGCCTCTTTTGAAGAGTACTCCTTACCTACACCAAGTGAATCATGTACGTGTTGGGTCCTGCTGAAGTAGGATACATCTGCTTCCTGAAATCCCGAGGTGTCATTGAAACTGCCCACCGGGTGACTCGTCCCGCGATCAGATATGAGAAAATGTCGAGCCTGAACACGTGGTGTTTGCGATTGTCTCTGAGTATCAAGCGGGACATCCCCTTCTGTATCAGGTTCGGTATCCCAGTCGGCATCATCCTCACATGAGTCAGCGTCATCTTCGTCGTCACTTTGCGGTACGTCGTCAGCATCATTACAAGGACCACCGGCCCTCGGCGGATCAACCCATGGACTGTCCTGATTATTCTGCCCTGACCAACCCATATCTGCCTGAACAGGCGGTGACAAGTCGTTCACATCGGGATAAGGACTCAGATAAAGGTCACGCCTCGGTGTTTGTTGTGTCTGATAGGGTTCGAATAGACTGGGACCCGCTTGTGAAACATTGTATTGGGTATGTCCAGGGTCTGGTTGTGTCTGATAGGGTTCGAATAGACTGGGACCCGCTTGTGAAACACTGTATTGGGTATGTCCAGGGTCTGGTTGTGTCTCTGGTACCACACTATCAATGAATAATTGCGATTGCATCGAACCGACAATTGGAACTAACTCAATGTATAAATCAACGTAAGAATACTGGGTCCTGGCAAACATACTTTGGTCATAAATGCCTCGCCACGTCTGATCGCACACGATTTCTAATATCTCATAATAACGCCGAGTTGTTGTACCAACATTAACCCGTGCAAGTGTTTTTAGGTTGTACTCACTCTTAGAATATCCAAGCTGGCGATAAATTTCACATTTCACTTCATGCCAACCCTGCTCACTAGTTGCCATCAATGTGAATCGAGGAGATTCGGTGTACTCCGCTCCTTTACGACCTTGGGTATTTCACCACCGAAATGAACTCTCACCATGAGCATGATTAATTATTTTGATGATTCAACCTGCACAATAATGAATAAATTACATATAATTTATTATTACAACAAACGTTACTAATAAGTCTACTAAATTTATAATATTTTTTCAAAAACTAAATTTAATTAAGCATGAAAATGTGAACTTCTTTATTTATTTATATATTTCAAATTATTTAATATTAACATTACTAATTTTTACAAATTACCATTAACATTACTAATATTTTTACAATATTTTTATAAATTAACATTACTAGTATTTTTACACATTAACATTACTAATATTTTTACAATATTTTTTACAAATTTACATTAACATTACTAATACATGACATATAATTGAAGACATTATTAATATTACAACATTACATTAACATTACCATTACTAACATTACAAATTAACATTGACATTACTAATAGTATTTTAACTAATATAAAAAATAATTTCGATATTCATCTAATTAAATCATAAACGTAAATATATGACATATAATTGAAAATTTACCTTTATTGATGATATCTTTATTCTTCTTTGTTCAGCATTTCTCCACATCAACGTTGGTTTCCAACTAACTATGAATTCATTTCCGGTTCGATTTCTTTATTCTTCGTAACTTTATTTATTTTTATTTTTTTAGAGGAGAGATTTTCAGCCAGAGAGGAGACTACGAGAGAGTTATAAATTTCAGCGAGAGAGGGGTGCGTCTTATAGCTGTCTGGACGTTATCGAATACAACGTCCAGATTTTTAAATTTTTTTCCGCTGGGACCCGGGAATTGCCTCCATCATTCTGCCCGTTACCAAGGATAACGTCCAAGTCGCTTTCCCTGTACTGCCGACAGTCCGTCATCCTTGGCAACGGCCTCAAAATTTTTTTTTTTTTTCAGATTCTGGACGTTATCTTCGACAACGGCCTCAGGTTATTTGTTTTTTTCCGCAGGCCGTTATTGTTGGCGACGGCCCTTCTTTTTTTTTTTTTTTTTCTCCCTGGACGTTACCGTTAACAACGTCCAGGGATTAGCAAGCGGCAATTAGCGAATTAATGGGGCCGTTATCGTTGGTAACGTCCCCTGGGACGTTACCAAAAATAACGTCTTTGTTAGATTTAAAATTCCAGCGAATTCGTTCTTCTATATCGACATTATTTTATTATTATTTCTATTAATAAAAATTTCGGCTACTACATGGACACTTCCTGGTACAGTGGCCTGCAACAGTCATCAGCGTCTGCCAGGCAACACTAATTGCTGTATAAGTGGAATGCTTGATTATAATAATGTTGATGACTTAGTGTTAATTAAAGAAGATGTGAGATCGATGTTGTACTATGAGCAATCACCAACGAGACAACTTTTTGTGCGTGAATCTCAACAAATCAATGGTAGTTGATATTGGAAGAATAGGTTCGTGTTGATTTATTTGCGTGTATGGCACGGCACTAGATGCGTAAGCAAACCAATCCGTTTCTTTGTAAACTTCCTCCTTTTCTCCACGGGCGAAGAAAAAGAAAGTAGGGTGGGTCTCCACACCCCACAACAGTCATCAGCGTCATAAGCATTCCACTTCATTTGAATTTCCAACGTGCAATTTCTCATCACTCGAAGAACATTGTTTTTGACACTATACCAAAAATAAGTTATCGAAGAACATTATTTTTATCACTAGACGAAAAATTAGTTATTCCGTATAAATGAATCTATGTAGACAATTTTTATTTTAGGGATCAACTAACAGTCCCCCCATTCAGTCCCCTAACAGTCCCCCTAACTGTCAAAGTACAACTGTCAGTCCCCCATTAATTCAGTCCCAAAATGGAAAGTATGAATACCTAATATATGAAGTATTCATATATAATTCATCAAATATTCATACCTAAAATATCAAGTATTAATTCACATACGGACTGGGGACCATTACTTTTCGGGAACAGTAACTGTCAGACTGCATTGGGAACCACAACCAAAAAGTCACGTGGATCACACCACCAGTCCCCCATTCATTGATTAAATTAATTCACATACAAAATGGAAAGTATGAATACCTAAGATATCAAGTATTCATATATAATTCATCAAGTATTCATACCTAAGATATCAAGTATTTACTCTAAAAACTGGACACAATACTACCCATCTTTTACACGTTTTTCAAGGTAGTTTTTTTTTTCTCTATTCATTCAAACTAATTTTTGGGACGATTTATGAGGAATTTTGCAAATCTAAAAACACGAAAGTTTTCTATTTTTTTTTTCTCTTTCAAATAAGATCCATGATGATATACTTTTACACGTTTTTCAAGGTATCAAATGTTCAAATATGAAAAGTATTCATACAAAATGGAAAGTATGAATACCTAAGATATGAAGTATTCATATATAATTCATCAAGTATTAATACTTATGATATCAAGTATTTTAAGAAAAAAACTGGACTCAACTTGTACACGTTTTACACGTTTTTCAAGGTGGTTCAATGATTGAAAAAGTTAGTTATAATGGGGGGGACTGTTAGGGGACTGGAATGGGGGGACTACATCTTTACTCTTTATTTTATTATATAAATTGGACCTAGATAACGGTTTAAAAATGTAATAAACATCACTAACACTAATTTCAGAAATATAAGCCTTATTTTTTTGTTAAAAAAAACATAAGAAATTAAAAATGATTCATGCATAACAGATATTATTATGCTCAACTTTGGTCTTTTCGGTCAATATTATATTATAGCATTTTTATTTTTGCAATCTGTAAAAAAATGTATTTTGTCTTTATCTAAAAGCAGAAAGAAAAACTGGATAGGGAACTACGCTACCCTCCGAATTCAGATCTCGTACTGTCGAGTCATATCCTATCCCAATATGTATATATATATGGTAGCACAGCACTGGCACATATAATTAATTAAGATATAAAATTAAACAGATAGGAATGGAACCGGAGCTGGTAGAAATTGTAGAGAGCAGCTTGGTAGCTCCAAGCGAGAATACCCCAAAGGAGAGGCACTGGCTCACCAATTTCGACCTCTCGGTGCCACCCACCATCTACACCTCTTTCATCTATCTCTACAGATTTAATGGGGATTCTGATTTCTTCTCCGTGTCAAATATCAAGACAGCTCTGGCAAAGGCATTGGTGCTCTTTTACCCATTGGCCGGTCGGTTGGCAACGGATAAAGATGGTCGGCTCGAGATTGATTGCAACGGCGAGGGTGCTTTTTTCGTGGTAGCTCGGTCGAAGCTTACTCTCGATAACTTGAAAGGATACCAGCCGTCGGCTGAGAATAGGAAATTGTTTGTGCCAGTTGTGAACTCAGAGACACCTCCCTTATTATTGCTTCAGGTTTTTACTCACTGACCCTTTTTTTCTTTGTGTGTGGGTGGGTGGGGGGAGGTGATATTATTCGATTATTCCATTGTTGAATTAAAAATGCAATTCAAAATTTCAAATTTTGAGTAGATACATATTCTTGATCTGTATAGAAACCAAGCTAACAAGGAATTATTGTCAGTACTTTACTTAATCATCCTTGCTAAATTACTGCTCGTTTCTTCTTTGTTTCTTGCTCTGTTTAACTATGGTTCAATTTTCTGGTATTACTGGTAAAACCGAAATACCAGCGTCAACAGTCTAGTCATTAGTCATATATCCACATATTGTAATTGAATCACCATGTATTTTTTTGTTGTTGAAGGTTAATGGGGTAAGTGCCCAATAACAATTTCATAAATAGAAAAAAGTATTTACAAAGTTCTAGATTTTACGTAATGTACTTAAGTTATTACAAAATGCCTATATTTTAACAGTACAGAATCAACATGTATTATCATGATAATTTGAAATTTGTCACGTATGCAGATAACATTTCTCGAATCCAGTGATGTGGTCCTTGGCGTTGCCTTCAACCACTGCATTGTAGATGTTCACAGCGACTTCCACTTCATTCATACTCTGACAAACATTGCTAGAGGTAACAATTCCACTGTACCTCCTCCTTTCTTAGATCGAACCATTCTCCGAGCCCGATCCCCGCCTTTTTGTCCCTTAAATCACCCAGAACATCTCCATGTTGAGTATCTCAAAAGTAACGGGCATACCGGTGTCTATCCTCCCTTCATCTCCACCATTTTGAAGCTCTCAAAGGACCAAATTGATTACCTTAAAAGCCGTCCACGCTGCGGTAGTTATTCTTACACCATCTCGACATTCCAGGCTGTATCTGCTCATATCTGGAAATGCTTATGCTTGGCTCGGGGCCTGGCACATGACAAAGAGTCACACCTTTTATTTCCTGCTGAAATCCGTTCTCGCATATCACCTCCACTACCAAAACACTTTCTCGGCAACACTGGTACCTGCGGATTGGTCATTGCTAAGGTCTCAGAGGTTATTGGATTCATACCTGAAAGGATCAGAGAAGAGGTTGTTCAGATTGATGATGCATATGTCAGAGAATCTATTGATTATTTGGAAGTGGCAGATAAAGATAGCTTGTTAAAGAGGTTTGGGATGACGACATATGACATGTGTATAACGAGTTGGCTTGGCACACGGTCTTATGATGCTGATTTTGGGTATGGAAACCCGGTTTTTATGACACGGGCGGAGAGTGGTATTGGTGGTATTGCGGTCTTGATGAACAATCCTGTCAAGGATCAAGGATTATCTGTGCTTATTGGACTCGAGATAGAAAATATGGAGAAATTTAAAACTATTTTCTACGATCTTAATTAGCATACCAGTGTGAAATTCTTGGAGATACTTAGTAAATCTCACCAGGAATTTTGTGGAATCGACCCTTCTAATTTCTTCTCTTTTCCCTGTGAATTCCGATTGCTTACCAGAAACACTTAAAAGGGCATAAAAAATCTATTCCATTTTTAGGATTTGTAACGGCTGTTAAGCCTTGTAAGTTTATATATGGGAGCTGTGTTTTATATTTAATTTGATCAAATAAACTCTCTAGAAATAATAGAAATTCAAAAGTATTAGCCCCTGCACTTTTGTATACTCCACTGCGGTATCTCTGGAATATCTATTTTTTTCAGTGTTCTAAATAGCGCGCTATAGCGCCGCTATAGCGTTTTTGGACCCTAAATGCTAAGCTATGGCATGAAAATACGCTAATTGCGCTACGGCCGCTATATCTGTAATAGCGGTCCGCTATGGCGCATAGCGTGTAGCGCGCTATGCATATTGGGTTTTTTTAGACAATTTATATGGGCTTAAATAAAGATCCATAAAATTTATTTTGTATAGAAAAAAAAAATAGAATGAATCATGATGCTTAAGATATTTTGTATAGAAAAAGATCGATAATTTATGATATTATTATGGATATTTTGAACCATAGACTTTTGTACTAGTTCAATATGAATATTATAATTTCTTAATTAATTTAGTGTTATTTATTGTTCTATGAAACTTTAGATAATGTTAATATATAGTACAAATATATAATATAATTTTTGTAAAAAAAAAACGCTATTTGGAATAGCTTCCGCTATAGCTATGCTATTCGCTGTAGCTTTTTTTGTAGCATTCCCGCTATGACGCTATAAACGCTATTTAAAACATTGATTCTTTTTCTTTTTCTTTTTTGATAAAAAGGCTGCAATGTCCATTTCATTTCAAAACTGATAAAGTTACAAAAGAGAAAGTAAAATTAAAGCAACAGTCACATATTTGGGGTGAACTAACCCCTGCCAACACAACATAGGCATCATAGAGTATATGAAATAGACCTAAACAAAAGTTTTAGCAACATAGTCTAGATAAAGTCTAATACATAAATGAGAAGGAGAATCCTAGCAATAAGTGTTGCGATCCAAAGAGTTGGTCTTCTTTGCTTCAAGAGGTGGAGCTAGCATCATCATCAGAGGGGAAGGGCAGTTGAGCATCAGTGCTTGGTGGGAGAGCTTGCATGGGGATGAGGTTGGTGTCCGTAGGCATCCATTAACTAAGTTCTGCATCGTCGTCACCAAGTCCTATCCAACAAACTATAGTAGACATTATAGAAAGAATAATAGTTTTACTAGAGGAACATGGTTTATTCTCAAAGCATATTAGGTTTCTTGTTTCCAAATACACCAAGCAAAAGCTCAAAAAGTTATAAGGAAACGGTGTTGTTTTCTTTTTTGTAAGGAGTAAGCAAAAGACATGACATCATCTATGGAGGACCATGAACTAAATAAGTCTTGACGAATTTCTAACCAAAATCAAATTTGTCTAACAAAGAAACATTACATAAAAAGGTGATCAACTGTTTCAAGTTGGTCACAGAAATGGCATTGAGTAGAACCAGACCAGCATTTATCAAGTAAATTGTCCTTAGTGAGAATTTTATCTTGTGTTAAAAGCCACATAAAAATCTTAATTTTGGGAGGTAATTTAGTATCCCACCAAATCATACAAGTACTCTTCTAAAGGTGATGAAATTGATAGAGTTAATGTCCTAGAGCAAATGTTGCTACTGTTTCTTCATACATTGGTTGATATGATCAATTTGTTCCTTGAGTTTAATATTACTTACAGTATCTAGAATAAGATTCTAGATTGTGAGACATTATCTCGTAACAAGTAATAAACTCTAGATTTTTCTAATCTTTGTTTGGCAAGGAACACTAATTACATATATATAAGATTAGCGTGATAATTTAAATGTTGATTGAGTTTCACGAATCAATCGATGAAGATCGGTTCAATGTCCCGGATGCATATAAGAGTATATGGCATTGGAATAACCTTATGCTGAACATTATAAAAGGAGTCTGTGTGCTTATGTCATTAATGTTCGCATGGTGTATATATTTGAGGTATGAGATAATTCGATTTTCTCAAGTGAGCGCTTTGCATATGATGTTATTCCAATGTATTCTTCTTTTATAGAAAATACAAAGGGTAGTTTTTCTGTGTATATGTATCTCACTTGAAGAAGTTCGCGAAGAGTCAATAAGACGAATACTCCTCATCACGGTATGTAATATTATGGTGAGTGATGATATCTTTAGACCCCTTGATTGAGATAATTATATATGTGCATTACGATCAATTGTTGATTGTAAATATAATCTATCTCATGAGTCAAGAAACACAATAGAGTATCTTTGTTGTGGCTTAGGGTGTAACCGGATCTGATACGAATAGTTAGTGATTAAATTGTATCCTTATTCATTATAATTTTTTTAATACATATACAAATACGAATAGTCTCAAATACAAATATGGATCGGATAGCTCGAATAATTTATTAAATTCGGATTCATATAAAATCGGAGTAATATACTGAATCTGTTAAAAAAAACTTAATGTACCTCTCGTAAATAAATAAAACCAAGCAAAGCTAGAATGTGATGTGCTCACTAAGAGAGTTGGGTGAGCACAACTCCAAAATCTATCCAATTGACTTTAAATGACGAATTCAAACTGTTGAAACCGATATACTTCACGAGTGATGTGTGTACATTCAAAATTTTGGAATTTATTTAGTACAAAATCAGGCAGTAAAAAAAGAAGTTTTATAAGTTATTTTAATGCATTCATTTTTTATCATTTTCTTGATCGTCTGATTTTGTATTAAATAAATTGGAAAATATCAAAATTTTACATGTACACACATCATTGTTTAGTGATTGAAGTCAATGTGATAATTTTCTGAAGTGCTCACCAAACTCAAGAAGCACATCGGGGCTGCTCGGCAACACCTCTTAATTCCAATGTTTTAAATAGCGTTTATAGCGTCATAGCGGGAAGGCTACAAAAAAAGCTATAGCGAATATCGTAGCTATAGCGGAAGCTATTCCAAATAGCGTTTTCTTTTTTTACAAAAATTATATTATATATTTGTATTATATATTAACATTATCTAAAGTTTCATAGAACAATAAATAACACCAAATTAATTAAGAAATTATAATATTCATATTGAACTAGTACAAAAGTCCATGGTTCAAAATATCCATAATAATATCATAAATTATCGATCTTTTTCTATACAAAAGATCTTAAGCATCATGATTCATTCTATTTTTTTTTCTATACAAAATAAATTTTATGGATCTTTATTTAAGCCCATATAAATTGTCTAAAAAAGCCTAATATGCATAGCGCGCAAATAGCGCGCTACACGCTATGCGCTATAGCGGACCGCTATTACCGCTATAGCGGCCGTAGCGCAATTAGCGTATTTTCATGCCATAGCTTAGCGTTTAGGGTCCAAAAACGCTATAGCGGCGCTATAGCGTGCTATTTAGAACACTGCTTAATTCGCACTAGGATTAACTCTTAATTAAGGAGGCTTAAGGAACTGATGTTCGGGTGTCTTAATATGTGGGTGATAGCTAAGAAAGCTAAAGGAAGGGGTAGAGGTGCCTTAAGACCCAGGCAGAGGATTAAGATCCGGGCAAAAGGAGGTGATCTTAATCCGTGCTAAGGAATCGGTGTTCGGCAGGATTAAGCGGCTAAAAAAGCTAAATGAGGCTCATTTAGTCTTAAGGAGGCTTAAGGAAGCCTTGCCGACAGTACCAAAAAATTCCTGATGAAGTATCCAAGTTTCCACTTACATGTAGAGGTGCTAACAGATCGGATATTATATGACTGTATCTGGATCCGTATCTGGAAATTAGATACGAATATTTAATATTTGAATATTCGTACGAATACAGATACGAATACGATTTTAAATTTTAATTATCTGAATAATAAATATATATCATATAATTTAATATATATGTTCGCTCCTGATTGAGAGGTACAGAGTTTCACCACAGCCTAAGCTGTGGAGTTTAAACCCTATTCAATCTCTTGGACGAAGGTTGCAAGTGCACAACCCTGTCTTTGTAGATAGAATGGGTGTCGATCCTCAAGGACGGACTATTTTCTGAATTCTTAACTAATCCTAGCTAGGTACTAGAAGTGTGAAAATTGGAGTTTGTTTTAATCCTAAGTTTGTGTAAGTATAAACGACTAAAATGAAACGAAAGAATGAACAAGTATGAATGTATGAACAATTGAATCTGCTATATATGAACAGGTATAAAAGAATCAACTAAATGTTTGTATTTTGTACTAAGGTATAAAAGGTCGTTTCAAGGTTTCAGACTTTCATCTTCAACTTTGCTGCTCAAGGCCTGCCACGCGACCCGCATACTATCGCATGCGACCCGTGTGACGCGACCCGCATGTTGTCGCATGCGACCCGCTTGGTCGTAAGCACCCTGGACTTGGCATGCGACCAGCGCGTTAAGTCACGCGACCCGCATGGTCCCTTGGGCTGAGTCTGCACATGTCAGAAACTTGCTGTTTAAGTCGTGTAAGGCTAGATTGACCGTACCTAGTGTCACTGAACCTCAACTATCGTGTGTTGGCTTAGCAGACCTGGTTTGGAATTGCAATTTCACCTTCTCAGATCTAATCAAGCTGTTTGATCTAAACCTAAGTTCTCAATTCTGTTTACTAAAGGTATCTACAAGTTTAGCTAGAACAAGTAGAAACTTTCACCTTTCGGCTACTCATTGACCTCACCTTTCGGTTCTCAGACCTACCTCAAGTACTTAACCTAATTTGCAAGAGACGTCAAGCCTTTGGTACAAGAAGAAATGCCTAAGGCATTCAACAGTAAGCAATCGAGAATCAAGCAATTCAGATCAAGCAATCTCAAATAATACAAGAATCAAAGAAACACGAAATAACAATCAAGAATCAATCCATGTGCATAATCAAACAAAGCATCAGAGTCCAAATCCTCGAAACTAAAGTATCTACTCAGACATCAAAAGAAATAAAACAAGAGAGAGAGGAAGAAAGCAAATCATAGTGAGATGAGAGTAGAGAAGAGAATTGAAGCTTCAGATCGAGTCTCTTCCTTCGATTCGACTCCTCTTCAGCTCCAGGATTGCTCCCCTTCTCTTCTGATCGCCTCTCTCACTCTTCCTGTCGGATCTCCACTCTCTCTGTCGTGTGAAGTGGATCTGGAATAATGAATTCGCCCCCTTTCTTCTGTTGCCAGGCCTCTGTATATATAGCATCCTTCTTGGGCCTCAAATGGGCTTGGCTCTGTTGACACGACGCGACCCGCATGAGTTTCCATGCGACCCGCGTCTGAGGTCGCGTCCGGGCTGCTATGCGACCCGCGTCTGATGGCATGCGGGTCGCGTGGGGGAAGTCTGAACTTGGCCTTTTTGCCTGCTTTTCGCCTATTCCTGCAAATCAACCACAAACTGCAGCAGTACCATATTCTAATTGATTTTCAATATAAACTATGCAATTATGTGGTCAAAATATAAGGTCTGGTTCAGAAAATAAGACGAAATAATAGATGAAATATGGACATATCAATATATAATGAAATATAGAGGTTGGCTACTTTACTTACATAAGCATATGAGGGCATATGCTTATAAGTCCTTTTTGTATTTTCAATGTCCAAATGGTCGATCTAAAGCGCTCAACGTGTTCTCCATATTAATAAGTGTTTGAAAACGAAATTTTACATTTTTTGGAATTTTTTTACTATTTTTCTAGAATTTTTCAAAATAGTGGTTTAATATGGTAAAAAAAATAATAAAAAAATCTGAAAATGCTATTTTGAAAAATTATAAACAAATAGTAATAAAATTCAAAAAATATAAAATTTCGTTTCCAAACACATATTAATATGGAGAACATGTTGAGCGCTTCAGATCGAGCATTTAGACATTGAAAACGCAAAAATGACTTATAAGCATATGCTCTCATATGCTTATGTAAGTAGAGTAGCCACTCACATGAAATATATATATATATAGAGAGAGAGAGAGAGTGGCTAATATCAAAACGTTTACACCAAGGCCCTCGTGCAACCAAGTCATTTTTGGATTTTCAAAGTCCAAACAATTGATCCAAACCGTTAGATGTTCAATCTATATTAAAATCTGCTTGGAGACCAAATTTTATATTTTTTGGAATTTTTTTACTATTTATTAAGCCACTTTGAAAATTGCTGATCCGGGTGAACAGTAAAAACAGTGCAACCAAATTCTGGACCATGTGATCAGCAATTTTCAAAGTTGCTTAATAAATAGTAAAAAAATTCCAAAAAATGTAAAATTTGGTCTCCAAGCAGATTTTAATATGGAGTCACATCTAACGGTTTAGATCGACCGTTTGGACTTTGAAAATCCAAAAATGACTTTGTTCCACGAGGGCCTTGGTGCAAATATTTTAATATTAGCCTCTCTCTCTCTCTCTCTATATATATATATATATCTATATGAGGAGGGTTCAAATGCCTCCATTTTTCATGCCTCCATTTTTGAAAACTTTAATAACTCAAAATTTAAAACTTAAAAATCAAAATAAAACCGTTGGATATGATCTAAATCATTTTATCTATGCACGTGTAAAAAATTATGACATTTCAATTTTGTTTTGGTTGTCATCAAGAGCTTGTAAAAAACGCACTAATGTGGATAATTTCTAGACGTTGATTTTTCAACTTATTGATTCACATAAAAACAAAATCAAAATGTGATAATTTTTTATAAGCACATTGATAAAATGATGTAGATCATATCCAACGGTTTTATTTTGACTTTTAAGTTTTAAATTTTGAGTTATTAAAGTTTTTAAAAGTGGAGGCATGGTGGAGGCATGAATAATGGAGGCATTTGAACCCTCCTCTATATATATATATGAGGAGGGTTCCAATACCTCATGTTTTTCATATCTCATCATACCTCATATTTTATATCTTCGTTTTCAAAGTCTAAAATTGATCCGAACCGCTCAACATTATATTCATTCTAAAATATGCTTGTGAATGAAATTTTATATTTTTTTGAATTTTTTTACTATTTTTTAAGATATGTATAAAATCATTGTTTTTGGACCGTTAAAAAACTGTAATTTTGTATCTATCTATATTTAACTATCTAAAAATATAGTAATTTTTTTTCAAAAATTATAAAATTTGGTCTCCAAGTATATTTTAATATGAATATCATGTTGAGTGGTTCGAATCGACAGTTTGAACTTTAAAAATAAAGATATAAATTGTAATACATGATGAATACACACCAATATCCAATCCGTATTCATATCGTCCAAAATATATAAAAAAAAATATAAAAACGGATATGATATGGTTTTACCACTATCCGATCCGTATCCGATCCATTTTCAGCCCTATGAAGTCGCAAGTACCAGTCTACAAGGCATAGTACACTTGCTCGGTCGCACTACCAGCCTGCGGAATGAACTCTACTGTTATTCTAATAAAAAAATAGAATTCTGTTTTCTTTTTATTCTAACTATTTAAAATTTTTCATTCACGTATCTCGATAAAAAAAACTTTTTTATGCACGAATCTCAATAAATTTGATGGTTGGAATCGGAGAAACAGGAACCCACTGGAATAACAGCAGAGTCGTATCCCCAGTCTGCCAGTGCCAGGCTCCCAAGCTCGCGAACACAGATGGGATGGATGGAGGATTTTCAACGTGCACTCTCCAGTCGTGGGGTAACCGTCGCCTCCATTCCTGGCAAGGGTCGTGGCCTCGTAACCACCCGAGATTTCTCTCCCGGTATGATTTAACCTTTAACTTGTAGACTGCGTACAACTTACCATACCTTACCTTTCTAACCGGAAGAGATAATAACTGTGGAATCGACAGCTCTCGATCTGTTTGTAGAATACAAGGTTTTTGGTATATCGTATCAGAGAGTGTGCTTCTCATGCCTGCTAACTGTTTGTTGAAATTACCAACTTGAACTCAGAACCTTTTTTCTCTATTATTTCTGTCCTTGTTTGTGTTGGGCCAATAGAGACTGGTACCAGATGACATGTACCAGTATATAAGTATAGAAATGTTAGTGCTGATAGTATAGCTCAATTACTAATTATTTTATTTAAAAAAAACACACACACTTTACAGGTGAGTTGATAATTTGTCAAGAACCTTACACAGCAGCACCAAATAAAGCTTCAGCTGGCTTGGTTTGTGATGCTTGCTTTTCTTCAAATCATGTCAAGAAGTGTTCAGCCTGTCGAGTTGCATGTTACTGTGGGCCCATTTGCCAGGTGTTTAACTATCGCTATTTCTTGTCAGTTTGCCAGTCTTTGAGCCAAATGTCGCTGTATTCAATTGACAGAGTTTTCACATTTGATGAAAGAAAGAACTAAAGTGTTAGGGTTCTTTTGCAAAACAATCCAACTAATTTAAGAAAATATTTCATCTCTAGAATAATTTTGTTCGGAGAAGTTCCCCACATCCACTAACATTGTTTATAACAGTTGCTTATTTCACTTTTGTGTTATTAAATGAGTGAGGAGGGTTTAGGTTTAACGGAATTAGATAAAAGGAAAAAAAAAAGGAATGGATGAATATTTTCTGGTATTTGCAGGGTTAGATGAAACAAAAATTTACGAGTGTAATTCAATTTACATGAGAATATGAGTTGTATTGGACTCAGTGTGATGGGAAAATGAGCTATGTTGGTACTCGGTATAAAGGAAAATGGTCTATATCTTTTCCCAATACATGGTCTAATCTTGTTTGCAATTACCTCAAAGCTCAAACCATGGTTTTTACTTCCATATTTCTCAAAACTGATGGATGTAAATACATTGTTATGCATAGAGAAGTGAATGGAAGTTGCACCAAGTTGAATGCAAAGCTCTTATGGCACTTTCTGATGAGAGAAGGAAAATGCTTCCGTCTACTATACGCCTCGTGGTGCGGCTTATTCTTCAAACAAAGTTGCAGCAAGATCAGGTAACTTGGATTGACAAATTCTTTACCTGTACCGTTAGGTAGTCAAATTAGCCTAAATTGCCTAATCATATTTTAATAAATAATTATAAATAGTTTTATTAATCTCGTTTGGAACCATTAACTTTTGGCCAATTAGAAATGATGTGACTAAGTAAACACTTGATATTTTTAAGATAAGAGAAATTTGCAAATTAAAGCAAGAGAATTTAGAATTTTTTTTGTAAAGTTAGAGACAGACATTATATTTTCTTATAGTAAGAAAAATTTGCAGAAAAAAAAAACTACACTATCTTTAAGTAACAAAGCTCCTATATTCTCAAGGATTACCAAAAAGCGTTCCTTTTCTTGGAGTAAATGAAAAGATGATACCCATTTTTAGTGAAACTCAGCACACTTGTACTTAGGACTATAACTGCACAGTTAACAATGGAAGAATGATAAAATAAATTTTTGAAGAAGTGAATAAAGGTTTGCTTAGGGATATATTGGGCAATTATTTTGAAGTAGCAATGACTGATGGAGTGCATCTAAAAAAATTTAGTCAAAGTGGATGACATATCATTTAATGTTTATGTTTATACTATCCTTCTGCCTTAAGAAGTTACTACATTGTCCTAATCGTTTCATTAATCGAGAAAATGTTCATGATTTCTTGTCTTTATGCATTCTTTTTCAGTGTATTTGACAATTCAGGCCTCCTTTTAATTTCTCCAACAATTTTAAGTAAGACATATTTGCAAATTGTAATACAGTTTTTCTTCCCTAATATCTCTTGAAAGATACTCTGATTTCTTGTCAAGTTTAGTTTAGTGGTTTTCATTTACCGAAACTGGACGGAAAATGAAATATTGAAACCTGAATATGTTTCCAGCAAAACTACTGCGAATTAATTAAGAAAATTATTGATAGGTCAGTATCAAGATAGTATTAGAGAATTTAAGGTAGCTCAATCTAGTCTTTAGTTCTTTAGAGCTAGTTATAAAAAATCAAGCTTTTTCTAATAAACTGATTCATCTGGGACTTTGCTGCCATTCTTTAGAGAAAATGGCAAAAGTCCCTTTGTTGTCCCAAGTATGCTTTTATAGCGTCTTTCCTTTAGCCTGATGTCATGCTGACATAAGGCTAAAGAAATATTTAAACTATCAGAGGCTTGAGGCATGAATTCGGAGCTGAATCTCGAGCCTTGTTCTTGTAGCCGAGTCTCGAGGATCCAAAGATCTCGAGACACAGTTTGTGATATTTTGGAAGTGGGCCTTCTGAGCCTCAGGGACAAGGACCTACAATAATTGTATTGTTTTGACCAAATGAATGTGTTTTGGATAATTTTAAATTAAATAAACTCCATGAACAGCAGTCTTTGTCGTGTGTACCTAATAGCTATTTCATTTAGCATAACAAGTAACTATCATTTTGCTGTCAGGTTATTCCTGTATTGGAAACAAATAACTACAATTTGATCAAGGCATTGGAATCTCGTATCCTTTACTTTCTTTTTTCCTTGCTTTAATTCTGGTTTATTTATTGATTTCTAAATAAAATGTATTTGTTTTTTGCTTAACAAATGTTGCTCACTGAAAAAAGATATCTCTGCTGTTGGCGAGGATCAACTTGTACTTTATGCACAGATGGCTAATCTTGTCAGCTTGGTTCTTCCTTCTCTTGAGCTCGACCTAAAGGAGATCGCTCATAATTTCTCCAAGGTAAGTTAACATTATTTTTACTGAGCCTGTATGTACATACTACTTTGTTCCACGCTGAATTTCTGGTACACACTACAGTTGTCGTGCAACGCTCATACCATATGCGATGCTGAACTTAGACCCCTTGGCACGGGATTATTCCCTATTGTGTCTATGATTAATCACAGGTACATGCCTTCTTGTGTTTACTCCTCATTTTGTAGATCTTTCTGTGAAATGTTGTGTTCTCTCTTTTTCTTTTAAAAAGAAATTACTGTTTTATCTAACCATATTTTAGCCTAAATGGATGTAGTTGTGTGCCAAATTCAGTATTGATCTTTGAAGGCCAGGTGGCGCATGTTCGTGCCACAGAACCTATACCTAAAGACACTGAGGTAATCCTCTTTTACTTTTAGTTCATTGTTTTATAACATTAACTGAATGTTGAAAGTAATTGAAATTTTGCTTTCTTGAAGGTGTCAATTAGTTATATTGAGACAGCTGCAACAAAGGAGAAAAGGCGAAGTGATTTGAAGCAGTATTTCTTCACATGCCATTGTAGCCGCTGTCTTAAGGTTTTTAAAGTTACAAAAATTTCTTGTCTGCCCCTACAAAGTATATCAGTATCATGTATGCCCCAGAAACAATAGAAAAATTCATTTTAAAACAGGCAAAATGGTATGCATATGATCCCTCGTGCTTTCTTAAAAATGTCCAAATTGTAATGTCCTCATTTGTGTAGAGGTAAACAGAAATGGAGGGGTACTTCGAATATCTTCCAAGTATAATTGGAAAAGGAGATGGTAGATGGGGTACTTTGGTGTTTCATAGGTCTTATATAGATGTTGCTCGTACTTTTTACAGGATGCATTATGTTTCCTGTGTTACAGAGGTATATGTTAATCTTTCAACATTTTGCAGGGGCATATATGAATCGCCTCAAGAGTAAGTTTCTAGAAGTTGTACCCAAGTATTTTTTTTCTGACTGAAATGTTGATTAATTTTTTCTTTTTTTGTGTTATTTCCAGAGTTATTCTGAGGAAGATGTGTTTCTTGAGGGGCACAGGTGTTATGACCATAAATGCACTGGTGTTTCACTTTATTTATCTGGTTAACTCCTAAATCTCTTCACTTCTACCTTTTTTATTCCAACTTTCTGGCACACACATTGTTTGTTTTGCTTTTGTAACTTTTTCATTTTTCCTTTAGTCTTGTTATAAGACCTTATGCATTGAATATCCAGAGTCACTGCCAATGCAGAATTTAAGTTATTTTGATTCGTTTATCAGGTTAGCTTGTTAAAATCTCTGTATGTGTATTAACAACCGATACTTGTTTGTACCAGATCATTTGTTTTTGTATATTTCAAGCTTTCTTTTTTCTCTTGTTTCCTTTCTGTTTTGTTACGTAATGCCCTTAAAAACCTCAAATTTCTGTAAGAATTAAAATTATTTCTGTTCATTTGTTGGATTAGCTGTTAAAGTCGATTCGGTACTAGGCACTGACTTGTTTGTACCTAGTTGGTATCTGTTGTGTTTTCCCTGCTTTTTTTTTCTCCCTTTTGTTCTTTAAAGACCTAATGTGTTTTATCTTTTCTTTATTATTGAATTTTATCCTTGTATTAGACAAAAGAGCCCTTATTTGTCAGCAATGTGGTACTTCTAGGGATGCACTACAGGTAGAAAGGATTAAAAGCGAGGCCACACAATTATCTGAGAAAGCTTCTACTGCGGTTTCCACTGGAAGTATCCTTTAGTTTCATTATTTTCTCTTCATTTTTGAATTTGCTTAGGCTTTTCAATTTGCAACTAGTAAAAGTTCCAAGCAGAATTGAAGAGCACTCTTGAAGGTTCAATATGTACCACTCAGCAAGTGATATCTTAACTTGATGGTAGATTATACAGAAGCATATTCGATTTATAAAGCCATTGAACAAGTTGAGGGTGACCTGTATCATGCGTTCTCCCTCAACTTGCTGAAAGCCCGGGAAAATCTCTTAAAGGTACTTTCTTTGTATAAATATTTGCATATTACTTAATTTTTGCTGATATCTTGTTCATTTCAAATTAATGTTTGCAGATGTCAATGGAGTTGAAAGATTGGGAATCTGCATTGACCTATTGCAGGCTTACAATTGAAGCATATAAGAGTATCTCATATTTTACCTTTTTCTCGTTACATGGTGATGAAAAGCTAAAGAGTTTGAGAAAAGCCATTAAAACATTCTAATATTAGTACAAATTTTGCCTCATGTCTGACAGGAGTCTATCCAACCATTCATCCAATGATAGGTCTACAATTCTACACTTGTGGTAAAATTGAGTGGTGAGTACTTGTTCTATACTTTGCTTATTACCAGTGGTGTACCGATCTTTTTGAGGTTAACAATAGAAAAGATTTGATTGAACATCTGGTACCAGTCATTTTAGTTCAAGTACAATGCTGCATATTGTTCATCTACTTCTATTATTTGTGGCCTTGAGGAGTGAAATGTATTGAATTTTTTAAATTTATCTGTAGGTTGCTAGAATTCACAGATGATGCTCTCGTATCTTACACCAAGGCAGCTGATATACTCAGAATTACACATGGTACCACATCACCTTTCATGAAAGAACTTCTAGCTAATATAGAGGAAGCACGGGCTGAGGTTTCCTATAAGCACTCATCTAGAGAGAGATGGTGATTAGAGAGAAGAATTGCAAGTTCTCTTTATTTGCTCTAATTTTAGTGTTACTTTCATGGAACTTGCTCTGGGGAAATTTAATTCCAACAGTGAACTATTTTGTATGCATCATTGAATGAACACCCAACCAAAAAAATTAAAGAAAAGAAAAAGGACTAAAAGAGAAGATGAATAAAAAAACTATTATAACAGCAACAGCAGCAACTAAATAAAGCTGTTGTAGTAACAAACAAAAACAAATACAAGAAATAAAATGAAATTATCCATTTTATAATGCGGGCCTCACACAATTGAAATCCGGGCCCCTATTTCCGTATGGCAAAGCTCACAAAAAAAATTGTTTCAAGGGAGAGAAAATTGTGGCTTTAAATTGCCCCCACAACTCAACCTCTGCAATTAGGAATTTTCACGAGAATCCTTTGTGGGTCATGGGATCTTTGCTATTGAGATTGGGTACATTAAAAGAGAATCAATTGCATACTCCCCACTTGGCACTTGCCTTGATCAGATACACATCTCATCTCCGACTTGAGAGTAGGTCCGATGGGCATCGGACCTACCTCGGTTCGATGGGTTTAATCACCATCGATTTTCTTTTAGATTCGTGCAAAATGCTTTAAACCCCGTGCGTGTATGTTTCAATTTTCGTGTGCACAAATCTTATAATACATCGGACGGTCAGCGTGGCGTTGAACCTAAAAGTAGGTCCGATGGGCATCGGACCTACTCCGTTCTCCTCATCTCCACCACCAACCTATTCATGCAATTTAGTACGTCAAAGCCCTTTTTATTTTTTTGGTATAGTTTTCCTCTTTTTCTGTATCCTTCCGTATAATATTTCCAATTTTGGTGGTGGGGAATATTGTAAATTCCAATTTACATATATATGATATTTTTTTTATCACATTTTTCCCTTCATTGTTTTTTCATAATTTTTTATTTTCAACTCGAAAACTGTGATATGATGATGTGGCATGAAATTTAAGCGAGCGTTAGATATGTCTTGACTAAACACAACACGCCTTGTGAGTTCTGACCCCACCCCCCCTGATCTGGCATGACTCACATGGTTCTGTAACCAAGTGTGATAGACCCCAAATTGGTACAGACGTGGCAAATTATAAGCTCCACCTTGACAGAATATAGCATGCATTTCAACAGTCATACGCACATTTTATTTACCTTTCGGACAACTCATCTATGCTAATAAATTATAATAGACAACAAAATGAAGGATAGATGTAAACAAAGAGCGAAGTTAGCGCGTGTTGTGTTCACCACGAGAGTTTAATTAGTACAACTTTAAAAATCTATTGGATTGATTTTAAATGACGAACCTAAATTATTGAAACCGATCTATTTCACGAGTGATGCACATACATACAAAATTTTGAAATTTTTGAATTCATTTAGTACAAAGTCAAGCGTTCAAAAAAATGATGAAAGTGAATGCATAAATTAACTTATAAAAAATTTGTTTTTTTTTTACTGCTTGACTTTGTACTAAATGAATTCGAATTTAAAATTTTGCACTTACATTCATCACTCGTGAAGTAAATCGGTTTCAACAGTTTGGATCATCATTTAAAACCAATCTGATAAATTTTTAAAATTGTACTCACCCAACACACTAACTTTGCTCATAAAGAAATGTCATTTCTCCCTCATCTCTTTTTTTCTTTCATTCAAAACTTTTAATTTAAAGTTTCTAACACAGTTTGTACCCTACAAAAAAATAAAAGCTAGACTCCTATCGTTACTAAAGAAACTCATCTAGATATGCTAATGCAAAATATCTTCGTTTAGGCATTAATTAGAAACATTTTGGACAACTCGTTTGGACGTTCACAATAATTCAAAATATTTAATTTAAACATTGATTATAAAAAAAAATTGTTATGTGTAGTACTATATATAATTGCTCATCATTTCTAGGCCTGTAGCTATATACTAAACAAAGAAAAGTAAGATTTGGCGTCTAAAGATGTCATGATTTTCTTTTCTTTTTTCTTATTTTTATGATGAAGTTCTCTAAGATGTTTAACTTCCCAAGCGTACGAGTGGTGTCACTAATCATAACACCTTGTTCAACTTATAATATGAACCTCTCGAATTTCAATTATAAAATTATAACACATCAACCTAGATGCAAAAAATCATCATATTATTTCTCCCGACAAAGTTAGTATAAATTGAATTTCTAAACCTTATTAAATTAAAGATGTTGAAGACAATCAATATAATTAAAAAAAAACAAGTATATAGCTAATTTTGTTGATGACATCGAAAGACGAGAATCTCCCAAGGTCAATGGGGTGTAATTATATATATATATATATATATATATATATATATATATATATATATAGCATAGTATACGCTCCTTCCAAATTACAATATCTTAATTGCACACTATCAACGTTAATTTAGAAGAAAAATAAACCCTTTCTATTTCTATACTTGACGAATTCATAAATTAATAGCAATATATACTAAGAAAAGCAAGCTCGAGGTATGTGCATATTTTTTTTATTACGTACGATTCATGCACGTCGCTTTCTGCTCTTAATTTATTTACTCTCGAGTTCATATTACGTGTTCTACATTTAGGGCTCTGTCTAACCTTGAATTGGTAGCTTAATTGAATTAATTCGCATCTCCCATTTCATGTCCTTTTAAGTCACCTCAATAGATTTATTAATTTCTTTTTCTCAAGTCAATTACGTATTAGCACCCAAGAAATAAATTGAAGAGAGAAATGCATTTGATAATAGCAATCTTCCAAGCAGGTGTCTGAGAAAGTCACTTGAGTAATATCATTTGCCACAAAAAATAAGTTGTTAACACCATTGACTAATTCTGTTAAAAAAAATAGAAGGAATAAGGAAATAAACTTATATCCAATCAAGTCAATCACAGCCATTCATCCGAATCTCATCAAGATTAATCAACAGTTCGAGAATTGATTGGTGTAATTACTACGATTAAGATATAATGTAAGCCAGAGGCAGAGTCTGACTTTCAAATTATGAGTATCAATCATATAAAACTTTCATGTTGCGAATTGAGGTCAACTTTACAGTCTTTGTAGCATTTTACTCTAAAATAAAATATATAGAATACTGTGAAACAAAAATGAGATTAATTGACTCCATTCTCTTTTACTGCATTCGCCTCTAATGTACACCTTCAATTTAGAACAAAAAAAAAAATTAAAAATCCAATAGCTTTGATCAAGTAGAAACATGATTTTGACGTGGCCATTTTTTGAAGAATTGATCCCTTTCTGAATAAAACCTAAAGAATTGGATTAAGATATACATTTTTTGAATAATTGGTCCCTTTGTGGATAAAAGCTAAAGAATTGGATATATATATACATATTTCTAATATTAACAAAAGCCGAGGATATGAAACCCAATATATATAATTATATATCAACATCTTGGCGGATGGCTGGATGGTGAAAGAATAATGCACTCCAGCTTGAAAATCGTTTAAAATTTTAATGTCCCCCCTAATTGACGGATAATCCTCAGCTAACATAATTTAAGCAAATATTAGCTTAAAAAGCTTTAAACTGCTGAATATTAATTATAACTAATCATACACTCCGAAAATACCGGTACCACCCACAGAAATGCTTGGCTTCCCCCAATTATCCCCTAATTGATAAACACATTACTCTAAAAATTTGGCTGAAATTTTTTCAATATATTCAACCTTTCTGTGTTATGTTATCTTTGCACTCTATTTCGTTGTATTTAAGACATATTTGATAGCTAATACATCATTTTTCATTTAATTTCATTGCATTTAACGGTGCCGAACATCACCTAAAGGCTAAATAAAGCTCACATGCTGAGCGTTGTGCCAACTGCCAAGTGATCTTCGTTAATACCAATGAGTATTTAAATACAATAAAATGTTTCTGTTTTTTTTGGCTCTGTAATGCTTTTACATTTTAATTTTCTAAAAACAGATATTTTAAAACTCATATGTTAAAATAAAATAATTAGATGTGATATATATATAATTTTCTCTACGTCTATATAAAATTTTAACACTTTTTGATCTTTTTTTATAAGAATAAAAAAGTTGAAAAATTAATGTTGAGATATTATCTACATCAGTGCATTCTTACGAACACTTGAAATCGATCAAAACAAATCAAAATGTGGTAATATTATATATGTGCATATAGAAATTAATATAGATCATATCTAATTATTTTATTTTCACATTTGAGTTTTAAATTTTAAGTGATTAAATTTTACAAAAATGTAGGCACCAAAATAGTAGCAATTAAACGAATTCACATCACCTCCGGTACCGTAATAGGTAATCTTTTACAATTACTTGATCTGGACCGTTCTTTTTAACTTGCCACAAATCTCAAAGCCAAATAATACTGCCCCCTCCGTCAGTTCGAATCCCAAACCGGCTGGGAGTTAATCTGAAACCGTAAAGTGAAGGGAATCTTTTACGGTAAACTCCCTTCACTGTCTATATAATGTTGTTAATTTAGGAACCGAATTATCAAATTTTTAATATTAAAATGTTGATCTAATATATTTTCAATTTCAATTTATTAATATTTAATTCCCACTTTCATAAATTAAGCTAAAAACTCAGTGGATGACTTTCTCAAAGCATAAATAGTATATTGAGAAACATAATGACTGATTATCAGCAAAGGAGTTTGGACGGTAATTCATGGACAAGACAAAATACATCCTTAAATAAAATTAAGGATCAAGCAATTCATATAAAGTAATCAGACCAGTGTTATAAAAAACGTCCGTTTAGTCCGATTAGCTGCCAACCAAACCGTCAAGGAACTTCTCAATTAATCGACCGATTTTTTTCGATTATGGACAATTATTCCCGATTATTTTCAATTAATCACTTGGCGGTACCATGTCTATCCGACGAACGCATACCGTTATTTATAACACTGAACCAGACAAACCGTTTATTTTAGGAAAAAAAAATAAGTAAAGAGGAGTTAACAGGTGGGGGCTATAAACCTCCGCATCCCAAACAAAGATAAAATATAAATAAAGAAAGAAAGAAAAAAAATGGGAAAAAAAATGGGGAACTGCTCATCTTGCCTATTACAGGTACATTTGATACAAATCCTAACGACATAATAAGAGAAAATTTATTTATCTACCTAATGATCTATAAACGAGAAAAATGGTGGCAGCGAATCCACTAAATAATGTCATGAGATCATTACAATCCCCCTCTGCTAAACAATATCTATCTGCTAAGATTCACAAATCAAACGCATTTATTTGTCCTCTCTTCGGTGTAATGTATCGTACCGTTAAAAATAACTCCTATTTTATTATATAACCAAAACCAGAGCCCTTTACGAGAAGACGGATTCTATTTATCTCGGGAGGATCCGGACCTGTTAATTTGATGTGGATCCGAGTCGGAAGTAAGAAACAAATTCCAACAACGGAGCGTCTCCTCCTCGTGGGAATTCGTATCCTCTGCATTAAGATCTGAACCGTCCTATTAAGATCCGCACTAATATTAAAGTGCACGTGCGTTATAGGAGTGGACAGGATTGGTCCGAATTCTGATCGTACGGTTCATAAATTAACTCAAACGGTGCGTTAATGCAGGGGATAAGTATTCCTCCTCGTGGCGACTGCATATTGCTGAAAAGTGGAACCCACCGTCCCATTCGATAAGACGAAGCGAGGAATCCGTAATTACTCTATAGGGGGTATTATAGTCATTTCAGTACTGACATTTATTTCTCCTCTGTTGTCGTCCCTCGCTCCCACTTTACAAAAAGAAACCACCCAGCCACGGGGTGTTATCAAGAGGGTTCACTCTCCCTCCTCTCTTATCTGGGGCATTTTCGTCTTTTAACACATACTCTCCCTGCTAATCTAAATCCTTCTCTCTTTCTCTCGGACCAGCCAACACTCAAAAAAAAAAGAGAGAAAAAGAAAAAAACAAACCAGTACAACACAGCACAATCCTCTTTGCTCTCTCTCTCTCTCGCTCTTCATCTCTCTCTATCTTTCTAAACTGGATCTACTCTTCAAAACCCTAGTTGTACCACCACCATTGATGCTAAAAGAGATCCGATACCACTAGATTCCCTTCTCCCCTTCTTGCCATGCGACGGTTAGCCAACACCGATCTAACTGAAACCGACCCCACTTGTCCGACACACTCCCAATCCACAACGATGTCGCGCGGGGGCCGTCGTGTGGCCCCCGCTATCGACCCGACTTCCATATCTGAGAAAACCCTACCGAATGGTGACGTCTACTGCGGGGCGTTCTCCAGTGGGGCCCCACATGGAAGAGGCAAGTATCTCTGGTCTGACGGGTGCATGTACGAGGGAGAATGGAGACGTGGCAAGGCCAATGGCAAGGGGAAGTTCTCTTGGCCTTCTGGAGCCACTTACGAAGGCGAGTTCAGAAACGGCCGAATGGAGGGATATGGGATTTTCACCGGCCCTGACGGAACCACCTATCGGGGATCCTGGATGGGAGACAGGAAGCACGGTCAGGGATGCAAGGTTTATGCAAACGGGGACACCTATGAGGGCACCTGGAGAAGAAATCTTCAAGATGGCCAAGGAAGGTACTCGTGGCGCAACGGGAATCAATATGTCGGCGAATGGAAAAACGGGGTCATTTGTGGGAGAGGTGTATTGATCTGGGCCAATGGGAACCGATACGACGGCATGTGGGAGAATGGTGTGCCAAAGGGGAGTGGTGTGTTCACCTGGCCTGATGGAAGCTGCTATGTCGGCACATGGGTTAACGGGCCTAGGGATCTAAAATCCATTAATGGTACCTTTTATCCAGCTGTGACAAAGAGGTCATCTGTCAACGCTCGGGGAAGTGGGGCTGGTGGCGAAAAGGTCTTTCCCAGAATTTGTATTTGGGAGAGTGATGGCGAGGCAGGAGATATAACTTGTGATATAATTGATCCACTGGAGGCATCAATGCTGTACCAGGACGGGTTGGCATTTGAGAGAGCAGGTCGGGTCCAACGCTCACCTCACAGCCCGTGCTGGTTTGTTTCCCCAGAGGCAAAGAAGCCAGGCCAGATGATTTTCAAGGGGCATAAGAATTATGATTTGATGCGTAATCTTCAATTGGGGATTGCGTAAGTTGATTACTTGATTGATTAATTTGAATATCCGGCTGGTAACACTTTGGTTAATTTGCTTACATTTCAAAAATGTTTTGGTTTTTATAGTTATTCAGTTGGGAAACCAAAAGAGACACCGGTTAGGGAGCTTTTGCCGGGTGATTTTGACCCGCGAGAGAAATTTTGGACCCGTTTTCCGCCTGAAGGATCCAAAAACACACCACCCCATCAATCAGTCGAGTTCAGGTGGAAGGACTATTGCCCCATGGTTTTTAGGTAAATTTAATCTAATATTTATAATTGTTATTACAGTTCAGTATGGATTTGGGGCTGACCTCATTGTTTATTATGGTTGCTTTGTAATTTAGGCATTTGAGAGAGTTATTTAAGGTTGATCCAGCGGATTACATGTTGGCAATTTGCGGTGATGATGCTCTTAGAGAATTCTCTTCTCCTGGGAAGAGTGGGAGCTTTTTTTATCTCACACATGACGATAGATTCATGATTAAAACCGTAAAAAAGTCTGAAGTAAAGGTAATGAAATGGACATATTTGGTGCCATTTGTTAACTTTTGATAGTTTAATGTTGTTTTGGTAAGAACTGCTAATGCTAGGGCTTGTGATTTGAAATATTGATCCTAAATTGTTCTTTTTTTATTAAGGTGCTGATTCGGATGTTGCCTAGTTACTACCAGCATGTGAGCCGGTACCAAAATTCGCTAGTAACTCGGTTTTTCGGGGTACATTGTGTAAAACCTATCAATGGTCAAAAGGTAAGAACTATTGTTTCTTGTGATATAATTTATTGATGTCCCTAATCTTTAAAGGTTTATTAATTAATCAACTTATAATTTGATAGATCCGGTTTATAGTGATGGGGAATCTGTTCTGCTCTGATTTCCGCATCCACCGTCGATTCGATTTGAAAGGTTCATCGTACGGTCGAACAGCAGATAAAATTGAAGAAGAGATCGATGAAACCACCACCTTAAAAGATCTAGACCTAAATTTTGTTTTTCGGGTGCAAACGTTTTGGTACAAAGAGATCCTAGAGTAAGTTGCCTTTCTCATTTTCTATTGTAAGTTGTGTCGGTAATGCTTAATTGTCTTGTCACTCCAATTTGAAGAAATCATGATTTTGGTGAACTCCAAATTATCACAAATCAAACATATCAGAAAAAGGAAGAAAATATGTTGGGCCATTATTGATACTGCTATTGGTACCTGTACATGCAAAACCCTCCAAAATATAAAGAAAACATATACTCGAAGTGCTGGTTACAGTTGAGAGAAACAAAACTGAAACATTCTTGGGCATTTGTGTCCGAGTCTAATTATTTTTAATTTTCTGTAAAATTTTAGACAAATCAAGAGAGATTGTGAATTTTTGGAAACAGAAGGGATCATGGATTATAGTCTATTGGTCGGAATTCATTTTCAAGATGACTTAACGGCAAGCAAAATAGGCCTATCACCATTGATGGCTTCTCCAAGTCAGTTAAATTATTTAACCTAAAATTTTCTTTATTGGGCCTAAGCTTGATAAAGACCCTTGATTTTGATTGATCTAATCTTGTTTTATTCCTGTTTCTTTTTGTTTTGTGTGGCTAGATTTATCTTGCAAGAGCGAGTCTTTTCTCGATTATATAGACCTGGCTCCTGATGATCGGTACGTCTACTTCTTTAATGGTTTAGTCCCCAATTGTTGAATTTTGGCCACTTTTGACTCTGCCCGATGGCTTTTAAAGAAGCAACCCATGCTGGCAAAAGCAACTTTCTTATATCAGTTATATGTTTTTTTTTAAAGTAATATTTTGAAATTTTAGAAAACTAAAAATATTTTAATTTTTTTTTATATCTTGGTCAACTTGTCTCAGTTCAGCTAAAATAAAAAAAATTCAGTCTACTGTAGTACTGAAAGCTCCATATTTTCTTTATTATAGTTGCATTGTCTTTTATAACATGAATTGTAAATGAATTATTGATTGTTTTTGTTGATTGAAAGAAAATTTATGAATTCATCCTAGTCCTGTAGAGATTGTTGGATTGATCAACCTCTCAATTACTATCCGGCAAATACCGTCTTTTCATAATGCATTAATTTTCCTAGCACTCCCTACTTAGGCATCACTGATATTTCTTTTTATATTAAGAGTAATACTGATAGATCTTTTTAATAAGCTTGGTATTTGTTGATATATAATTTTATGAAAGGGACTAAGATCTAAAATAAAATGGAGGCAAACCTAATTTTTGTGGCCCCACATTGCAATCCAACTTCAAGGTAATTGGAGTTCCCAATCATGTTGCAACTCTCTTTGCCGTGATCTTGGCATACAAACCTGTAATATTTCTTATCAAAATTGACCCCATTTGTTTGCTTATGGTGCAACCTTAATTGCTTAATTAGTTTACTTGTTTTATTCTGCAATTTTAAACTAGGCTCCAACTACCCCCACAAACTTTTTTTAATATCACCTGTTAGATAATTATTAAGCATAATTCCATGATATTTGGCTTTTAGGTATGTATACATGTACTATCATCTCCATTCACGTTACAAAATCTGATATTAACTTTTGGGATGCAGAAAGCCTTTGATCCAGTTGGGTGCAAACATACCGGCCCGGGCTGAGCACTTGGCCAGGCATAGTGGATTCGGATTGGACCCGTTTTTAATGAATGGAGGCGGGCTCTTGACCTCAAATCAAGGTTGTGAGGTTTATGATGTGATACTATATTTTGGTATTATTGATATATTGCAAGATTACGATATAACAAAGAAGCTCGAGCATGCTTACAAATCACTTCAAGTGGACCCGAATTCGATCTCTGCGGTCGACCCGAAATTATATTCTAGAAGGTTCCAAGATTTCGTTGGAAGAATCTTTGTTGAGGATGGGTAAATATGGTAAAAGGAAGGGGCTGAAAAGGAAAAGAGATTACACCTGAAATGATTGCGTGGAGAGGGATAGAAGCCCAGTCCTGATGAAATCCTGTGCAACAAGTAAATTCTTGTTTTTGTACAGGGGCCGTTTGCTAAATTAGACGTGCCATATAAAAAGGAACTTATTATTGATGAGGCTGAATTTTGAAGATCGGCCATTGTGGAGGGTCAATTTGTAAATGTTTGTTTAGTGACGTTGGAATTGGTTCGTTTCTAAATTTTTGATTTTGTTAAAGTTATGGGAGGATCAGGAATAGGTTCCTTTTTTGGGTTTTCCTAGAGAAAAAGATTGTTAAGTGGGGATTTGAATAAGATTATGTACAGATACAGTTGGATCCGGCAGTATGGGTCTGGATTTTACAATTTAAAATTTGATCCTCGCTTTTTCTTTTTTTAATGTGTTTTGCATTAACAATTTGCATGGGGCCTTATGTGTTGTTGGTTTCTCGTCTCTTTTGGCAGAAGCATATTGATTGGCTCTGAGCCTTAGCTTTTGTCAGAGGCTTGTTGGTGCTGCATTGCGTTAGGCCTTGTGACTTGTGAACACTTTTAGAGAGAGAAAGTGAAGAGATAGAGTGAGGTGGGGTAAAGAGAGGAGCATTAAAAGGAGAGAAAGAAGCACAACAGAGTGAATAGGTTGGGAGGGGCCAATCTCATATCTCTATTCTCTCTCCAAAATTCTCCTCGCTAAATCCAAGTCTTTCTCTCTCTAATCTTTCTCTATCAAAATAAAAAGTCACTAATTACAAATCCCCTTTCCTCGTTAATCCCCTTTATTAACCCTTTTATCGTTTCTGCTGTCCTGTCTCCAGCTTTAATATTTATTTAAGCAATCTCCGGAAACTATTTGCTAATATTTGCCTTCACGGCTCAACAAGCTTAGATACATTAAATAATTAAGTTTTATTAAAGTCTTTATTCCTTGACAACGGAATGTTCAATTCAACTAATAGGCTATCTTTTGCGTGCTAATTTTATGTCTAGATTTCTAGATCCCTTGACACATTTTGTAAAAAGAATTTTCCTGTAGTGAGAAGTGACTATGAAAACAAGAAAGTTTAAGGGGAATTATGCAAAGGGCCTTTAATTAATCCTATGAAAAAAACTCCTTTTTTTTTTTTTTTTTTTTTGAGAATTCCTCCGTAAAAACTTCGGGGGAAGAGAGGAGGCCCGGCAGCTAGCTTTGAGCGTTCACGTGCCACGTGGCATGCTAGAAAGAGAGTGGAGAGTGGAGAGTGGTGTCTTGCCCTGGAGGGCAAGAAAGGAAGTATACTCATACTCTCTAGAGAGAGAAACACAGTACAAAAAATACTATTTGATAGCGATCGTTTAGAGAGAGAACAGGGAATGCATGGAAGCGCGTGTAGAAACCAACACACCACTTCCTTCTTTTATCTTTTTTGTTCAGATCTCTCTTCCATTTCTTCCTCTCTCTCACATGAGGTCAAAGTCTATGTCTGTGACTTATTAGCTTTTCGTAATTCGTACTGCATCTTTTTTTTTTTTTAACACACTCTCTCTCTCTCTCTTTTGCTCGTTATTTATGAATGGAAGATTACTACTTTACCCCTGGCAACTATATCTCAAAGGAGAGGTTAGGTTTCCCAAATAACATTTGCTTTAAGAAAACATATAATTCAAAGCAAACAATTTAATGATTTGTATTAATAAAAATTGTAAACTGAAAATGCTGATTGCTCAATATTCTTCAGTACAGTAGTAATCTCTTTATGGAAATGCTATCGCTTGATAAAAAAATGCAATTGAAGAACTGATACTAGAAACTGTTTTCAACAGATAGATAGATGCATAGCCTTTGGAAAATAGAAAACAAATCTAAACATGCTGTACTGGTGTATCTTTCTAAATCTAGTGATATCTCAGGAAAAATTATCCAACCATGATAATAAAAAAAAAAACTATTGCTGTGTTCTCTTCTTTATTCATGCAGAAGTACGGAATATATGGGCTCTCTGGCCGAGAGATAACTTGGTAAATTTACCAGTTCGAATTGTGCTATCTTTATACAAGTATATATAGGGCAGGCAGATCGCTATCTTCAAGAAATCTCCAGATATTATTCCAACAATTATTTACAAACAATGATAGATATTAGTTGTCTTGTCCCTACTGTGTGATATCCTTACAAGTGTTTTCTTTTGTTACTTCGAGGGTAATACTTAACATAGGCATGTAAATTTTATATGTATATCATGTCTTAACATATATTTTATACCAACAATTGAAAATTGAAAATTTTAGTAACTTTCATTTTTTTTTAAGAAAATGACACATTTGTTAGTTTATATTAAATATATCGACTTAAAAGCAACCACTACAATATACTTAAAAATGCAGTTATATATATTTTAAATTTATTTATTATTTTTCAAAATTGCAAAAATATTGCTCTCAGATGACACCGATTTAATAAACTATGAATTAATTTACGTTGAAACAACATGCACCTACTTAGATCAATATGATAATGTCTACTTTTTATGGTGGGCCAATTAAAATACTATCTTGTGCTTTTGAATATTTTACATAAGTGTTCATTTTTATTTTTTTATTCACGGCCACACATGCATGATAACCGGTTCCACTTAGGAGTGAAAACGGTATGGATAATATCTGATTCAAATTTGATACGTATGCGAAAAATTAGATGTGAATATCCGATAGTCTGAATATCGATGTGGATATGGATACTGATATGGTTTTACGTTCAATTATTCCGTATCCGAATAGTAATATATCTCATATATTTTAATATCTATTATGAAAATTATTATTATTCACCATTAAAATTAGATAAATATTATGAACTTTGATATTTTTTAATATTTTAATAAATATCAAATCCGATCCGTATCCGTATCTGAAAAATAAAAAAGAAATATGAATATGGTTTTACCACTATCCACTCCGTTTTCACCCCTAGTTCCACTTCTTTCGAATTGCATTTATCTAACTACAAGAATATGTTTTATTCGTCAAGGTAAAAAATGACTACCGTGGAGAATAATCGTTTAAGCATTTTTATTTTTGTGAATAAATTAAATTATTGTAGTATACTTAATTTAAAAACTTAAACAGTTAAACAACTAACTGAAGCGACCTCTCAACCTTTTCATAAATAAAAGAACAAAATAAACCAAAACAATGCTAGACTTTTGGTCGCTAGACAAATAAAAAAAAAACTATTTAGAATAGTAATTTATTTTCAAAGACCGATGAAAGAATATTAGAAGAGTGATAAAAAAAAAAGTCTTTTACGAATAATATTGTACTTATTTAATATATTTTGTTTAGTATAGCGATAATTAAATCCAAAAGAGGATTATTTTTGTCACATTATTAATTTTAGCAATTACTAATCAATAAGTTTCATAACATCTTAATTAATCCTGTGAGTTCAATTGTGATATGCAAATTTTTAATTTCAAATGTTTACAATTGTCAATTTGTTAAATGAAATAATATTTTTAGTGTGATTTTTAATTCAATAATCTTACTAAATTAATAATCGTTTCACATTACTGTAATAAAAATTGTAATTGTCAGAGTAAAATATTTAATTTCGTAAGCAAGCTCTACCATTTTGCTATTTGGAGCATTATATTGTATATCAAACAGTCTACAGTTAAGTATCTTAATTTTTTTATTTTATTTGGAGTATCTTAAACGTTGAATAATGAATATTCAGTCGGTGCTTGAAACCTACAACTATTAATTGCTGCATTGCTTTAATTTTGCTAAAGTGAAAAAACAAAATCATTTAAAGCACATTGGACGTTGGTACATCCTATTTTTCACTTGTACTTTGTAGGAGCGTAGTGCCTTGAGTTGTAAAATCAGTTTTCACTTGTCAAATGGGGATCCGTATCCTCCCAGATACCTGACTCAAGCAAATTGAAACAGACGGTTCAGATTAATTCTATATGGGCCAAACTCAATCCGATACCTATGAACACTGTAGGGAACCTGTTTTGAGTTTCGTGACATGTTAAAAGAACCGTCCGATCATAATTTGCTTGAGTCAGGTAACCTGATGTGAATTCGTCAAATGGATGGATGGATGGTAAGCCCCCACAGATTCAATATTAACCGGTGGCACATCGTCAAATGGAAATTTTTGGAGATTATTTTTTATGAGAAGGGTTAAATATGTCTCTATTTTTTTTTTCTCCATTGTGTTTTCAATTTCGTAACTCAAAATTTAAATTTAAATATTAAAATAAAATTATTTTTTTAATAAAACCCGTAGGCACAAAATAAAATTGTTTTATATGATCTATATCATATTCTTCATGCACATATATAAAATTATGAAACTTTAACTTTGTTTCGATTGTTATCAAGAACTTACAAAAATATACTGATGTGAATAATTTCTTAACGTTGATTTTTGAACTTAATGATTCATATGAAAACATAATTAAAAGTGATAATTTTTTATGTGCACATAAAGAAAATAAATTATATCACATATCAAATTTATTTTGAAATATAAGTTATTGGAAAATAAAAAATGGATGTACAAAAAATAAAGACACTTGAACTCTTCTCATTTTTTGATATAAAAAATTTGTAAGGTGGGCATATATACTGTGGTATACATGGCACCACACTTTTATGATTTCTCCAAAATGTGCATACATAACAAATGAAAATATAAATTAAAGACACCACAGGTAAGGTAGCGTCCCTAGCTGGCTATAGCTAGGTGCACATATATATATAGACTGCATGCCATCTCTGTGCAAATGCAACAAGCCAACAAGTTTGTGAACTGCATCGGTCAAACTATTGAAGCAATGTTTGAGCAAATACAGAAAGGTAAAAATACTCATTAAATGCATGTGGTGCTTCTAGCTAGCACGGTAACAGTGTTGTTGTACTTCACATGCGCATGACAAGGCTTTTATGACCTCTTTTGGCATTTGAGGTGTTGAGGTCCCCTTTGTTTTAATTTGATATCATATCATCACTTACTTTGGATCTTCCTTCTTTGCTGCTACTATACACCAGTCCACATAACTAGGCCTTAAAAGTTACTTACTTTATTTATTAAACACAATTTTCTTCAGTGCCGTTGTATCATTAAAACCTAGATATGAAATATATATAACACTTATTTGACAGTAAAAAGTTATAAAAATTTCATACATCTTCAGGCTACAGCAAACCTAATGGAGTAATAGAAAGCATGTAATAACTTTTACCCTTTGAGTTCCGACAAGCATACAATAGAGATAAAAAAAGATGATAACAGAAACACAACAGTGTGCAGAGAAACAATGAATTCAAATTAAAATTAAATGATAACAAAAAACAATGGTACTGAGTCCAAGGTGCTGAGCTATGTTGTAACAAGTGAGGGGCTTGTGGTAGTAACAGTTGCCACAGTCTCATGTGTCATATAACATTTAGGGATTTTTTTTTTATAGGTTTACCTATATATATATATATATATCATTCACGAGAGTTGTTCAATTGCCCCCTATTTATTTTGTCTCCTTATGTTCTTTTTTTTTTATATATATATGAAACTTTTAGATTCAATACATAAATCAATATTAATATTAATATAAAATTGTTGCGGCACTTCTATTTGTTTTCACGGCTATCAAGAAATTTGTAACCTAGCTATGTGGTTGACCTTTACGTATGCCTCTCAAAAACCACGAAATTATATATTATTTCCTCTTAAATTTATAATATCATATTCATTGTAAATTTTAAAAACTTACATATCTACTCAATTTATTAACTTTTATATTAAGAATCATTTTAAATTTATAAAGTACCCATATTTCTTTTATTAAAAATATAAAAAAATTAGTATATAACACATTCAAAAGAAATACTTAATTTTCTAATTAGTCGGTTTTGAGGACAAATTATTGTTCATATTCTTCTTACTTCTAACACACATACAAGCATATGTCTCAATGTCACTGTGTACGCGTCACAAGTAGAGAAATGAACAATTTGTTCTTGGAAATATACTAGTTAGAAAGTGGAATATTATTTCTGTTGTGTATTTTGGGTATATGTTTTGTTGGTCTATTTCGTACACTTTTGCTTTAAATTTATAAAACCCTAAATACGCAAAGTTAGATTGAATTGCAAGCGTACAATCTATCCTTGTAGTAATTATGGATATTGATCCAAAGATAACGAGAAATATTACTTTTTACTAAATCAATTAATTCTAAAATAATGCAAATAAAGTAAAGGGGAGGGGTTTGTTGTAAAATTGGTTTTTGGGTTCAAAACCCGATTGAGAGTTGAATTTAAACAAAACAATTTAAAACAAACAAATAAAAGGAGTTTGTAATTCGAATGGATAAGAGTCTAGGGGCTATCGGCATACAATCACTTGGTCATATCTACATTTAATTGGTATTCTAAATTCATATTTGCAATTATGGGGTTTCTAAGCTGTAAATATTAAAAAGGGTCACTTTCGTGAATTAATGACGTGTCTAGATAATTCGGACTTCACGATTAAGTCCTTCACCCTAGCTATCTAGACCATAAGCATATGTTAGCCTAGTTTATCCCTAAATACCAACACTTCACGGTTAAGTTCTTCATACGATATTCGATTCAATTCTAGGTGTCCCAATTAAATATGAGGCTTCACGATTAAGTCCTTCACCTCAATTCAACCTTTGTTTCTTGTGGTTCCGGACTAAGAAATAGATTTGGTCATTTCTAATCTCAATCCTAAGGTTATTCATGTATATAATCTGGTACCATCAATTATTTGATTCTAGCATCTTAAATTGGTTAAACTTAAGCATGACGCTAATTAACACATTCAAATCATACAAGTACATGAATTATAAAATCAACAAGAATAAACATACATGCAAACAATCATCATAAAGAAATTAATTCAACTAAAAGTAGATTCAACACAAGTTCATATTTTTAGTCTAAGCCCCTAGAGAGGAAATCTAGCCTCTCATGGGTGAGTTAACATCCAAAAAAGACCGAAATTTTTATTTATACCATTTTAAGAAAATAAATTAATAAAATAACCATCGTTTTTGGTCAATTCTAATTCTAGCACGGCTGCACCAGCATTCTGCGGACCCATTTGAGCGGGGCCGCAGAATACCGGAGCGGACCCCATATGGGGCCGCAGAATGGTTCTGCGGACCCCCTTTTTTTCTTTTTCTTTTCTCTTGTTTTACCGAGGCACCCAGGAGTCAACGGTAATGTGAGATTTGAAAATGAATTAAAAAAAGAATATAGAGGCCCCCTTTACCGAGGCACCCATATAGAGCTTCGTTTAGGAATGCGTGCAGTGAGATTTGAAAATGAATTAAAAAAAAAAGGGGTCCGCAGAACCATTCTGCGGCCCCATATGGGGGTCCGCTCCGGTATTCTGCGGCCCCGCTCAAATGGGTCCGCAGAATACCGGTGCGGCCGTGCTAGAATTAGAATTGACCAAAAACGATGGTTATTTTATTAATTTATTTTTTTAAAATGGTATAAATAAAAATAACGACAAAAAAGATACAAGAGAAATAATAATAAAAAACTAAGTAAAACAAGTAAGAGAATAGAGTACACCAATCTCTTCGCTCGCTGCCTTTTGTCTTCATTGTTGCTTGCTTGAGAATTCCTTCAAACCTTCGCTCTAATTGCCTTTGGTCATGAGGAGAAGAGAGAAAATATGTAGAGAGATGTAGAAATTAAACCTAAGTTGAAAGATGCCTTCTCCTGCTGCGTCTCTGCCCATATATAGTTATTTTCGTGCCTTGAGAAGCAATCCAACAAAATTTGGAAGTGAATCGGGCGAAGATGGCAATAAAATCTGTCCAACTCTAGGCTGGGCGGCCATTGGTGCGGCTGCACAAAATTCTACATTCCGAAATTGAATTTATTTCCTTCATGAAATTTGTAGATCTTTTTGTTCTAGTTCTGTCAAGCTTTGATTCACCCAAATCGGAGTCCGTATGACCAAAATATAGCCAAAATACGAACTGTGTGTCGACAGCTGTAATTCTGTGTGGCCAGTTGTGCGGCCCGCACGACCACCCGCGAAACTCTCAGACTTTTTAGTACGGCCTGCACAAAATTCCTGCGGCCCACACAAAATGGTTGTTTTGCTCATTTTGCTCGATTTCTGCAATTTAAACAAAGGAAAGCCAGTAACTAGATTCTTTTGTGTATTCTATACTAAACTAAGTTAAAATACAAGAGATTTGGTACAGTTTAGGAGGTAAAAGCTCGACCGAAAGTATATATATAATTGAGGCTTATCAATTTCTTACACATACTACATATATATATTTTTAATAATAGATAAAATTGATACTTTTAAATTTAAAATGAGTTTTAATAGAGAAGTCAATAAATTGAGTAAATATGCGAGTTATTTTAATTTAGAAGAATAAATATGATATTATAAATTTCAGAGGCAAAAAATACGTAATGGGGAGAATTTCGAGGGGTTACATATTAATTAAATCCCCCAACTATAATTCATGTAAAGTATATAAATTAATTTAACTACCACATTTTAACTTGATAATTTTTATTGTATATTTCAAATGAAGTATAAAGAATTTTAAGTAGAATATTTTTTAATAAACATGTAATTAATTAACATTACACCGATTTTATGTAATTTATAAGTGGTAAACGTGTGGTTTAAATTCAACGCATTTAATGAGTGGTAAACGTGTATTAAAATTTATTATTTTCACATTACGATATTGACGAAAAGTACATACCATGTTTCAAATTGTATCAATAAATCAATTTTATCAAATACTAGACGACACTTCTGAAGTCATGTCTTCGAATGAAATATATGCACATAAAAATCTCATATGATCACACTTAATGTTTTTGTTCCATGCTTCGAGTTCGAAACTTTCTTTTTAGCATACAAAAGGTAAGGGATCGATGAAACAATAAAGATATTTAAACCATCTCGTTATTTTTTTTTAAAAGCTGATCATTTATATTATGCAAACGGCAAACCTAATAACTATAATCTAGCATTAGCTAGAATTTTAAGTCTGTATATATACATGCTACTAAGCTTAACAATACATCGTCATTTCATATGATTTTATACCTTTTTACTAATTGATGTATTATTTAAGTAATTAATTAAGAATACCTCTATATATGAATTAAATTTTCTTAAGAAGTCCTTTTTTTTCTAAAAAAAATATATATTCTTATAATTGCTTTCTCTGTAGTCATCTTTGTCATTATCTTGTATTGAGCATCTACATCTCTAGTATTATTTCTCTGTTGTCATCTTTGTCATTATCTTGTATTGAGCATTTACATCTCTAGTATTATTAGAGTTTCTAATCTGAGGTGTTAGTTTCTAATCCAATTTTAGAGACGTGGAAGAGTTTCTTATTTAAAAATCATGTAAGAAAGTTTCTTATTAAGAAACTTAAACTCTACACTAGCCAAATAATTGACTCAAATTATTTCTTTTTTTAATTTATTGTTGAGGTGGCCTAATAGAAATTCTAAAATTAATTTCAAAAATATGAGAGTTTAGAAACTTTAGAGAACTTAATTCTAAACAGTGATTAATAGTTATGTAGAAACTCATTTGAATTCAAGAATGTAGATGCTCTTAGAACTATATTTGGAGCATTGTCATAAATATAAGTATTGAAAAAAAAATTAATTGGGACAAATACTATCCTATGGAATACAACATTAAAAAAATATAAAATTTTAGTAGATATATAATTTTGTAATAAAGCAATTAATTTCGTACATTAAAATTAAGTGCACTCCACGCATTGATAATTATTTATTAGCAAAAAATCAATAAAAATAATAGATAATATCGACCCCGGATCGGTGATCCCAAAGACCGATTAACCGATCGACATATATGGGACTCTCTTTGAAACATCTTCAACAATTGAAGGGCCTTTTTGCAAACAAAAACAACCTCTCTTAAAATTTACCATAACTACCTGTGGGTTTTTTTAGAAAACTTTGTGTACTTTATTACCTACGACCGGAGTAGCTGTTGTGCTGGTCTCTGCATGCAACTGCCAACTGCTAGGTTTTCAGGCCGATCGATGAGCTTCTCATATATATGCTTCTTGGGGTATTCTTTTTCTATCCTCTTCCTTTCTACATGGATCCAAATTAATACTCTCTGCGCCGCGCCCTGTTTCTGCATGCATGCCTTGTTTCACACGTACACAGATATGCACCGTTTTTCAGCAAAAATAATATATTCTATTCGAGACATAATTATATTATGACGACGCCTTTCTGACAGTAACTGCCATTTAAAACAGTTCGGCAATTTTGTTTCTCTATTTTTCTGATTTTACTATAACTATATTATGACGACGCCTTTCTGCTTGAACGCCTAACTACGTACTATATACACTGTACAGTTATGTTGTACAATCAAATTTGACAAGTTAATTACCAGTAGTTCAGGCATTCAAAATGTATAATAGAATGTAATTGTACTATAACTATATTACTATTTATTATTAAAAATAAAGTAAGTGGTCATTGAATGTAGAATTGATAACATAAAATTAAGTAGATTTCATACACGCTAAGGGCCTATTCGGCAACATGAAAATTTTGTAGTATGATAATTTTAATTTGTCAAAACCAAATTAAAGTCATTTAACTCATGAAATTTTTTAGAATATAGGTGTTCGGCAAATGCATGAGAAAGTTGTTAGGATGTTGGAATGATTATGTTTTACGTTAGAATATGAACTTAACTTAAAATTTTATCTTGTGTTTTGTTCAATTAAAATTTCTTGTACTTTTAAATTCTGTTTTGCTTAATTATTTTTAGTTTTGTGTTTGATCAATTATTATTGTATTGTTGAAATGCTATTTGAAGTTATTATTAGTCTTGTGTTTTAATTTTTGTATTTATGTATTTAAACTATTTTGGCCTAATTACAATTTAATAAATTTAATAAATAGAACAAATGAGGACTTAGATTAGACCCTTGTTTTTCTTAAAAAAAGAAAAATAGTATCTCCAGCAAATGAAAATAAGAAAGGCTTGATTTTGCTCTAGCAAAGAAGTGCTTAATTAACGAACAATGAGAAGGGAATTCGGTACTCACAGTGAGGTATTACTGTCTTTATAAATTATTGTTTGGAATTTTGGTATTATTAACAAGATTCTGCATACTCTTTCTTATTTTCCATTGAGTTTTATTAATTTTGATTTTTGATCCAGCGAAGAAATCAGAAGTTGGAAAAAAAATGGAGGTGAGAGTTCATTTTTTTTTCCCATGAATTACAAGGCAAGAGATAGAAAGAAATCCACACAGTATTACAATGCAAATAGAAATTAAAACTAGACCTCCGAACATCTTATTAGAAAAAAATACTTATAATCTCATTTTTTTCTCAAAGTTCTCATGGTATTGGGCGCTGCATGTTGAGCGAAATAGATTCACCGAGCCTTGACCGAAAAGGCCGAAACCATTGAATGCAAAAACCTATTTTTGCAAGCTTTAAAAGAGCAATTTTTTTTTTCTTAAAATAAAAATATAATAGTTAGGCCCACCAAATAGCATGCACTTTTTTACCCACAATAAATTTAACCTAGGTAAGGGAGGGTTGGAAGAAGATGTGTTAATAATTTTACGAAGCATGCCTTTTTATAACATTTATTAGATGGCTTGTTAATCATATGATTTGGTAATCAGTCGATTGTTAAGTTAATTACGTGTATTTCCATTGATCAGTTCATTATCATTGCAAATAAACGGATTATTCAAGGTACCTGTCAGGATTGGTGTAATGTAACTTGAGCTAAAGAGAAGCTACCAGCCTAGCATAGTAGCATGCATGATGTATGCTTTTGAAAATAATGGTCGGCTAGTAGCCTAGTATATACATACTAAACTGTAGCTTTAGCGCGATGTTAATTAATTAACCCTCATGGAATCCTTTATAACTTTATATTTAACTGTTGTATATATATTTCATTATTTAAAAGAAAAATGGAAATTATCATACAAAAAGTAATCATAACCGTTTGGATATTGAAGTGCATTATACAATTACAAGCATGAATATTAATTTGTACATTGAAATTTTATAGAAATTAAATTTATACTTATCATGGTATTCATGTGCACATATATATATATATATATAGAGAGAGAGAGAGAGAGAGGTTGGCTACTTTACTTATATAAGCATATGAGGGCATATACTTATAAGTTATTTTTGTTTTTTTAAGTCCAAATAGTCGATCTGAAGTGCTCAACATGTTCTTCATATTAAAATATGCTTGAAGACCAAATTTTACATTTGTTTGCAAATTTTTTACTATTTTTTTAGAATTTTTCAAAACCACTATTTTTAAGGATTTTTTTTTTTCAGAATTTTTATAGCATATTGAAACACTGTTTTGACAAAATTCTAAAAAAATAGTAATTTTTTTTCAAAAAATGTAAAATTTGGTATCCAAGCATATTTTAATATGGAGAATATGTTGAGCGCTTTAGATCGACTATTTGGACTTTGAAAACGCAAAAATAATATATAAGCATATGTCCTCATATGCTTATATAAGTAGGGTAGCCAACTCCCTCTCTATATATATTACATATTATGATCAATGATCATTAATATTGCCAATATTTAAATGAGTGTTGACGATTATTAATTGGTGACCCCTAAACTATAAACACCACAACATATATAATTATTTTTATCCTTTATGTTTTGCCATAAATCCCTTAATTAATTAGGAGGCATGGAAGTTGGTTCTGGGACGACAACTACTCAACAATTGATTTAGCCACATAACTAATTAAGCATGTGTTCAGTATCTCAATGCAGGCTACGTACAGCTAATTTGATATCCACCTTTTAATTATGTCGCCAAAATTAATATTTGTTTGTTGTTTGATTTTGACTTAATTTGGCAGCTGATCAGAGTTCATCAATAATGAAAGAAATTCTTTATATACTCCGCATTTTTTAAGATACAATGTTTATTTTATGATATTCTATCGGACAACATATATTAATTCCACTCCATCAAATTCATGTTAAAAACGAACTACTATATATATGTATTGTTGTTGTAGGATTTAGGTTTATTTACAGTGTTATTATTTACAGACGCATAATTATTATTAATTCCAGTTAGGGCTACTCATGAGCCGAGTTGAGTCCGAGTTGAGGACAACTTGGATTCAACTCGCGAACTCATGAGCCGAGTTGAGTCCGAGTTGTTAATCCAGTTCCGAGTCAGAAACTTCAATTTGAAATCAACTCGCGAGCAACTCGAGTCAAAGCGAGTCGACTCATGACTCATAATATAGTATATAGTGAGACAATCTAATTTAATTATAACAAAAAAAATATTACATAGTTACCAAAATAATACACAATTAAAGACAGTACATAATGAGACAATGACCAATACATAATTAAAAATTACGAAAATACCAAAATAGTCAATAATTAAAAGTTACTAAATAGATAGAGTCTCACAAAACAATACAAAGTCTAATAAATTAACAAAACAAATGAAATAGTGCATCATTTATCAAATTATCAAATATTGTCAGAAACAGGTATAAGGTTTGGGGACGCAAAAATTAGGAATATATGGATTAGGGTTTGGTGTGAGTCCAATCGAGTTTATTCCGAACCGAGTTAGAGGTAACTTGGATTCGATTCATAAATCAACCGAGTCAGTTTTGACTCGAGTCAGTTTCAACTCGAGTTATTAGCGAGTTGAATCCGAATTGATTCCGAACTGAGTTTCGAGTCATGAGCTTTTTGTGCACCCCTAATTTTCCAGTGTATTTCTATATATATAAACGTAGAATCTAATGAATTTTATAAAAGGGTAAATTTCGCTAGAGGTCACTAATTTTGTCATTTGTCACGAATTAATTAGTCACTCAAGTTTGATTTTCTAGTCACTTAACTTTGTCATTTGTTCCAATTAAGTTACTCTATACTTTTTCGTCCAAAATTTTAACTGAATATTCTCATTACGTCCAAAATATTAACGGAATATACTCATTCCGTCTAAAATAGTAACGGAATGAGCATATTCTGTTAGAATTTTGAACGGAAAAATACATAGTGATTTGATTGAGACAAATGACAAAGTTGAGTGACTAAAAAGGAACAAATCAAATTTGAATAATCAATTCGTGACAAATAACAAAGTTTAGTGACCTCCAGCAAAATTTAGCCGAAGTATGATTCAAGTAGTGCTATTTGTTTTTTGTGCATTTGATCATTGCTCAATCGTAATTTCTTAATTCTGTTTCAACCGACCACAAACAGCAAGAATACTCAATGTCAAAAGAAATTCGACTAAAAGAAGCCAAAAAATTAATTAAGTAGATTATTATTGACAGTACCACAACTTCTACGTCACTAACAATATTAATGAATGAGAAATGAGAGGTAGCAGAGTTGGCTAGAAGAAAAGTTTTAAAATTATTGATTACTCAAAAATCGAAAGTTCAATTTCTCCTCACAACTTCGTAACTTAAAATTAATTTAATTTACCTTATACATATCTTATCTTTATACATACGTCATAGTCCTTATCTTTATACATTCTCTGTGGTTATTGAATAATTATGGAATAATAATTTATATAATTTATTCAAATAAATTGTAAACAAGTAAAATATACTACATTACACTACTAAAACATCTACATATATCTGATCAGATAAAGATATATAAATTATAAATTAACAACACCATATAAAATGTTGTATGTTGTATGAATCAACTCATAACATTAAGTAATTAAATAATATTACAAAATTATCATACATGATTTCGTTTTTGTCAATCATTCTATAAGATAAAGGATACACAATCGCCTTCAATCACACCTATTCTTATTCGATAAATTAATAAAATATTCTTATTTAATTTCATAATATAGCCTTCAATCGTATTACTTAAATATTCTTATTTAATAATAACCTTCAATCATATTCTTATCGAATAAGTTAATAATTTTTTGTTACCTATATCCTATCTATTATCTAATAAGAAAATTTTAACATATTTTGATTCGTACTCACCTTATCAAATATAATATAATACTCTCGGATAATAAGATTAATTAATTTAGTTGAATTTCTTATACTGCACTGTGATTATTTCATTTTCCTATGCATGCGGCAAATATTGATGATGTGCATGCATGCGTGTCAAATAAAACACCGGCACTTGTGTCAAATAAAAAAATAATCTATCAATCATTTCATACCATGTTATGTTAAATAATATATATAGCAATATATGGCATATAATTAAATATCCTAGAGAAATGTATGGGATAGGAATCAACACAAAGCAATGATGCAATGTCAATCTTTAGGATTCTGAATATTCATGCCGGTATGGAAGAAAATGTATTAGTAGTACCTTGGCACATGCACTCTACCTTGATCGTTGCAGGAAAAGATATCAAGTATCGGGTATCGGGTACCAAGGAATATTATATATATATATATATGTTGAAAGATTTGGCCATTTGGGAGTATTATAACAAGAATATTTTCCTGAGTATTCACGCCTCAACAGATTTGCTTAGACAGTTTGGATTGCATATAAAATAACAGAACCCGGTACTGTACATTCTGTGATGAACTTCTCTTTTTTAATGGAGAACTGTATGTTTAATTGTCGTAAAAATATTGAAAAAAAAAATATATTAAGATTTACAGGATTTTGTTTCTATATAAAAAAGAAGAAAGCTGGGGTTATATTTCATGAATGACTCAGATTAAATTCTTAAATTTGAAACCAGACATTTAATATAATCGCTGTATTTTTTAATCAAAAAAATATATGGTCCTTGTATTTTAGATCAGAATTAATAATGATCCGAATTAAAATCTAATGCTGTTGCTACCTGATGGAATAGTAGCAAAAATGGAGCCATTTTGATTCAGTTCAGTTGCTCACTTGTTGTATTGTATTATAAAAATATATAGGGGATGATCTGACCGAATGGTCAAAGTAAGATTCAAACTTGGAGCATTAAAGTAAATATTATATAGTTATTTGATTTTCCATTCCATCTTATTCTTTAAACTTAATTGTTTCTCCCGTCTCAGTGAACCAAACATGGGATGTTTAAGACGGTTAATATTTTGACAGTTGCATTAAAAGTAAAAAGTGCAACATTCAATTTAGGAAATAAAGTTAACGGAACACTGGTACAATTGTTATCAAAAATAGAAATAGGTACAAACGGCTATATGAGCCATGTAATTATATGTATCAACTTAGAATTGTAACGAATGATTTATATATAGCAAAATATCATTTTTTTCTCCTCTCATATTTTTCATCTCTGTCTCATAAAAACGACGTGATATCAGAGCACACTGTTCTATGACCGGAAAAAAAAACACTCAAATATCGTACCAGTAAAACTTGTACACACAACACAAACCAAAATTCATAAAAAAAAAACATCAAAAGAGCAAATTAGCTTAAGAGGGGCAACTCGAACCTACCAATTCCTCCAAACAAACAAATAATTTACTCAATAGCAAAAATTACTTATCATGGACAAGCGGTCAAAAGATGTTTATGTACATCATCGAAGAAGCCGAAAAATCAAAACCAGCAGATCCAGAAAAATTAAACAATATTGAAATAAGGTAGCAAAACAGTGAAAAACCACAAATGACTGAATAATAACCTGGCTCATGAATTCAATAGAGTCAGTCGTATCTAGCATATTCCTCTTCCACGACATGGTCTCTGAAATGTCGGAAGGCGTGAAGGCCAATTACGGACAATAAAACAATTACTTCTATATCTACAAACTAAAACAAGAAATCCAACAAGAGACAAGGATCAAGAAGCAATACTGAGTACATTGGTGCTCTTAAAAAAATGCAAAGAGCTTCGATCATATTGGCTACCAACAAGCGACCCAGTCATAATCCAAAAGCGAGCCCAAAAAGATGATATATTTTAGTATGCAAGAATAAATCATAACTATGAGGCAGTAAGATCTCAAATTATGCTCATTGTATCACTTCCTTCTTACTCTCAAATTCAAAACATCATACTGGCCATGGCTGATCCACAAGTCATAAGCGACGAGGGACACGAGACCCAAGACCTAACCGTAAAAAACCCAATTTTACCCAAAACTCTAGCTTTCAAAATCGCACAACTCAAAGAGTAATTGAGAAGTGCATCAATTGTTAAAATGAGGGACAAACTTAAGAGAAATGTTGGTTTCTCCATTCCCATCTAAAACAAAAAAATAGTAGGTGATGGAGAAAGGAGGAAAGTGAGAATGACAACGACGGAGAAAGAAGAAGGGGGGAGAGAAATCGAAGGGATGCGAAAGGGTGGGTTCATGACCCCTGGGCCAACTAAACCGACTCAACCCCAACCGACTCGAGCTAGTGGGTCAAGTGGGTCGGTCGCTGATGGTTTAAGCGGGTAGGGGATCAACTGCGGAGCATATTACAGAAGCTCTTTGTGTTGTTAGCCAGACAAAACCCTTCACTTTCCGGTATATCTTCATACCTAAAAGATTTTAATTTATTCGACTAAATAATTATTGCCAGTGGCGGCTACGAATCATATTTTTGGTAACAAATAATTTTTAAGATAATTTAGATATGACAATACGTGTTGGTAGCTAATGGTATGAAGGCTCAAATAAATGGCACAGATGAAATTATTTTTTGTAACAAACAAATATATAATTTACTAAGAAATATTTCCTATAAAGATAATTTATGTACAAAAATTAATATGAGAATTAAATTGTAATGTATTTTTTTCTTGTAAAAGTGTCATATTTTAGGACCGAAAAACCGGAAAGAAAATTGCTGAAGGATTTTTTGAAAATTGACACTACCTTTTGAACTCCAAAAAATGAAATCTTTGTGCTTCCGCAAAATCCATTAATTTTGATCTTTGGCATAAAAGGTTGGACTTTCCTCCGACGAGATTTTAAATAGTGTTTTAGATTGTAAAAATTCAAATTGTATCGATTGTAAAACATGTTAGTTCGCAAAGCCAACAAGGCTTTCATTTTTCTCATTCATTCCATACCATGATATGTTAATATATATATATAGAGTAGAACTAGGGTGCTCCTAAGCTCACCAAGCCCTTCGTGAGCGCGACTCTAAAACCTATCGAATTGACTTCAAACGACATTTTCAAACCGTTAGATGTTCAATCTATATTAAAATGTGCTTGGAAACCAAATTTTACATTTTTTGGAATTTTTTTACTATTTATTAAGATGGTTTGAAAATCGCTGTTTTTATTAAAATTCTGCACCATTGGAAAACAGCGATTTTCAAACCATCTTAATAAATAGTAAAAAAATTCCAAAAAATGTAAAATTTGGTCTCCAAGCACATTTTAATATAGATTGAACATCTAACGGTTTGGAAATGTCGTTTGAAGTCAATTCGATAAGTTTTAGAGTCGCGCTCACGGAAGGGCTTGGTGAGCTTAGGAGCACCCTAGTTCTACTCTATATATATATATACATATATATATATATATATATATATATATATAGAGATTGGCTAATGTAATAACGTTAGAACTTCGGCCCGAAGTTCTAACGGGTCATTTTTGCAATTTCAAAATCCAAACAACCCATCCGAACCGTTCAACATGTTCTCTATATTGAAATGTGCTTGGAGGCCAAATTTTACATTTTTTTGGAATTTTTTTGCTATTTATTAAGCCACTTTGAAAATTCTGATCCGGTGGTCCAGAAAATTTGGCTGTTTTTTACTGTTCACCGTTGGATCAGAAACTTTCAAAGTGGCTTAATAAATAGCAAAAAAATTCCAAAAAAATGTAAAATTTGGTCTCCAAGCACATTTCAATATAGAGAACATGTTGAACGGTTCGGATGGGTTGTTTGGATTTTGAAATTGCAAAAACGACCCGTTAGAACTTCGGCCGAAGTTCTAACGTTATTACATTAGCCAATCTCTATATATATATACATATATATATATATATATATATATATATATATATATATATATATATATAGAGAGAGAGAGAGAGAGAGGTTGGCTAATATCAAAACATTTGTTCCAGAGCCATGGTGCAACTAATTGGTTTTTTAATTTTCAAAGTCCAAATGGTCGATCTAAACAGTTAGATATGATCTCTATATTAAAATGTGTTTGGAGACCAAATTTTACATTTTTTGTACTTTTTTTTATTATTTATTAAGCCAGTTTTAAAATCGCTGATTTTAATAAACAGTAAAAAAAATTGAATCATTGAAACCATCGATTTTAAAACTGACTTAATAAATAGTAAATTTTTTCTAAAAAAATGTAAAATTTGCTCTCCAAGCACATTTTAATATAGATTGAATGTTGAACAGTTTAGATCAACTGTTTGAATATTGAAAATGTAAAAACTAAAACGTTTGTTCCACAGTCTAGGAATAAACATTTTAGTATTAGCCAACCCCTCTCTCTCTATATATATATATATTTCAAAATTTTCATATATGTTTTTCAAAAAAATTGAAAATACATATTTTTTTTCTTCCAAAATTTATAATATCATATTTTACTCTTTTAAATTTAAAAAATTCACAAATTTACTCAATTTATCGTCTTTTATATTAAAACCCATTTTAAAGATATAAAAAATTTATTCTGTTTTTATCAAAAAATTAAAAACATATAACATTTGTAAAAAAAAACGTAAATATAATATTATAAAATTTAGAAGAACTATAATACAGAAAATATGTAACACGGTCGGGCAAAACTTTTTATTTTCAGCTTTTCCACTTTCTGATTTTAATGATCTTTGGCGTAAAAATAAAAATAAAATATAAGGATATGGTTTGAGGAATTAAAAGAGAGAAAAATTGAAGAAGAAGGCTGTCCCTCTCATCTGGGAGAACTCAAAACCTTTTTGCAACCAAACAACCGACAGCCTCGCCTCCCTTCCTTCCTTCTGTTGCGTCTTCATGTTTACATCCTCTCCATTATTTGACACCTGTCTCTCTCAGTTCCATTTTCAAATAGGAGCCTTCATTATTAATTGAACAGTTCTTGCTACAGTTGTTGCCATTTCTATCTGTGACTGACGTGTAAATACACGTTCTGTGCTAAATAAAATAATATTATGAAAACTACATAATTATTAGAAATGGATGTATCCAGTCTGAAGATTGAGATGATCTTCACCTCCTTAATTAGTTAAATTCCTGCTTTTCTTCCACCTATTTATGAAATATTAAAATTCTCTTTTGTGATAATTCCAGCTCATCCCTCATTTGTCCTCTTAGTAAAATCCACATAATTTAATATTATGTGCCGTTTATTATGTTGCTAATTTGTAACGGGTGTTTTTTATGCTCTAAACCACACTACATATACCAAGCATAACATGCATCGATCGCTGTGGTTCGATAACTTGCATGTTTCATTTTTTTCACAAAAAAAGTAAAAAAAAAAAGGAGATTAAATGCGGAAATTTAAGATGAAATTTGGATATCTAATTATGGAATTTATTTAGTTTGGAGAAAACTGGAATTAAATCCACCGATTTCATTGAAAATAATATCGACTAATTAAGTATAAGATCCTAGAATAGGAGCCTATAGCATTTTTCTCATGTTCAACAGTTCAAGGTACAAAACATAATGTTTAGAAATCAGAAAAAACATAAACAGGTAAACAATTAAAAAGCTGCATAATATATAGTTCAACAAAAATACACAAACATCATAGAAAACCTAAACACAAACTAAACATGCATCAGTAATCCAGTAGATCCCAGAAGACTCCCTGTTTGTTAGTCAAGTCAAGAGGAAAGAGCCAGTGACCGACCTAAGTTGCACCGGATTCTGACACGTTTACCTGGGAAGTAAAAATGCAATCATAACTCAAGGACCCAATTAAATGTCACGTCCAAATTTATGTATCCTACGAAATACCCTACAAATTTGATTTGATATTTTGATAAGATATCATATTAAGTGAACAACAGGAGTTGGTTTTTTGCTTTCACTTTTGAGCATGGTTGTTTTTTTTGTTCTCAATTTCTCTCCAAACACTGTCAAAAGGAGCGGATGACTGTGAGGGGAAAAAAAAAAAAAAACTAATTCTCATAAATTAAACTTTTATAATTTTATTTTTATAATTTTATAACGTTTATATGCATCAATATTAATTGGTATTTTTATAAATATTACATTACATTATATTATTCGGTCCCTTTCCATTTTATTTTTCTAACTTAGCTTCGTCCTGATTTGCATTACATTATAGCTCTGTTAAAAATATGGGGGAAAATAGAGAAATAAAGGACAAAGAAAAGAGAAAGAAAACATTTTCTAGCTAGGAAAGGAATGGTTTTGATTGCAGAACCAAAATGCTCAGAGAAAAATTCATGAATGGGAGAAAAAGGCAAGGACAGGTAGAGAGAGAATAGAGATTGATTTGATTTGACGTTTTGAAAGGCAGCAAAATAAGTAGAGAAAGAGAAAGAGAAAGAGAATGAAGAAGAAAAAGATTGTGCATATATTTTGTTGATTTGCTCATCTCGTTTCTCATGTCTCTCTCTGAAACACCAATCAATCAGCCAATCAGGTTTGTTTTCATGAATTAGTCTAAGCCGTCTAGGCTCTAGTCTGGTTCGATAGCTCCTTGCAAGCAATAAAACAGTGCTAGTCCTACAGTTTGTTATAATTGCCTCTTACCTATTATAATTATAGCTGAACAGGAAAGGTAACATCATTTCATTTTCATTGTTTTGTCCATTCACTAATTCAATGTAATTCCAAGCCATAAACAAACGGTAACTGTTTGGTTTGTGAATTTATCTTCCAACCAATCAATAAGAGAGCCCATATGTGTAACACAATCTCTACATTTCAAGGCCCAAGAAATTAATCAGATGGCCCATATCTACAAATTTGTTGCATATTTGTCATCTATCTATCTATAGATATAATTTGGGATCTCCGGTTACTGTAGATGAACAGTGTCATCTACAGTACCATCTCATATCTTCACCGTTTGATTTATTTTGGACGGTTGGTGATTTATCTCCGTAGATAGGTTACTATCTGACAAGTGGGTCCCATTTTCCACTGTTGTTGATTTTTTCAGAACTTTCCACCGCTTCCTTCATTTTTCATTTACGTTGCTCTAAAAAGTTGCTCTGTTTTGCTTTTGCCGTGGTCTCAAAAAATTACCTCCTCTTCTCCATCTCTCTTTTTTCGATTCTAAATACGATCTCCTCTTCTCCGTCACTCCTCTTGATTTTTGCTCGCCGCTCGCTTTTGTCGTCGTCTCTTTCCTCCGATCTCCGTGTCATCCGAAGCTTCTTTTCAACGACAAGGTTGGCTTTCTTAATTCTTACGTTCTTCCTTCTTTGAATTTTCTATTAGGATACAATACCGGGAATATTGTATTAATTAAAATAATGATTGTGATAAGATATCAAGGCTAATTGTCGCCCCCACCTCCCTCTATTTCTGTTGTCATATAAGCTTTTACTCCTCTTCTCCTGCCTCTTTGTACCAAATCAAAACTTGCTGCTGCTTATGAAACTGAGTAAGAAGTACTAAATCTTATGGCAAAAGACGTCATCAATTATCAGGTTCATATCTGAATTTTGTTTGAAAATTGTTGAACTGCTCAACTTATGGCCGTTTGGCTTGAATTTGTCTCCTCTTGATCATCAGTGTACCCCCTCCCCTTTGTGAAATTACTATTATAGGCTTATAGCAAGCAAGGCGTAAATCTCCATTCTTATATTATACACGTAGTTGTTCTGATACGCTAACGGTTGAGATTGTATGACTTATCCAAAATTGAACAAATGCATATATAACCAGTAATGTACTGAATTATTGTGTTTTTTTTTCCCTGAATTAGCTCTGTTGCATTATTTTTTAACAACCAGGCAATTTTCTTACGATGAGTTAACCTTGATGATGACAGCGGTTGTTTTGCGGATTGAGGCTTGTTTATTTTGTTAGTTGTCTTTTTAATTATGTTTGAATTATTTGTGTTTAAAAATAAACTCTTACAAAGCTATTTAAAATGTTTGTATTTAGATAAACTCAATAATATACTATAACTAAGGAAATTGACTAATCAAACGAGTTATAAACGAATTATGAGCCAATTAGAGTTGGTAATGAGCTGAATTCGAATTAACTTTGCAGTTCGTTATTATCGATACAGCACTGCTACATTAACCCACTATCCCTCGTCCGCAAGATCTACATCTAATGGTTAGATCTTTCTTCGTTTTCATCGGACGGTCAGATTTCCTCGCTACTCTCTTTGTGCCTAATCTGTTACCTTTTCCGACATTGTCTCTCGAGAAAGTTCTTCAGATCTTCTCTCCTTGAACGGTCCGCCCAACCTCCTCCGCTCTCCCTCTCAGATTCGAATCTCTCTTCTCCTCTCCCAAATCAGATCAGCCCCATCTCTCCTCCCAAATCGAATAACCACTGTCTCGCAAAAGAGAAACCGTAACCCTCCTTTCTCTTTCTCCCTGCGCTACTCTCTTTGGCTGGCTGAAAGCTACTCCAGTTTGATGAAACTGGAATTGTCTGACAGCGCTCCAAGCTTTGATCTCAGATTATCTTTGTGAAATTCAACCAACTATGGTATTCCCCATCTCTCTTCTCTATTTCAGGCTTTAATTATAGTTTTTTTCATCGGATCTGATATATGCTCGATTTTTGTTAAAATTCGCTGGTATGTTCTATCTGTGGCTCAGGCTAGATCCGGAGTTTCATTTTTTTTAATCCCAAAAAATTCCAGTCGGCCAATTTAGAAATGCCAGGCAAACGGTCATGTATATTTTGCTTAAATTTCCTTCCAACAACATTTTTTTTAATCCTCCAATTTGCTTAGAATGGTGTGCTGAAAACCATGTGTTTACTGTACTGGGGCACGTCACTGATCAAGTTGATTACTCAATAGCCTTAATTGATTTTGTTTCATCTTAATGTCCAGAATATTTGTCTTTATCCTTTCTCAGTACAGAGTATTAGCTTAGAGTACCTTGCGTATGATCAGATTTGTAACCTGATTCTTTATCTAGGTCACTGATTGTAAGAGATCTCATTTTGCCCGTCAGATTACAAGATTTGTAACCTGATTCTTTTTCTAGGTCACTGATTGTAAGAGATCTCATTTTTCTCGTCAGATATTGTAATCAGGATCAAGTGCAAGTAGGTTGATGAACTTCTGCAATGACTACAGTGAATAATTATTATCTGAGACACCAGTAACTGATACAGTTATCATTTTACAGTCTATTCGTGCTAGTTCAGAGGTTTAGAGTTCAGGTCTCAGCTCAAATTGTTGGCAAATGTTTGTAGTCATCTTCTGGTTTTGTGAAGATATGTAACAACATATTGAATGTGTTTATTTTGTGATATGATTTAGTGATATGCTAAACAGAATTGAATAGTTGGTGTATTTCTCAGTTTTACTTTTGTAAAATTGAATTTAAATATACTCATAATGTAGGACTGACAATGGATGTTTTATGAAATGTAGGTTTATCACTCAAGCTTTGTTGAGGAGGAAGGTATCAGCAAAGCTTGTGGCTGCCCTCTTCTACCTCTTAAAAGCCATGTAAGAGGGCCTGCCCCAGCCTCAGATCCAGGTAATTACAGTTTTAACCACCTTTGTGTGTTCCTTTAGCATTTGGTGTTACACTTGGAGTGTTTAACTTAGGTTCAGTTGGGTTTCACAATGGCACCAAACGTATACCACATGGCAAATTTGTTATGAAATCATTTTCTCATTTGTGCTAAATTATCTGTCTCTGGTCCTTTTTCATTAGTATGCATAGCTGAATAAAAATGAAGTTGACTAAAGTAATTAATTTGAAATATTGTAGATAGGCTGCAAATTAATTCAACTGAGTTGATTCAGGGATAGTTTTGTCATCTTTTATTTTATTTAGTTTCAAATCAGGGCGCTATTGGATACCACCCAATAATGAAACATAACTTTTATTTCTCATAATAGTTCTTCAATCATGATTTTACTAAATGAATTTAGCTTATTAACAACGATGTACACCACCCAGCAAATACTGGTTTAGGGATTGACAATGTATTTTAGTGATTTACAGTGCGATCCTCCAACACTGGAAATTACTTGCAATTTTCTATATTTGTAGATAAAGTCGATGTAGTTGATGAAGCAATCACATTCTTTCGAGCAAATGTCTTCTTCAGAAACTTTGACATTCAAAGCCCAGCAGACAAGTTGCTCATATATCTGACATTATACATAAATGTGGCCTTGAAAAGGCTGGAAGGTTGTAGAACTCTGGCTGTTGGTACTAAAGCAATTATTAATTTGGGTCTGGAGAAGGTTCCCGTACCAGGCGAACCTGGCTTCCCTTTTCCTGGTCTTTTTGCGCTTCCGCAATCTGAAGATGAAGCAGGTTCAATAATTTTCATTTACCAAATCATATGATGGTATAAATGGTGCCCTTTAATATTGTTTGATTTCCTAGTGTTGGCTTTGGTTAAATTGGTGATTCGCAAGATAACAATGATGATTTTTTAGTACCAGTTTTTGGGCCGGCCCCTATAGGACCTTGTCTACCTATCACTTTTCTGATGCATTTGTTCCCTTCAATTTTGTTTGAGCTTTATTATTTTGGATTTAAATTGGTCATTCCAGAAAAAAAAAAAAAAAAAAAAAAAAAAACTATGTTGGCCAATTTGCACCAGATTTCTGCCCTTCTAGACCTTAACGTGGAAAATGCTAACCAATAAAATAAGAAACAAAACAAGGCATAAATTTTGTTTTATTGATTTGAAGTTGGCTTATTCTGCAAATGAAGAGAGAGTTGTAGCATTTTCGAAAGGCAAAGAAGTATGATGAACATATATATCTTTTGCAGAGTTGTTTAGGAATTATTTGAAACAAATAAGAGAGGAGACAAGTGGAAGATTGCTCAGCTGTGCATACAGACCCAATGGCACGCCAAACAAATGGTGGTTGGCTTTTGCAAAAAGGAAATTTATGAACATAATTATTCCTTAGAGATGCTCATATTTTATTATTTTCTTAATTACTTTTGTACCATAAACAATATTACTTTTGATATCCAGCGATGATTTGGAGCCATGATGTTGCTCAATGTTCTTCTGTTGAACTTCTTCAAGAATCAATATATACTAACTACTTTGTAATAAATGGAATTAGTGAACTTGATCTTTGGAGCCTCTAACAAAGGATTTTTTTAAAAACAATAATTAAAATAATTAGTTTTAAATAAACAACATGATTGCTACCAGATTTACAAAAACTATCAGAACCGAATTGCTAATTCGGTCCGACGGCATTTTTTTTCTTCGGACCGAATTGTCAATTCGGTCTAGCTCAATTTCACAATAAAACTGTGTTGCCTTTCGTGTGGAGGCTTTTTTTAGCTTGGACCGAATTGGTAATTCGGTCTAAGATTTTTTTTTTTTTAAGAGACACTAAGAAGAGCAAAAATAAAGAAATTTAACACTGAAAAAATTTAAATTTTTTGTTTAAATTTTTTGTTAGATTACTTTTTTTGATTTATAATTAGCATATTTATACTAAAACACACTAAATTACTTGAAATTATGTTGAATTACACTAAAATTACGCTAAATTACAATAACTTCACTAATTATATTGAAATACGGTAAATTACACTAAAGTAGACCGATTATGTGCTATCTTTCATGAATCATAAAAAATAGTAAAAAAATTCTAAAAATAGTAAATTCTACAAGTTCATTATGTAACTAATTTACTGAGCTACTTGGATTGAATAATAGAAATGAAAATCTTAATCGGAAACTTTAACTCAAGTTTTGAGGCTCTTCCCTTGTTTTTTGGCGATTCTGAATTTTGGAAATCTTAATCGGAAACTTCAACTTATTTATTTGTAGTACAATTTTAAAAAATATTTTATTTAATAATTTTCTAGATTGCATATTTTGTTAATTGAGAAATTTATGTCATTTTAAATCGTTGATTTTATAATTGATAAAGTTATATGTTTCTTTATGCTTAAATGGAAACAAAATCAATTGCTTATTATATATTCCTTAAAAAATGATTGAAAATAATAAAAATAATGAAAAGTTAGGTCTCATATCCAAATAAAATTAAACCACCTAAAAAGTGGATTAGTTTGGGCCAATTTAGGTTAGTCTAAAGATAGACTTATTTCATCTGAGTCCGGCTCAATTAAATCACGTTTGACGAAATAAGTAAGGTCTAAAGTTTTAATCCACAACCAAACATGATCTGTAGGAAGGAAACCGACAACAGGACACTTTAATATTAGTTGTATGAACTGTATTACTTTGTATTTGGCTTTCCAAAAGAAATGACATAACCAACGGCGGATTCAGTATGGGCATGAGTTCTATAATTTTTGAAATCTTAATTAATATATCATTTAATTGATTTTTTTACATGTATTAATATTTTATTTCAGCGAGCATATTGGATTCAAATGTTCTTATGTTTGGTGCCTCCATTTTATAATTTTCTTATAACAAAATTTTTGAAACTTATATGTCAAATTTTTTTTTTTAACATGCACAAAATATATCACTTTTATTTTTTTATATGATACAATAAATTGAAAAATCAATGTCCATAATTTATTCATATCAACGTATTTTTGTAAGCTCTTAACAATTAACACCAATCAAAATAAAGTCGAAATGTCATAATCTTTTATACGTGCATAAATAAAATTATATTAATCAAATCTAACGTTTTTATTTTGATATTTGAGTTTAAAATTTTAAATTATTAACTTTTAAAAAATAGAAGTACGATGGAGGCAAAAAAATAGAAGCAATTGTGGTACAGTGATTATGGTACAGTGATATTTTCTAAAATATAAAGGAAGAGGAGAAATGAAACGGAGGAAACAGAGAAATAAGAAAATAATTTAATTTCAGAAATCGGAGATAGCTGTAAGGAGAAATAAGAAAAAGATAGCTAGGGAAACATTCAATTTTAATTGTGAGAAACCATGTAGCAGTCTGTGTGACAAGTATGTTTTTAACTAAATTTAGACTTCTACACATAAAATAGATGTATTTAATCAAAAGAAAACATATTATGTGATTGGAGGGCTGATATTCAATTTGAAAATTCATCTTTCAATCTCAACCGTTAGCGGATCAGGACAACTACGTGCATAATATAAGAATGGAGATTTACGCTTTGGTTGCTATAAGCCTATAATAGTAATTTTGCTAGAAACCGTGACCACCAACATCACAAAGGGGAGGGGGTCTTACACAGATGATCAAGAGGAGACACAAAATCAAGCCAAACGGCCATAAGTTGAGCAGTTCAACAATTTTCAAACAAAATTCAGATATGAACTTGATAATTGATGACGTCTTTTGCCATAAGATTTAGTACTTACTCAGTTTTGATTTGGTACAAAGAGATAGGAGAAGAGGAGTAAAAGCTTATATGACAACAGTAGGGATGACAATGGGCCGAGCCCACGGGTATTTTGCTAAGTCCATGCCTGGCCTACCTGTTAAAAACTGATGGCCCACCTGCCTAGCCCAATCAATGGGCTTAAAAATCTATGCCCAACCTGCCCATGTGCTTTTCCTCCATACCCGTGCCTGCCTGTTCATACCTATGGGCTACCTTACCTGGCCCAGCCCGTCCATGCCCAACTCAACCAACAACAATTTATACAATCAAAACAAGTATAATTTAGCACAAAAAAATCAGCAAAACAACAACAAAGAAACGTAATTTAACACAACAAACAACATAGTTGTAGATAATACATCCAACATAACAAAAATATTTCAACAATAGTGTAATTTACACTAAGCTAAAAATTAAAATTTAACACAGTTACACAAATAATATTTAGCACAAACAATTTAGCACCCAAACAACAAGCACTCTTCACCTAATACTTCTCTTGCTCCGACTTGCTACCTGCAAAATATAAATTGTAAGATAACAGTACCAGAATCATGATACAATAGCTGTAACCTTAAACTATATATTACAGTACCAGAATCATGATACAATTGAAAGTCACTTCCTCAGCTTAATTTCTAATCAGCCCCTGCCTATTTTGTAATGATCTAAAATTCATGTGTTTGCTTACTCTAACACAGTGCAGCTTTGAAACCACACTTGAGAATATTGGTATACTTCATAATATATGTTCTCTATTTATTACCAAAATTTAAATCTACACTTACTGTCACCTGTCTGTACCAAGATGGAGATTAGAACCTTCTCCCAACTTCCCAAATTTAAATCTTTGTGTCAATATAGCATTCAAGTATGGTATAATATATCATACTTATTATTAACAGTATGTGGCAATTAAAAACTAATTTCTAAAGCTGAAAATTAAAAAAATAATCACAAGTTATACATACTACAAATAATACTGTGCCATAGTACTGCAATGCACTATACTGGTAAATAACAAAAACTAAAGTGCCGTAGTACTGCAATGCACTGTACTGTACAGTATTAATTAGGAGATTTATAAATTTCCTATTTGGAAAGATTGTGATATCAGGTATCTTGCTTCCCACTGTGTGCCTCAGTGTATTGTTCACTATACCCCCTGTGTCAATTCAAATTTTGTTAGGCCATTAACAATCTAAATAGTTGTCTTCCTATTTGTGAGATGTCACACAACACATCACTGATTAACTCTTGTTAGATATCATATTTGGTAGATCCTGTATTGGTATTACAGACATAAATCAAACAATAAAAGGATTATGGGAAAAGAATAAAGATCTTACCAATAATTGCTCCATAATGCATGTTGGCGTATGGTTCCTCTCCTGTGAGTATTTCCCACATCACAATGCCAAATGAAAATACATCTACCTGCATGATTTTTTAATGAAATTAGTGGGAACAATAGCAGCAGTTAGAAAGTTGAATAAATTAAAATTTTCATATATCCTGACTGAGGTAACTTTGTCTTGCTTAACTTTGTCTTGCCGACAACAAGGTTCAGCCATGCCTAAAAGGGCAAAGAGCAACAGAGACAGCAAGCCGACAAGCAAAGAGCAACAGAGACAACAACAGAGACAGTACTGGTACAGTAACCAGTACTGGTACAGGTACAGTAACAGAGACACACAGCAACAGAGACAACAAAAAAAATGCTGAATGCTGATGTGCATAAACCACAATAAATAACTCCAACAAAATATTGAGGGGCACCAGCATTCAGCACCTATTAATTACTAGGTACTAAGGTACAGAAACACACAAGCCGTAAAACAACAAGACAGAGGTATTGTATAAACCACAGTAAATAAATAAAGTATCTTCCAGAAATTTCGAATTTTTCAAAAGAAAAACAGAAATTTCCTGAAAAAAATGCAAAATTGCTAAATCAGAGAGAACGAGGGTGAGGGAGGAAGGGGGAGCTTACCAAAAATGTAAGCGAGGAAGCGGTCGGAGAGAGGGCTCGGCGCCGTGCTGGCCGCTGTGTGCTGAACAGAGCGAGAGAGAGAGAGTCGCACTGTGCTGGGCTGCTGGCCGCTGGCCGCTGGGTGCTGAAGAGAGAGAGAGAGAGAGAGAGAGAGTCGCACACTCGCACTGTATTGGGCTGCTGCCTGCTGGCCGCTGGGTGCTGAAGAGAGCGAAAGAGAGAGAGGAGCGAAAGAGAGATCTGAGAGCAAGGGAGCGGCTCTCCCAACTCAAAATCCTGGAGCGGCTCTCACGAGTGAAACCTTAAACTCAAAATTCTGAACTTAAAATATGCTTGTATTAAAATATCGGCCAAACGGGCAGCCTGTGGGCTTCAGCTTAAGCCCAGGCCTGGTCTGGCCCGTTATTTGGTCCGGCCTTACCTGGCCTGTTACAGTGTCGGGTCGATCGGGAAAAGAGCTGGGCTAGACAGGCATAGCCGGGCCGACATGCCGATGGGCTTTTCTGTCATCCCTAGACAACAGAAATAGAGAGAGGTGGGGGGCGACAATTAGCCTTGATATCTTATCACAATCATTATTTTAATTAATACAATATTTCCGTTATCTATGTATCCTAATTAACTTTTCACTTGACAAATTGGGAAAAAAACAGATTTTAAAAGTTGCAATACAGAAAATTCGAAGAAGGAAGAACGTAAGAATTAAGAAAGCCAACTTTGTCGTTGAAAAGAAGCTTCGGATGACACGGAGATCGGAGGAAAAAGACGACGACAAAAGCGAGCGGCGAGCAAAAATCGAGAAAAGAGAGATGGAGAAGAGGAGATCGTATTTAGAATAAAGAAAGAGAGATGGAGAAGAGGAGGTAATTTTTTGAGACCACGGCAAAAACAAAACAGAGCAACTTTTTAGAGCAGCGTAAATGAAAAATGAAGAAAGCGGTGGAAAGTTCTGGCAAAATCAAAAACGGTGGAAAATGGGACCCACTTGTCAGGAAGTAACCTATCTACGGAGATAAATCACCAACCGTCCAAAATAAATCAAACGGTGAAGAAATGAGATGGTACTGTTCATCTACAGTAACCGGGGATCCCAAATTATATCTATAGATAGATAGATACCTTACAAAAAAACCTTAACTTCTAAGATTTTTTATCTATACCTTACAAAAAAATTACATGGTTCATTATTAATGTATATACCTTACAAAAAATTACATGGTTCATTCATACAATATATCTGTGTGATTTTGATAGGCTTACAAATCTGACGCTTGAGCTGTAAATTCATAACCTAGCACAGCGCTCCGAAAACAAGCAAGAAAACAATAGTGGATCCTTTTTGTCTCTCTTTTATTAGGTAATAATTGTTATATTAATTATACAAAAAAAGACATATTGTATTTTGTTAGCTTATCAGAACAGTTTATTTGCTGATATTAGGTTAAATTGGGCTCAAGAAGATTACGAACTCATCCCAATGAGATAGTGGGATGCAGGAACAACAAGCTACCACAAAGCTGTCACCCCTCTTCCAAACACAACACTAGAAGGAACGATGACTAAGAAAACTAATCTTTCTAACTTTTGCACAAATTCATGTACAGTTTTTATCTTAATATAAGTAAACTATAGCATTTGTACTATGTTGTCCCTATATACTTATTCAAAACCCCTAACATGCTTCTCCACCAGCCTCGACAACCCATTGCCGAAGCAATGCGAGGCCCATTGCTAGTGAGCATATGCCATGCACATCTGTGCATTTATTAAATTTTAGCTGTGTGATATAGAAGGAAGTGATGAAACTAAATCCATAGCATGCTGTGAATGTAGTCCAATAAATATATTTTGCAACGAGTTTGATATATACTATATGAATCATCGTGTATGAGATTTCATGCATGTAGTTTAACAATGTTTCAAAACATACATGGAAAGTGTTGTAGTTGCTAGACTTTTATTCAGTCCCAGCTCAACTAAAACACCAAAGAAAATATTGGATATTTCTTTTTAGGAAAATTTGGAGCTTTGGAGGATAAGATGTTAAAATGTAGCTCGGCGACTCATTCGTAAGACATTTTATCTAACATTTATCGCTTAATGCTGATGTCCATGCACAAACAATGCGTTTTACATGAAGTAAATTATATAATTCATTTATTATAGATTTAAATGGTAAACAAATGATGAAAAATTGAACACATTAAAGAAACATATCAACCTTCAATTACAGACGCTGGAAGTGATGATGATGGCCATCACACTCAGCAACATCCTGATCAGGTCACTTGGAAATGGGCCCCAGGGGTTGGGTCAATTTTCGGTCAAATCTGCATATTATGCGATGAAGAATGCTCCGAGAATAAAGGTAACAACCAACAGATTATGGAAGTTGCATGCAGGCCCCCCCTAGAATGAAAGTATAGATAATCTAATGAAGAAAGGTTGGAATTTACCTAACCGATGTGTCATGTACGTGTCGAACGGATGCTGAATCGATACAACATCTGCTCTTTGATTGCTCGGTTGCAAAAGAATTATAAACCATGCTTCAGCCCCACATCAACTTCAATATCCAGACAATTACCATGTCAGTAGACACAGTGCTGCAGAATGAGCTGCCCGAAAGAATCAGGTCAGCTCTAATCATAACACAATTTGTGCTATGGAAGGAACGATGCTCTAGAATTTTTAGAGACAGAGACAAACGGGTGGAGCAACTAATGAAGTAATCTGGCATATCAGACACCATTCGGTACCAGGACTGGCACAAAGACTGGTACAGCAAGGCATCTCAACTGCTACAAACTATGCAACTGGTACCAGGACTGGTACAGAAAGGCATACGGTGCAGAGAAGAAATCAAGGCAACAGTGATCAGTGAAGATGGGGGAAGGAAGCAGGCACAGAGAGGATGACAATACTGTAACCATTTAGCCAACATCTCTGATTTAGTTAGTTTGGATTTTTGAAACTTTCGATTCTTTATTTATTTCATTTCATTCTGTTTTTCTTTCACTTTATTGCTCAAATGTATTGAGCATTATTTTAACTCTTGTAACCCTGTTACAAAACTTTTGAATCTATCTCAATGAAATTAAATGTGGACTTGATCCACATTTTTTCTCAAAAAAAGTAAAGTTTCCTTTGCTCTATTATTGTGGGCTTGTGGCTCTATAACTTGTAAGAAATGCGCTACGGACACCTTCTAGAAACTTTGCGGTTTTGTTGTTAAAGTTGAAATTTTTTCAAGTCTCAAATTTACAAAACCAAAATAGAAAAACGTAGCAAGAGCAGCTTTTCCAAAGAACGATACATGTTTTATTTATTCATCAGGTATACTTGTGCACATCGAGGACCGTAGAACAAAAAACTTAAAACCCACAACCAGCACAAAACAACCCAACAATGTGCGGTACCCATTGAGAACCTAACCAGCTAATTATCTACTGTTATTTCCTCTCAGTCAAACGGACCGGTATAAAGTATAAACAAAGTTACGACATCCAACTCGCCAATAAATATATACAAATAATAATGAGAGAAAAAAGAATCTAGGAATTTGTATTTTATCTAAAAACCGAAAACTAATATTTGAAATTTCATTCAAAGAAACAATTGGAAAAAACAAATGGAATAATTTCTCGAATTACAATAAACAGTCGTCCTTGCCAATCCAGTTAACTATACGGAGGTATACATTACATCCAAACTATAGCACAAGGTGTAGAAGATCATTTACTAACAGAACAATACATTTAACACTCTTTCGTGATATCAGACTTTTTTCAACTATCATATCTAAAGATTGCACATCATATTTTATATCCACAATCAATTTATCCTGCCCTGGCAGCCCTTATTAGGTCAGGAAACAATATTAGAACAGCACTATTACAGCCTCCTCCTCTTCTTATATAACCTACATACTTCTAGCCAATTTGGAATTACTCAAAAGCCGGCTGGCACAAAGGTATGAGATTCAAAGATCTGCCCGAAAAGAAAAATAAAGGAAGGCAGAAGAAAAGAAAACTAAAAATGTAAAAAACCCTACAAAAGGGACACTTTTTTTTGCTTTCCTTTTTGTTTATTTTTTCATGCTACTCATCAGTCAGCATTTGATCGGTTATAGGAACTTGACTAAAAATGTCAGGGCAACCTTCCCAGTTGCCCTTCTCTCTTGCCTCCCAATAGCCACCTATGTATCGGTATGTATCGGTTGCCTTATCCTTTAAAAACCATCTCGGCTTCCACCCACTCTCTTGCATCTTCCTCGCCTGAAAATACAAGATATTAGGATTTAGGACAGTATACAATTAGTTAATCTGTCATATCTTCCGCACCGCAATGTTATAGGACCAGAAAAAGACACAACACAGCCTCCTTAACTGTCACATGCCCCCTCTCACACAATTGTTTTTTCTTTTCTTTTTCTTCTCTCAAGTAACATCAAATACCCTTGGAGGAAAGCACCATATAAGTAACACAAGGCAGTTTTAACTACAGAAAGACAACATAGCCTACTTATCTGGTACTATCCATCATATCAATTCCTTGAGATGATGGCGGCTGAGCAATCCAATAACCACCCAGGCACTTAAAAAGATCCATCACATCAGCTTCAATTAATACGAAACCAACCCCTCTTCACCTGCCCGCTACTAACTTCTCCAAAAATGAAGACCCAAACTGCACATCTTGCTTACCCGCTTGTGCGGTAATGCTTTGCAAGGGCACATGTTACATCTATATATTGGGGGTGTATGCATGTGCAATTGCCCCCAATTTAACAAGTGATAAATCAAACTCAAATGCAACTTGAAAAGGAAAATGAACAACAACCTGACGCTGTCTCTGTTCAAGTCTGAGTTTCTCAGAATTGGCCTTGTCATACTCGCCATTCTCCAGGCTTCTCTGATCAGGCCTCAGCCTTGAATCTGTTGGTGGCAATTTTTCCTGATCATACATTTTCAAGTTAAAACACTAAATTTTACAAATAAAGAAGCTAAGAACTTCAAGGGGCAAAACAGTGCAGGATGTTGGCACCTCACCTTTAGCTCAGGGGTGAGTTCATTCAGAGTGATGGCAAAGCGGGTGAAGTTGTAACGGGTTGGGTACTTAGCTGGTTTGCTGCGTTTCCAGAGGACCCGTGCGTCAGAGAGCTGTTCAGTTCCCTTACCTTTCCCACCGAAGTAATCACCATTAACAAATTGCATGCTCTCATCCCATTTACCAACTAGTGTTGCAACGGTTTTCCCGTGCCTATCCTGTACAACCCCTTGCACCTACAAGTAAAAAGTCATCATGACAAACAAATTAACTTAAAATCTTTTAATCATTGGCTTACGAAGGGACAAAGAAACTACCTGGTGCGGATTACGATCAATTATGGATTGCTCCTTGAATTTTAGCTTGCATGAAAATTCCCTGTTGCCTTCGATGCGCATTGTTCCATAGTGATCACAGTACAGCTTCCCCAATATAAGGTTATATATGGATGTCGTCACCTTTACGGAAAAATATAAATTAGCACGTTCAAAATATTTGCCTTCAAGGGTCAAAATGTGCATAACAAAAAGATGTCAAACCTTGCTCCATTGAAAGACTTCACCGTCATCAAACTCAAGTGTGAGAACCCCAACAGGGTCGAGTTGGATTGAGCGACCCCAAAACTTGCTCTTCAAGGTACTATCACCCCAAAATTTCCACCCGTTTCCCTCACAATGGCACGCTACAATCATTGGGTGGTGGCTCACCTGTAATTTTAATGAATATACATATAATATTTTATTTTTGTTGAAATATATTCAGGATGTAGACAATTCTCAAAATGACCACAATTATTGATAAAATAAAACTTACTTTTTCTGAGAAAAAACGGATACCCTTGTCAGGAAAGTCAGCTTCATAAGTCTCCCCTAGGACTGGATTGAATGGTTTACATGTTCTGCCTTCAGTTGACGCATACCCTGACACAGCAAATGCTGCGACACAGAGAGCCCTCATAAGGCTATTTCCCTACGAAAATTGTTTACCATAATATTAAAATTTGAATTTGGTGCAATTTTCACCTAGCAAACAATGTAAAAACAATGTGTATTAACGAGTACAAAATTTTTATTTCTTGTTAACTCACTCTTTTGCCCCATTCATATGCACGGTCAAGAAGATACGAGTATTCAAGATCCTCGAAGCATTTCTCCAGAGACGACAACGGTTCGTTGAAGTAGACTGGGAGGCAAACCTTGGTTAAATCCTTGCCAATATTATCCTTTATCATATTCCAGAGGCTGACTCCCTTCTCCTTTTCTACTGGATCAGGTAGCTTCCTTCGCCTCCTGACATATGGGTAGCTTGTCCCAACCGCTTGCATTGATGGGTCAATGCCGTCTGAGGGAGGCGGTTCATCAGAATCTGAATCATTGTCAGAGCGGTGGAAGTCTGAATTACTGCTCTTGAAAGAGCTTGAAGAGAGAAAATCACGCGTGTCAAAGTAGGCACCGTCTTCTTCTTCAGCCTCTTCTTCATTCCTCTCATTGAACTCGTCAGAATCTGATCCGCTCCCTTCTGAGTATATTTGCATGCATGCATATTTTTCATAGATTAAGCACAAGTAGGTATTAAAGACAACAATGTATGGTATGCAGTGAAACAATTAATTTTTTAGCCTTTTCTGGTGAGAAGATTAAAATAGAAGAACGTTTGTATTTTTCAAACAGTGCTGGAACTCTGGGTAACTGGTTCCAAAGGGTGTCAACTTTATCAGAAATGGTCGGTTTTTCTACCATTTTTAAATCATACCACTATATTTTTCATGACGGGTTCTAGAAGCAAAGCCGTACTCTTTTGATTGTCTCTGGCTCTCATCAACGAGCGTATTCTCCAAGTCAACCTTTTCTGTCTACATCCAAATCATTTACAAAAGATATACATCAGTAGACGTTACAGTTTCCTTGATCTAAGTAATGACAAGAAAATCGACACAGATATACAAACGCCAAACAAGTACTTTGGTTGCACATTATAATGCGCAAGGTCATTCCATGCCATGTGATAACTCAATTCCAACTTCAGTTGTGGTCAAATAAACCAGGACTTAAATATTGGCATTTGACTTGACTTTCCTAAAATCTGAATCTCAAATAAAAAGAACAATCCCAAACCTAAACCTTCAGTAACTGCAAATCCCAAGAAACTAAAAAAGGGAGAAGATATTAATTCTGCACTAATTATAGAAACTAGGATTAAATCATAGCCAAACTTTAAACAATATAAAAATTTACTCCAAAAAGGAGATTATATCCAAGGACTACCTCGAAACGCCCACGATGTAACAAAAAAAGGAAAAAAAAAATATACCTCTAAGTGACGAAGAGTATCGATAAGCCTAGCATGGCGCTGCTTGAGCACAGTAAGCTGGCTCTGCAAGGCAGCAAACTCCTCTCTCACGAGGCGCTCGCAATCAATGATCACGGTTTCAGGCACCCCCGCCTCATGCAGACGCTGCCTCAGTCGTTCCGCCACGGCTGCTGCCGCCCCTGCATTTGGCCCATCTTTGTCGCTATTTGACATTCTCGGGAACATCTCCTTCACCGCCTAGATTTCACAAATCAGTAATTAATTTTGAGCTAGTGAAGATCCCTGAGACATGGATAGTTACCGAGGAAGAAATGTACCAGTAAATATTCAAGCCATGTGGCACGGTCTTCCCTAGTCTCGGCTCTCAGCCTCAGCGTCTTAGTTCCCGAAAAAATGGAGAATCGCCTGTCATCAGATCTGCTCTCTCTTATTTGTGAAACCTGTGAATATTATAAGTCTTTTAACTTGATCAAGTGATTGTTTCCAATTGCATTTCAATTTCACTTGTTCACAGAGTGGTGTATGCTGGTATTTCAGAATTATGCTTTTAAAACGTTTGTATTGCTCAGTTTACAAATAGAAATAGATTTATGATGATGTATGGAAGTTGGAAATATAATATGAGAACATGAATGCGAATGTGACGAATGAACATCCCTGAGGTGTTTACAGTGCCAGAAACTATGTAGCACGATCAATGCACAGGACATAGCATTATGCTGCATATTGTATCTGACCATCGGAGAGACACAGAAAATTTATCCAGAAGAATTAAAGAGAAAAGGGAACAAAAACAAAAATAAAATATGAAGAGATAAAGAAAAAAAATGTGTAGAGATCGTCTGATCAAAACGAAAATGAATAGAAATCCGCCAAATCTTCTATTCAGGAACAATCACAGAACAATTATCATAAGATCCAGGAAAAACTAAAGCACGTACCTTGAGGTGCACTTCTCCAATCGCCTTCCTGGCATGCACCGGCGATCCGCCGCTGCCATGGCCATGGTTGTACCCATAATTGTGACCGTGCCCGTGATCGCTACTCTTGGCACGATTAACCCTTTTAAGCGACTCCTCGCCGATCACGACGCTCCCCTTCTCAGTCTCAGGATTGACATCAATCCGATCGGGGCCGTGAATCTTGTAATAGGAGAGAACCCCGTCTTCAAGAACGAACCACCTCGGCCTCCATCCCTTGCCGTAATTGACCCATTTGTAGAGAATTCCAGAGATTTCGTGGTGCGTCGGAAGAAGCACTTCCCGGAATGAAGCGCGGACTGAAGCGGAGGCCGGGTTGGAGGAGGAGGTGGCAGAGAAGGAGCGCGAGCGGGCGGGAGGCGGTGGCGGAGGGGACATGGGCTGGAGCGGAGCGGGCGGAGAAAGCGAAGATGAGGAATGTTGGTGGTTGGCCGCGACCGGGGACACAGGAATGGGAGGCGTGCAGCAAAAGGGGTGCATCAAGAAAGAAAGGTGAGAACAAAAATAAAAAAAAAAACAATTTCTTGCTCTTTTGATTTTGTTTAATTTCAGGTTTGTTTGTTGGGGTTTGAGTTTGAGTTTTAGTTTGTGGAGGGGCGGGGGGAGGAGACGAGACGAGGAGTCGCGAGTCGTGACCGCCACCACGGCCGGGGATAGGGAAGTTAACAGCTTGGATTATACATTGCGGGGAGAATTAGTTTCGGATTTAAATATTCGAAGAAATGATTCACGCCACCAATATGCTGAGGTCGCATTTTGTAAAGTCTGTTAATAAGTCATGATTAAACTTCATTTAGAGTTTTATTTTAGAAAGTATGGTTGATTTTAATATAAATTTTCTATTTTCATTCCACTTAATTAGTATATAGAAAAAATAGTGTTTTAGTTTATTCACTTTTCAAATTTAGAAAATGATTTGCTACTCCTAAGTTTGTTTATTAAAATCTAACAATAATTAAATTCCATTTTTTTTCTTTAGAAATTAAAACTATGCTATTTTTTTCCTACCAGTCAATTTAAAATATCAATAAATTTTAAAATGAATGATGTTGCAATTATATTTTTAGTAATAAGTAGATGAGAAGATGTATTTAAAGCGACGGATTAAAGTAGTAATATTTAATAAATGTGATAGATTCACAACATTTTTTTCAAATGATATCTTTAGGAAATTCATTCTTCATGCAACACATTGGACATCTGTCATTATGTATGTCCTGACTATTTTAAAATAATATTACATCATTGATTGTTTTGTTGGATGATAGTTTTAATGAATTCATATTGAATGCATTATCTGGACATTAGGCACCCCCTTGGCTGTGAATGGAGATTGCTATCAGTTCTAACAGATTTTAGCTGACGCACAAGCTAAGGCAAAGTATTAGTAGCTCAAGGTACATGCAGTCTGTGCACCGACCATAACAAAACAGCGTTATAATAAAGGGTCCTGCTGGTCTGTCGGTTCATGGGCTATGCACCGGGATCACGTGAAAATTGAGGAGTTCACAGGGGAGGAGTGACCGAGGGAGATGATTAAAGGGGTCAGAGACAGGGTGGTTAGTGTTTGGTACTTGCAATTTACTTCCATTTTTAACCCAATTATTTTCTGCGGTTTTAATGGTACATTAATCTCTGTGACGGTTCGTTATAACTAGAAAACGACCCTTGAGATAACTCGATACAGTATAAAGTATAGAGAAGAGTTACATTGAATCTGTAATTGGGTTTTTACTCTTGAGTTACATTTAACCTTACACGGCGCCCGGACCACCCGGATCGTCAGAAGTCAAACCGGTCAAAATTCTTTTGTGAGTGCGCCTCTGCTTACCTCCAGTACTGACAAGAACTGTAGATGTCCTTTCGATGCTAAGATGCTGTCCCAGAGTCTGGAATTAAACAGCTGGGCAGCCAGGCAGGTTGATACAAGTATTGACTTTATATATAGAGTAGAACTAGGGTGCTCCTAAGCTCACCAAGCCCTTCCGTGAGCGCGACTCTAAAACCTATCAAAATGACTTCAAACGACATTTTCAAACCGTTAGATGTTCAATCTATATTAAAATGTGCTTGGAGACCAAATTTTACATTTTTTGGAATTTTTTACTATTTATTAAGATGGTTTGAAAATCGCTGTTTTCCAATGGTGCAGAATTTTAATAAAAACAGCGATTTTCAAACCGTCTTAATAAATAGTAAAAAAATTCCAAAAAATGTAAAATTTGGTCTCCAAGCGCATTTTAATATAGATTATATTATACTATTACGCGGAGGGTTCAAATGCCTCCATTTTTCATGCCTCCACATGCCTCCATATTTTAAAACTCTAATAACTAAAAATTTAAAACTTAAAAGTCAAAATAAACCGTTGGATATAATCTACATCATTTATCTATGTGCTCATAAAAAATTATCACATTCGATTTTGTTTTTTATGTGAATCAATAAGTGAACAATCAACGTCTAGAAATTATCCACATTAGTATGTTTTTTTACAAACGCTTGATAACAACAAAAATAAAATTAAAATATCATAATTTTTTACACATGTAAGATAAATGATGTAGACCATATCCAACAGTTTTATTTTTTACTTTTAAGTTCTATAATTTTGAGTTATTAAGTTTAAAATATAGAGGCATGGTGAGGCATGAAAATGGAGGCATTTGAACCCTCCTCTCTCTCTCTCTCTCTCTATATATATATATAGCTCAATTTGTTGGATTACCAACACAAAAAATTTTGTCGGGGTAGTTGGATAATTGCAGTTTGAAAGAAATTCATGAATATTTGATATGTATGCTTAAATCATATGGGAATGGGAGGAAAAACGCTGGGAAAATAGTGAGCACAGCACTTTTGCTCTGAAAATGATGTCTTTTATTGGGGAAGCAAAGAAATGGTGAAATTAATATCTTATCTTCTGGATCCTACAACGGGGGATGCAAATTAGGAAGAAAAAGCAAAAAAGGTTATCTAATATGTAGTGTAGTTGCTTCCAAGTTAATCAAATCAACCGTCGTTGCATTAATTAGTTTAATTTGTTAGTGTACAAACGCTAGCAGTTCGAAAAGGGAGCAGGAGCTGTGGAAAGGAAGCATATTTTCTGGAGTTCTCATCCTCTGAGATACCTCAAACTTTGTGTTGATCTGAGGAAAATTTTCGTCACGAATCTCAAAGCACAATAATAATGGTCCGTGCATTTCGATAGACATCGAAAAAGTTTGATATGAGTTAAGATTAATTAAAATTTGAGATATATCTATTTAAGGCTAGCTGAGAAATTATTCAGTATCTATTTAAGTTATAGGATGCTTTGAGAGATTCGTACTAGATTAAAAGGTTGATATATATAGATTTCATTCTACCGTGGGCGTGTGGTACCGCACTTGATCCGAACTTGTGTAGAAATGGAATCTCCGCGTTGCGTTGTTACGCAAACATTAAAAAGCCTAAAAGATAGGCTTTTCGATGTTTACAGCAAATAATGATTCTTCGATAACAGCCAGCCCAGCACCACCGGTCACCGGACCTATGCGCGACTGAGATGTACTACATTAATATAATATTGTTCTTGGATAACACTTCAGCGCACTTTATCAATCTCCATCGCTTCGTTACATGATACATCTCTATATTAAGTTTCAGAAAAACCTTACTCTGCTAAACTCTTTATGTTAAACATGAAACCGTCATAATCTCTCTGTAAGATCGATGCTTGTCAAAAATAAAATAATTTTTAGATATGTTTTATGTATCTTACGTAGGTTAGGTTTGTATATTAATTTGTTGTAATATTTGAGAATATTGTTCGATCCAAGTACGTACAAAAGGTTGAATTCTAAGAATGATTAATTGATTTTTTAATTGCACTAAATTGAACATCATTTTAAGTAATTATCGTAATTCGTAATGATTAATTGATTTTTTTTTTTTGGATAATAATTATGTCGGTTGCCGGTTATCGTAATTATCGATTAAATTCTAAATTCTTATTGAAAATACAGTCATAACAACATTTTAAGTTATTTAATTGAACTCTGAAGGTTTATTGTATTCAGTCCGTATGCTGCGTTTTTGAAATATTTCTTTGGTGGAAAAAATATTATGCAGCTAGGATATTAAAAATTAACTAGTTCAAAAGTATGTAGTTGTACTGGATTTTTTTTTGTAATAGACAACATTTTTCAGTATCAATTAAACTTCCGTACTAGCGATGTAATGCAACTTTTTTTTATAATTCATCTTTGGCATTAATATTTTAAAATTTTAAACTTATATAAAACACGAGTTAAAATTATTGCTCTTTTGTTATTTAATGAAAATTTACTTCAAATTTAATTTTCTTAGAAAATTAATATGTAAAAATTTGAGATATAGAAGGACCGGACTTAATCCCTCACATGACCATTTTCAGTTGAGATAAGAAATAATTAAAAAAAAAATAGTGTGAATAGCTAAATTGCATTCCTTAACAAAAATAGATAATTAAAAATCTGTCCTTTTCTTTTTCTGAATAAAAAAATTGAGGTAAGGAGAACGGGATTCTCGACCCCTTTCTATCTATATCTCAAAATTCACCTATTAATTTTCCAGAGAATTACAACCTTTTGTATATACAAAAAATTAATTCAGGACAAAGAAAGAAGAAAATAAACAATTTAAATTACTTATATTGATTTTTAATTTTAGAATAATAACACGAATAATAGATCGTGACGACTTGTGATAATATTTAAATGTTATAATTCTGAAACTCAGTCACCTGTCATATACATCGATTTTCTCTTGGCTTTTGTTTTTTTTTTTTTTTGTTACTGTTTCGTTGCTTTTGAATATTCTCTAAAATATGTGTATTGTAATTTCAAACCGATTGTGACTAGAGAGGGAAAAATGGCACGGCGGAGCCGGTTCCGTCACGGAACGGCACGGTTATGGTACGGAACGGAACGGCACGTGTCAGTTACGTGCCGTGACCATTCGCATGCCGTGTTCATCTTTTGAAACTTTAGCACGGCACGGCATGGCACGTGAAAGATTTAGTCACGGCACGGCACGACACGTAGTCACGCGAGTCACGTGTAATTAAGACCATTAGATATTGATTTATCGGTGAATCTTGAATACACTAACCTAAATTATGATTTAATGGTCACGCGAGTCACGTATGGGCACGGCACGTTTAGGCACAGCGTGACTAGATCACGTGGCGTGACCATTCGCGTGCCATGACCACCCATTGACATTTTAGTCACGGCACGGCACGGCACGTGAAAACCAAACTTGGTCACGGCACGAGACCAAAGTCACAGTGTGTTAGTCACGGCACGGCACGACACGTTTTTTCCACTCTAATTGTGATCATTAATGTGCAATTTGTAATATCAATATAATGATATATAGCGATTGCTAATTTAATAGATTTATTATTTAGCATTTAACTGAAACTATGACATCATTATTTACAATTAATTTGCACTTGTAAATTATAAGGATGTAGTATCAAATATCAAATCATGCTGACAATTTGAATTAAATGATTTAACATAAATATTATATGAAATTGTATTGTTAAAGTTGTCGGTGTTGAAAAAAATACTATATTTTGGAACTGCAGAAATCCATATATATGCTCCTAACATAGACACTATTACACGATTACTTGGTTAAAATGATAAAAAAACCAAAAACAAATTTGGTCTTTTTAGTTCGTTAATTTGTTGCGTGACTTGGATCCTTTTAACAAAATTGCTGTTAGACATGTTAAACACATGCTTAAGGCAAACATATATGTAGTTATCAATGCTGGTCTCAACGTGCTTGGTCGGAAACATGTTAACAAACAGACCGGCAATTATTGAAAGAATAATTGTTTACAATTTTATTTCATACCTACAATAAAGAATAACGATTTCAACTAGATTTGCCGGCTAATTATTTCATTATTTGTATTTAGAGATGGCAAAATTATTATCAATATTTAATCTTCAAGTATGTTACAATTTTATTGGTTTGTCCGTATTAATTAGTTTATTCGGAATTATGTAATGTTATTGATTTTTTTAATTTAATGACAATAATGTGTAAGTAAATATGCTATATTTCATACTTTATTACTAAATATTGGAAACTTGTTTTAGAAGCAAAATAAACAATCTCTACAGTAGAGCTGAAACATATGAAATAAAAAAGTTATTGCGAAAATTAGCACTTGAAATTAAATCTAGGGATCGCAGTAATAAATCTTAAAAAATAGCAAAATATATAATGTGACGCTAAAATGACAACGTTCCACCCACAGAGAAGCTTTGTTACTGACAATGTTTCACTTTTAGAGAAATCTTCTCAATAACATTGTTTAATCTTAAAACAAATAGTACGTAGAAAAAATGAAATAAAGCATCGTTTCTAGGTTGAAGTAAAATATTGTCGTTGACCGCATTTCACTCATAGATAAACTAGTATTTTATCTTTGCTTTGCTACGGATTCAAAATTCAATAGAAAAAATAAAAAAAATAAAAGCCAACGAGACTAAACATTTTCATCTTTAAAAATACTTATCTTTTCATAATTTCTCTTTATTCGAACTATTTTGTCTCTAAATCTCTATTAATAGGAAGATAATCACAGTGAACAATATGTTAATTACTTTCTCATTTGTTGTAATCAATAACACAGAAAGAAAGAAATAAACGTTCAATTAATTGCTTTTATGACAACATTTGTATAATGAAATTGTAAAGAGAAAATCAATGTAGCAAGTGTTCGGAGAACTAAATACATATTTTAACACAATAAATTGTTGTCTCTAACGGCACCTAGATGGGGTGAATATGAAAATTTTTAAAATTTTAACCCTAAAAGATTAATAGTAATATAAAAGT